>CM035602.1:28400200-28783679 GCA_020496755.1 Channa maculata
ATCTGTCACTACGGCTTATTATGTAATATTCAGACTTTAACTCCCACATTTAAGTAGTAGCTACATTTGAAGGGGTCAGGACTGTCTTTGTAACATCAGCTGACCATCTGTGCTTATTGGAGAAACAATACTGGGATTTTACACTCCTGTGCCTGGTATTTATTGCAGAATCCCTAAATAGGCAGCTAGGCGAGGGCCCCCGTCTCTCAGCATAAACATTTGGTTATGAACAGTGGGAAGACCAGCCCAACTTGAATTAGCTCTCTCACTTCTTTGTCTCTCACTTAGCTAAAACCATAATCATAGACTATTGGGTTCATTAGCCATGTACTATTCTAAGGGTTTGGCTTAATCCTATGAGCTTGTTTCCTGGCCCCTGCCACCATATGGGCCAGGAACTGAAATATAGTAGCACAATGGTACATCCGATGACCAAACTAAGGTACAGTTAGCTCAGGTATTATGTAATGTACTTATATCTGCTGATTAGGTTGTAATCTGAGAGTGTTTTTTTTTAACTACATCTTTGATTGAAGTATAAAAGCTGAGAGCAGATGGAGGTCATAACATATTTTTACAACTTGCAAATGCAAATGATCTTTTTTCTGTGACCAACATACTTGTGATAATAAAAACAATGTGGCTTTGGATGTTTGTTTTATTATCTTAACGGATGCTCCACAGCAAACAAATGCTACTATGCTTCATGTAATTTAATTTGTGCAATTATTTGTAAAAGGAGACCAAATAGAACAGAAGAGTAGATGTATATTTGCTGTTTTAAAACATACTGTAGTCATTCCCAATGATTACAAATAAGATTATAACTATTTCTACACGAGAAAGCTTTTATGGCTGTTGGAAATTCCCAGTGAACTGGGGATGGTGCAGCAACTGACTGAAGCAAATCATAGGGAATTGTCTCAATAGAAGTCACTCAAACACTGTGTTACACCGGGTCATCCTTTTCTTTCAGTATTCTGTTGATGAGTCTCTGTAGCTTCTTGTGCTCAGGTTTCTCATTGTTCTCATCATAAAATGTAATCAAATATAACAAAACTTCAAATTATTCAAACAGAAATATTGAGAATTATTATTGTAAAAGCATCTAATCAAGGAAAATAAGGTTTAACTTGATGACTAATAGCATTTTGTTGAAATCTGATGCAAGGCATTTCAGATATTGTGTCCTCATTATTTACACAATGTTACTGCAGTTGCAGTTTAATTCCAAATGAGTGAGGCTGTGATTATTTCTCTTTACACCCATCATTATCATGACATTGAATTATTCTTATCTTATCTTATTTGATCCATTTTAATCCACTTCCTGTTCAGAATTAGATAATTATATGTGTGTTTGTGTGTGTGTGCGTGTGTGTGAGCACATAATCAAACACATTTACATTTACATTTACATTTAGTCATTTAGCAGACGCTTTTATCCAAAGCGACTTACAAGTGAGGTACAAGGCAAGCAAAAATCTAAGTCAAGGAGAAAACATCAAAGCAAAGTCCTATCAGAAAAGTGTTAACAGTTCACGAGATACAAGTGCAAGAGAGCAGGAAGGTTTTTTTAAGAGATTTAAGTGCATAGGAAGATGCGGAAGAGTTCAGTTTTCAGCAGTTTTTTGAATATTGGGAGTGAGTCAGCTGAGCGTGCAGCGTTTGGTAGCTCGTTCCACCATCGTGGGATCATTGCGCTGAACAGTTTTGCTTGGTGTCTTCTATGCGGTGCTGGGACCACCAGACGTCGTTCATTGGCAGACCGCAGCGGGCGAGAAGGATTGTAGACTTGAATGAGTGAGTTGAGGTAAGCGGGAGCTGTTGAGTTAACAACCCTGTAAGCAAGAGACAGAGCTTTGAACCTGATGCGAGCAGCTACAGGAAGCCAGTGTAGAGATCTAAAAAGTGGTGTGACATGGGTCTTTTTTGGCTGATTAAAAATGAGACGAGCTGCCGCATTTTGGATCATCTGCAAGGGTTTGATTGTGGATATCGGTAACCCCATCAACAAAGCGTTGCAGTAATCAAGACGAGATGTGACCAGCGCCTGTACAATGAGTTGGGTTGTATATTCCGTGATGTAGGGTCTGATCTTCCTGATGTTGTAAAGAGCAAATCTGCACGCCCTAGAGACTGAGGAGATGTGGTCCTTAAAGCTCAGTTGGTCATCGATGATGACCCCCAGATTTTTGGCCGAATTAGTGGGGACAATCACTGTAGATCCAATGTTGATGCTGATGTTGTGTTGCATCAAGGTCTGGCTGGGAAGACAAGGACTTCGGTCTTGGAGAGGTTGAGTTGAAGGTGTCTCTCACTCATCCAGGCTGAGATGTCTGAGAGACAGGCAGAAATGCGCGATGAGACAGTGGACAGAGATTTGTCCGGTGGAAAGGACACATTTGAATTGATAGATGTGTGATAATCAATATCTCTAGCATCTGTTATGCCAGGTTTAATAATTACATCACCTAGAGCCAGCTCATCGCGCCACACACATTCTACCCTTTGATGATTCCAATTAAAGACAATGTGTCCTGTGTGTCCTTTGATTTGTTCTTTAGATCAACAGTGTTAATCTGCCCGGGAGAGGTATTAATGCGATCTGATAGATTCCTGCTTGTGTTTGTGATGATGAAAGTGTATAAGCATATCAGTGTGTGAGTTTTCCACTGTTAGCATGGTGTGTATAACTAATGCTTTAGGAGCCGTTGTTTTATAGATCACACTATAACAAGCTTGGACACATCCGATCTGCTTGAATTGTTGCTCTGCTTCCATATGGTAGGCATTGTAGCACAATACTTTCAGAATATATATATATAGAGAGAGAGAAAGCAAGAAAGAGAGAGAGAGATTACTATTGCAACAACACATCATCAGTAGGGTAAAACTAACCTGTCCCAAGACGGTCTAACCCCAGCTCACATTCCCTATTAGTGGGAATATATATATATATATATATATATATATAAATTCTCTACTCTGTGGCGAAAAGGATATTATGGGGTTTTATTTCAAACTATAAAGTACTCTTGATTTTCTCCACTCTTCAACTTCTTGTGAACTTTTGTTTTGCAGAACTTGTTTTTGTTGTCTTCATTTTGATATGTACAATAAAGAAATTTTAAACACTCATTGGATAACTGCTTTGATTCAAGGTGAACCTGCTCATAATGATACTACAGTAGCCACTACAAAGAGCACAGAACATACAACAGACAATGAAGTAAATAGGGAATAGTGCATCTAGTGGCTAAAAGCTAATAATAATAATAATAATAATTATTATTATTATTATTATTATTACCCTAGATTACCCCATTGCTTAAGAAGTTTTCTCTTGACCCCTCCCTTGTGAGGAATTACAGACCCATCTCTCTTCTTCCATTTCTGGCCATGGAAAGAACAGTCTTCAATCCAACTCTCATATTCTCTTTCCAAGAATAACCTCCTCGATGTCAACAAGTCTAGCTTCAAGAGTGGTCACTCCACAGAAACGGCACTCCTGATGGACTGCAAAAGCCACAGGTCAGTCTTCTGTCTTAATCCTACTCGACCTATTTGCAGCTTTTCACATTGTGACCAACCATCAGATCCTCTTGTCAACACTCTCTCACTTGCTCATCTCTGGATCAGCTCTAGCCTGACTTTGGTCTTACTTATCTGGACAAACCTTCAAGGTATCCTGCCAGGGGCATGTTTCTAACTCAAATAGTCTCTCTACAGATGTGCCGCAGGGCCCCAGATGATTCCACTGTCTCAACACACATTTCTGCCTGTCTCTCCAACATCTCTGTTTCGATGAGAGAGAGACATCTTCAGCTCAATCTCTCCACGACTGAAGTTCTTGTCTTCCCAGACAGGCCTTTGACACAACAAAATACAGCAGCATGCCCCATTTTTGTAATGGCTTCCTGTAGCTGCCCACAACAGGTTCAAAGCTCTGTCTCTTGCCTACAGGGTGATCAACTCAACAGTTCCTGCTCACATCAATTCCCTCGTTCAGGTCTACAGTCAGGTCTAACGTATCCATTAGAGGCATAAAATGACCAAACTAGACACTAAAACTAGATTAAGAATATCCAAAAATACTGTAGAAACAAAATGCCAATACACAAAAATAAAATGTCCAGTAGCATCCACTGAATGACCAAAACAGATAAAACAACAGAAAAGATAAAATGTCTAAAACCAAATGTAAAATTACCACAGACTGTCTGTGCCTAGGGGCCCATTTTCTTTTAATACATTCATGTCTAAACTTAAATCATGTATCTTTGTGTCTTAACCTAATCAAAGTTTGCACAGCTGTAATACAGCGATTTGAAAGTTGTAAAAAAAAAAAGTGGTAAACCAGCCATCATTTTTGTGTGCAATTGTAAGAGACGACTGCTGCCAGTTTGGTGTCTGGGCGTGAAATTTCAACTATTTCAATTTAAAATTTTAACAGACTGCTTACCTAGGGGCACTCTATAAAATGTTTTTGTGGATCATATGAGAGGTAGGTACAAATGGTGTATATGGGCATTTATGTTGCAGAACTTAATTGCATTAATCACGTTGGTAAAACACTCTAACGCTCAGCTTAGAGGACATAAAGATACAGTAGATACAGCTGAACATGGGGAGCCACAGGTTTCAAACACAGGAAGTCTAGAGGTGAAAACTGTCATCTAAAAGAAAGGGAGTGATGTTGAAACATTTATTTTAATACCAGTTAGAACCTGGATATTCAAGTTTTGTTCAACTATGGCTTCACATGTAATATCTACAGTCAGATTCCTCATTGAACTAAGTGGAATTCATGGCCTCATGCAGTGCTATGGAATTATACTTGGTTTATCTGAGTTGGGGCTGCTGCAGATAGTTTATAGTTATAGATATATCATACCACTAAATGAATGTATCATACATGACTTTATCAGGTAGTAATAACTAAACATTCCCAACATTTTATTGACTACTTTAACAATTAAATAACCACCCAGAAATACATAAAATTAGAGCTGAAACTATTTATTAATTAATTTGTCAACTGACCTAAAATAGTTGCCATAAAAATGTTCAATATTTGCAGACTTATATAACACACTTACATTTACTCAACTCTGAGCAAATGCTTGGACAATTATATTAGTAATATTCAAATAATCACACTTTTACTTTCAACTGCTAATACTAACATAATACTTACTTAAAGCTACAGTATGTAACTTTGTTAAATACTGTGTTTACTAGATATATGCTCCATAACTGATCTTAATCTGTTTTGAAGCAGTGCAGACATCCATCCATTGTCTGTAACCACTTATCCTGTTCAGGGTCACAGGGGGCTGAAGCCTATTCCAGCTGTCATAGGGTGAGAGGCAGAGTCCACCCTGGGCAGGTCTCCAGTCCGTGTCAGGGCCAACACAGAGAGATACACTGACAGAAAACTATTCACACGCACATTCACACTTACAATTTAGAGTCACCAATTACCTAACACGCATGTCTTTGGACTGTGGGAGAAAACCCATATGGGAAGAAACTTCTTTCTTACAGGCAGATTTTCTTCTTACTTTAAATTAATAACATTCAACTGAAAAACAAACATTTCAAATAATAAATAATTATTAAAGCCTAAGAGAGACTGTACGTAAGGCATTCATGTTTTTGTTGCTTTTTCTGATTCACTTGTCATGGTTCCCACATTTTTACTATGCTTTATGTTTGTTGTGGGGTGAGTAAAAGCATGTGATTATGTGTCCACTAATCTTAAAGCAATTTGTGTCAACTTAATTTGAAAAAGCACACATTTCTGTCACTCACTGTACTACAGCCCTGAGACTCCGGAGTAGATTCCGGGAAAAAAATAAGTTGATTTCCAATGAAAATACATATAAGACATCCAATTACTTCTGACTATTCCCAAGTCTTGAGATCTAATGTTACTTCATGATATATATTGCTGCAAGAGAAGAAACCACACATTTCTGTTAAAATGCCAACGCAGCACCTCTTAAAAATTTTGTAAGAAAATAAGGCTTGACATGAAACACTGGACATAAGCCTTTTGGGGTCAAAACCTAGGCCATGGTCTGCTATTGGCCATTGACCTAAAGAATCACCATTGTAATTCTTATCAGTCAGCTCTTTTATCTCTTCTTCTGTTGTAATAAAACTGCCTCACTGTGTGACAGGATGCAAACAGGCTTAGCTAGCAAGTGAATCATCTAGTGTAGACTCTTTAGCTGAACTAAACAAGCTGCAGCCTGGCTGAAAGAGTTTGAGCTTTTAAGTGAAAATGAAAGTACACCACTGCAAAAGACTTTTACTTGTAATGCAGTATTTTCACAGTATTGCATTTGTACTTGCACTTTAGAAAGTAAAGTATCTAAATTCTCCTTTTTACTATGATAACTGTCAATTCTACTTAGTCTTGACTTCACTGTCAACAATGCTACCTTCAGAAACCTCTAGGAGAAAACAAAAACAGTCAATTCTCAGAGCCAGGTCTAACCATTTGGTGCCCTAGGCAAGATTACATTTAATTTTTGATCAAACTCACAAATGCAAACAAACACACACCACTAAAATAACATAAAATAACAAATAACAATAAGAAATTATTAAATGAAATAACATAAATAAAACCTTCCTTTTGTGGAAATATTTTGTCCTGACAGCTACATATGAATACTAAAAAGGTGCCATGTTCAAGCAATACAAAACAGTGCAATATAATATAAAAATGATATACAAAATATGCAGGTTTAATTTAAAGTCAGTCTCAGTGAGAGCAATGATTTATTTTTTAACAATATACAATGGAAATGGTGCTATTGTCAGTAAATACTTTGTACTTTGTATTTGGTAACAATGGGTCTTGTAAACATTTGGCCTCATAAAAGCTGAATGTGCAAACAAGACAACATACAACTTTAATGTAACCCTGCATTTATAAACAAACACACAGCCAAGAGAATTTACAGTAATCAAGCATGACCAGAAATATTCAGCTGAACTGAGTTGTGCAGTCTTACAGTGATGGGAATGAAAAATCTGCAGTACACAAAGGTAAATGGTCTGCACTTATATAGCGCTTTTTTTCTACCTATTGGCACTTTGCACTGCTTCTTACTCACCCATTTGCACTCACAATCACACACACACCAATGGGGGAGCTGCTATGCAGCTGGCCACCAGGAACCTAAGTTGGGGTTCAGCATCTTGCTCAAGGAAAATTTGACATGTGACTGGAGGAGGTGGGGATTGAACCAACAACTGTGAGATTGGTGGACAACTGCTCTATCTTCCATCAGTCTGCCACTGAAGGAGCTGCATAGAGCCTCCACTGTCTGATGTAGGGGGTGAGACGTATAATGGATGTCAGCTTGGTTGAAATCCTTCTCTCACCCAGGTACACCATAAAGTTCAGCGGGCAGCCCAGGACAGAGCTCAAGTTTAATTAGATTTCATATTACATTAATATTATTTGATTCATATTAAACAATTTAGCTACAGTGAATTCAGAAAATATTAACAACTATTTTTTTTCTTTTCCATATTTTGTTATGATAAAGCCAAGATACTTCCAAAAAGGTTCAAATTCATTATTTTCCTCAAAATTCTACAAACAAAAGCCCATAATGAGAATGTAAAAGAAGTTTGCTTGAAATCTTTCCACATGTACATAAGTATTGATGGCTTTTGCCATATCCATACAAAATGTGGAAAATGTTTTTTAGGAGCTCTCATTATTAATATATAAAGGTTATTCTGTTTTATAAATTTTTTTGGCCAAATACAGGCAAAAATAATTAAAAAACTAATTGAATTATTTATTAATACTAGCCAGGGTAGCTAATCTAACATTTAAAAACAGCTTAGCTTTCGAGATTTAGACACTGTACATAGATGCTAGTCAATACTAACTGTGCCTGCAAGTGGATTACAATCGAGCGATGATTACAAAAAAGAACAAATCTGATAATTCCACTAAACTGATTCAACCTTCTGAATCCCACTGGTACTTTCAGAATTTTATAGAATGTTTGAAATGGCCTCCAAATGACAAAACTGATATCAAATGAGTCACAACTGATACAGTACAGTGAGTCCAGTGGGTCATACAGTAGCCAAACCAGAAAGAGCTTTAGAGTTAATTAAAACTTGACTCTAGTTCCTTCAACAGTAGTGCAGGATATTATACCAACTGATAAATATCATGCCAAAAAGATAAGTCAGAAATGTATGCGAGAGCAAGACCAGTGCTGTCTGCATAATGAAGTTGTTCAGTGGTCCTCCAGCCTCCCTAACCACAAGATTACTGGGTTTGAGGGGAGATAATCCATGTGTCATCTTGAAAGTTGAGGGCAAACAATAGAAAACTTAAAATGGATGGTGGATCAGGCAATTACACTCAATCCACACCCTCCAAACACACACAAAGTGGTGAGTCATATATTTAATCCCCAGGGATGGGTTCAGCGGTCCATCTGGGGCAGATGGGCAAAGGTGGCGCGCGTTCAGCATTAGCCTACGCCCCGCTGGCTTCCCAGATCTGACCCTCCTGCCTTTGATCCTATTAGTAGGTGAATGAGGAGATGGACATCAGACTGACAGTCCAAGACTGGCCCCCATTTGACCACCTGACGCAGATACTTATCAGCACACACACATGCCATTTTGGGGCTGATATTCACAATAGGCTGATATCACACAAGGCTCCAGCTAATTCCCCACAGTTGCTCATATCAAAGTCTTAGTCATCAGTCATGGAGAGAAAGATTATGAGGTGAGGGAGAAGTGTTGCAGGGGCAATTGATATAATGCTAAAGAGTCATGAATTTCAGCTCATCATCACATCAGTTTGACTAACAGGTTGAAATTCTTAGATTGTTGAGTTGATACTTGATGTTACAGCATTTACTCACTTTAAAGTGAGTGTAAAAGCTAGCTGGCATCTTCTGTATTAAATGGAAGGGGTGGCTTTAGGTGGTGGATGGTCAAGTGGCAAAGTTTTAATGATATTTTATTCTGAGACCAATCACCAGGGTTGAGTCTTCCAGAGAGAGTCTTCCATGTATGTTAAAGGAGCAACAGCATTTAAGACAGGTTAGACTCAAACTCTACACGGAAGAAGGAAGGGGGGAAATTTGCTAATATTTATGACTGCTTAATATGCAAGGTGGTCAGCTACTTGTTTGTTAGCACAACCAGTTGTGTGTTATGTTTAACCTGAACCCAACCTCACGCCAACCCTAACCTTCCTACACTGGAGATGCACTTTGTAACAGTCTCTCATTTGCTCTTTCAACATATTATTGCATGAACATGTTGTGTGCAGGAAACTGAAACCATAATTATGTGAAGTCATGTTATACTGTTGGGCAACTGTGGTTCAGAAGGAAGAGCGGTTGTCCATCAATCTCACAAGTTTTGGTTTGATCCCCGTCTCCCCCGGTCACATGTCCAAGTCTCCTTGAGTAAAACACTGAACCCCAACTTAGTTGGTCTCTGTAAGTGTCGGCCAGCTGCATAGAAGCTTCCCCATTTGTGTTTGTGTTGTGATTGTGAGTGAAAATGGGTGAAGTGAATGAAGCAGTGTAAAGTGCTTTGAGTACCAATAGGTAGAAAAGTGCTTTATAAGTGCAGAGCATTTACCATTTACTCAACACATGACAGCTTTATTTCTCAGAATCATGTTGTGAATATGCAACATGCTGGCAGATGTTTAAAATAACACTTCCACATTGCCAGCCTCTAGAGTTTATTGTGGATAAAAAGGTGTCAAGAATGGTTTGCACTTATATAGTGTTTTTTTACCTACTGGTAACCAAAGCACTTTACACTGCTTCTCATTCACCCATTCACACACTGATGGTGTGTGGTTGCCTCTACACACTCACCGGGAACAACTAACTTGGGGTTCAGTGTCTTGCTCAGGAGGGGCTGGGGATGGAACCAATAACCCTAGTACTGGTGGTTGACTGTTCTACCTCCTGCGCCACAGTTGCCTAAATTCTTATTCATGTTATCACACAGTCATCATGTCCTTGAAAGGTCAGTTATCTGTCTGGTATTGTTCAGTAGGTCAGCTGCTACCTACTGCAATAATGATAATGAGTGAGATGTAAAATAGCCACATGGATGGATTACTAAACAGGGCCTCTGAAGAGCTCAGTTAGAAGACACAGATGACCAATAAATCCTATAAATGACTTAAAAACTATGAAAATTGTTGAGTTGCCTTTGGGAGTTGCCTTAGGGAAAATGTGGAAGGTGAATGGGTAGGTGACAAAACATAGAACTTCGAGACATGAGGTCATGTTCCATTTATTATTGTTAGTCGTTGTTGTTACTTTGGCGAATTTTGTTTCTTTGTTTCTCTTTCTTTCTTTCACTCATCCTATATTTCTTGTTTTTGTACTTAAAGCTAACCATAAACATGTATTTTTTTGTGCCAAAATCACATTTAGGGTACATAATTAACCCAAATGTTCACTCTAAATCTGTAAAAGTTACATATAATTCACTTTAATTATTTAGACCTGTGATTCTCCATTTGAGCTCTGTGCAAATAGAATATTTGGATTGAGCTTATGGAGCACATAAGATCAAATGATGGACATTCAAAACTGTCTTTACGTTGAAAGTTGGTAAGTTCACATTATCATCTGATCCTCTAATCGTCTATTACTGTATCAAGAACTGCTTGGGCATGGCATGGCAACCACCAGTTCGTCTTTAAGTTTTCTTCACATACTCTAAACTGGCAAGAGTGTGGAGAACTAACCTTACTCACACACAGTGATTAAGACCTGGGCCAAGATGAAAGGCAGCAGGACCAATCCTACATAAGTTAGGGGCACCATGGGAGGAAGTGGGTGCACCAAAGGCATTCTGGGCCATCTAGCTATGACTATTAAAAACTTGAGGCCCCTAGAAACAGAAACAAACCATAAAAAGTTGGAAGTGAATAAGTGCAGTTATGAAATTTTACTGTAATCGACCTACAAGGAGCTGCTTAGAAATGTCACACAATATATACGAATTAGAGATTATGCTGTTGGTAATTTTACCCTTTTGTGAAAGTAAGATTAACAAATAAAACCTTTGTCACATGTTCCGTGTGCTGCCAGTCTCACTACTGTGGTGTACAATATCTTCTCTGACATAACCCGCTCCCAGGAGATTTGTATTTTATAAATGTAAAAATTTTTAAATAGGTATCGTACAGGCTATAAAATTAAGATTAGAACAACACTTATTGATGAAAACCTGTAATAACTATATGAATAGCTCTAATGCACTGAAATTGAAATAGCACAGTCAATCAAGCCATTGTGAAATACAGCAAATAATACTATAGAAAAAGAAAAAATGGTCAGCTCTTTACATGACTTTTTGAACTAACTGCAGGAAGTGGTGGTTGTAAATTTAAAGGGATACTTGCTTCATGTGGTTTTAGTTTAAGGAGGGGATGTATATAAGTTGAGCATGAGCAACATCATCTGAAATAAAAAGCCATTCTAGAGCAAATCCACCCTGACACTTTTAATTCCCCACAGTGAAAATACAGTCATAATGTACGTCGTACAAAAACACTTAGCAGAGCACGTGCAGGAGACATGCAGCAAACACAAGTATGGCAAACAGCATGTGGTGGGGAGGGGTATCTTTCTCAGCATACTCTGATGTGGCTACAGAGTAGCCACAGTGTGGGAGGAGATGATGGGGAGAATGGGAACGAAATGCTGAAATTACAAGCACTTGTAGCTATACAATGTTTGTTGCCTCTTCATAAACGTGTGCTTGAAAACAACTCCAACTTTTCCCTTGTTGTACACACAGACACACACACACACACACACACACACAGTAGCCCTATTTCCACCAAAGGACTTTTCCCAGGACTAGGAACCTTTTGTGCAACGTAGTTCCTTTACCTGCATTTTCACCTTAACGTAGTTCTTGAAATTTAGTTCCTGTGGAAAAAAGTATCAGTATCAAGAACATTCTGGTCAAAACGCAGCTTCACAGTCAGCCACAGCTACCACATGCACTTCAGATTTAAGGCTTGCAATAATGAGGAGACGTGATGGGCCACGATAAAATTACAGGGATGGTGTTAGTCAATAACACAAGGCTGGGAAAAGAGGACAAATCAATTTATACTTCTTTGCTTTTAGTCAGACGGTCTTTGTGTTTAGACTGAACATTCTGCTCCACAATCAATAGTCCATACTACTATGATTGTATCGAGGAATTAAGCAGCAGTCCATGTTTAGTCGATGAGGGAGCAGCTGCTGGGATCAATAAGAAGGGTTGTCTTTAGAAGGTCATCCTAGAACATAAACTTAGTTTACTTTGCTCATAAATAGTTATGAAATTAAAGCTACAATATGCAACTTTTTTCATACATTGTTTTAGTAGATATTTTGTCCAAAATGTATCTTATTGTGGAGAAGTGTTGTCCAAGCCTCCTGTGAAGTTAAATTCACAGAACAGCAATGGGATCCATCCATCCATCCATTACCTGTCACCGCTTATCCTATGTGGGTCACGGGGGGGCTGGAGCCTATTCCAGCTGTCATCAGGCGAGGGGCGGGGTATACCCTGGACAGATCACCAGTCTATCACAAGGCCACAGAGAGACATTCACAGACTGACAAACATTCACACACACATTCACGCCTAAGGATAATTTTAGATTCACCAATTAACCTAACATGCATGTTTTTGGATTGTGGGAAGAAACTGGAGTACCCACGCAAGCACGGGGGGAGAACATGCAAACTCCACACAGAAACGCCACGGTCGGGGCACGAATTGTGAGGCGGCAGCGCTAACAACTCCACTACTATGCTCCCCGCAGTGCGGTCAATTCAGATATATTTCAAAATATTTTAGCTCACCGTTTTAAAATCTTTTAAAAGATTTTAAAAGATTTCGGCTTGATTAGTACATTTTGCAGCATTTTCATTTATTGTGACTCAATAATGACTGATGCCTGAAAAGCTGTTCAGAGTGGGGTGAAAGCGTAGCAGATAGTAGCACAGCATAGAGGATGAACCTAAGGCATTTATTCACAGCGGTAAAGTATAGTGTCTTTATAGAAGGTTCAAGAGGGGGGTTATAGTTGTCTTTGCAAAATGTTCCAATATGAATGGTCATCTGGGGACCATTTTCCAAATTTCTGGGTGGCTCCAAATATTTACCAGGTTGTTCTCTCCTTAGGATGTGTCGCTTTTCCATATTCAACTCGACTCAACTCACCTGTTTTGCTTTTCCCTCAGGTAAGTATTATGGATACTGTTTGGTACTAGGTGCTTTCTTGGTATCATCTTTTTCAAGGGTACATGAGCAATACCAAAACGTGATATAAAAATATTGTAGACTAATCATTAGAACGAGAGAAACTTCACTACCACTGTGTCCCCAATCATTTCGTCGACTAAACCGAACTCAGAGAATCTGAATATCCCGATAGATTTTGGATTTTTCAGTAGTATTTGCTATTGCTGCTTTCAGCCTCTTCTGTAAACAAAAAGTCTCCTTGCCAAAAAGCCACATAACAACAGTTAAGAACAGCATTAGATCCATTTCCTTTGTGTCACATTGATGGTGACATTGAAACAGTTTTTTCTCTATTTCCCACTTTTGTGTCAGCATGTGATGCACAGGGGTTGGCCTTCTCTGATGATTGGTTAGCAGGGTGAGTGTTGCTCAGAAACCTTTAGAAGTGAATATTGCATGCAGTGCTGTTCTGTGAGTCTGTGTTACCAGAAGCTTTAATGGCACCTCCCCCCAAGTAAGATAAGCTGTGTAACATATCTACTAAAAAATATTTTTAAAAAGGTTACTGTTGCCTATTTTTAAGGTTTGGGAAATGTTGTGGTTAGGGTAAATACTTAGGGATGGGTTAGGGATTAGCAACTGTTAATGGACACATTTCTTTTTGTATTAGCAACAAACTTCGAGATTCGGACAGTGGCGGTGACTCAGGAGGTAGAACAGTCATCCGCTAACTGTGGTGTCAGTAGTTCAGTAACCACCTCCTCCTCTGAAAGTTTCCTTGGGCAATACACTGAACACCAAGTTGCTCCCGGTGGGGCAAGTGAATGAGAAGCAAATGCAAAGCACTTTAGGTACTAATGAGGTAGAAATGTGCTATATATGTGCTCACCATTTATTCTGTTTTGTCTGATTTGTTGATGTTTTTGATCTGTTTCTCCTAAAATTCACTAGAAGAAATTGGTCAGACAGCAGTCATCTTCATGGATATACAAGGGAGAGCAGTAGAACAGCAAACTTTGAGAACCTAATATCTACTGAAGATAATAAGTTGAGTTTTCTTGACCTGTTGTATTTGCAAAGCTCCTTTATTGGTACCAGCAGAGAACCTAAATTCTGACCTCCGTTTTTTCTTCAGGGACAAAGGCAACATTCTTTAAACAAGACATCTTGCTTTGGTTTTTACCACAATATTATTCAGACATAGACTCCACTGTATAATCACGCCCAAGCTTCAAGAGCACACAAATAATCATATCCTGACCTGTTCTCTCAACCCTCATGTTAGTGTGTTTCTCTGTCATGCATGAGGCACAGTGATAGATCTCAGCAGACAGCCATTGGTATAATAGTGACAACATAATGGGTACCAGACTGCTCCTCGTGCATTTACCTGTAATCTATGCATACACACACGCGCACACGCGTACACAGACTCAGAGAAGAATGAGTAGTAGTAGTAGAAACATGAAACAAATGGGTCTCACACATATTCACTGACTCACACACACTTTTCCTGTCACTCTAGTATATAATTGAAAAATAAGTCCAGATTAATGTTCAGCCACCTGTTTGTCTTTCACGTGACCAATAGGATAAAAAAGTATTTTCATACATTAACTGCAAGGTCAACATGGGGTGGCTATAGCTCAGTTGGTAAAAACAGTCATTCATGGACCACAGGGTCATGGGTTTGATCCCTGGTCCTGGCTATATGTCAAAGTGTCTCTCTGCAAGACATTGAAGCCCCTTCCCCTCCCCAGGTGTGCTGTGCAGTACTGGTCCAAGCCCTGTAGAAATTGAAGGGTTGCGTCAGGAAGGGAATCTGGCTTGAAAAACTGTGCGACCCTGAACTCACAGGATAAGCCGAAAGGACCAAAAAAAAGAAAACTTTTGCAAGGTCAATATACTGAAAGAGGAAACCTGGACCAGCACCATCACCACCCACCAAAGTGCCCAGTCTTCACTAGACAAGTTGCCGAGCTGAAGCCCCAGCAATCACTTTTCATTAAACCTGATGGTCAAACTAAAGGGCAACTAATTTTCACTTTGCTGTAACAGAAGTGCAACAGTTTTGCATCCTGACAGCATTGTGAAAATGTTGCAGAAAAGTTAAGTAGCACATAGCTTAACCGAAAATTTTGTTAGCACACATTACCGCTGGAAAAACCGTTAACCGTTAACAATGACACTTTTTGCCAGGACTAAGTCATTTCACTCTATTATTGTTAGTACAAGTACAACTACTTCTACTAACAAGTACAAGTAGTTACAAATTGTAACTGTTCTGCACTTACATACACTTTTTAGCCTATTGGTACCCAAAAGTCTTTAAACGTCTTCATATTTACCCATTCACACTAAGAATCCCACACACTCACATACCGATGGTGGAGTTGCCTATGTACTCACTGGGACCAACTAAGTTGGAGTTCACTTTGACTCTGACATGTGACATTAGAAGCCAGAGATCGAAACAACACTGGCGGGATTGATGGACAACCGCTTTACCTTCCTGCCCCACAGTCGACCCTTAAGTATATTTTTCACGTATCTGTCCTCTACGTAAGTAGATTTAATTAAGGCTGCTTTGACTTTTACTCCACTACATCTAAGAGCAAATATCAGTACTTTTCACTTCATTACATTTCTTTTCAAAGTTGCATTACATGTTCCATTACATGTAAAAAAAAAAAAGCATCAGATCATAGCTAAAAACAGCTTCAACCCATCATTTTATGTCCATTAACATTAATTAGTTACATCCCCCCCACAAGTAGCTTAAGTAGAAATGTCAGTAGGTACTTATACTTTAACTAGAGTAAATCTATGTTTGTGTATTTGTACTTAAGTACATTTTTTGAGTACTTCATCCACCACTGTTTAAAGTGATGTTGGAAAACGTATTGGTAACAATAAACTCACAGATAAAAAAAAAAAAACACATTTTGTTTTAAAGCTTATGGCATCTTCATACCATGGCAGAAATGTGCAGCAAACTAATATATAAAGAAACAGAAATGAAACTTGTGTTGTTGATTGTTTTGCCTGCTTGCACTGGGATAATTGGCTGAAAATGAAGGGATGATCAGAAAAGCAGATGCCACCCACACTCTGGAGAGCACCAGAATTTCACCTTTCCTCAGACACTGCATTTCTACAAGAAAAGGAATGTTAACTACCACCCACATGGCCTGTATGCCACACTTAGCTCAAAAAGCTTTTTATTGTAGACCACTGTAGTCACTGTGTCACGGTGTACAAGGTAATAAGGATGATTTAGGGCATATTGTAAAATTAGAAGCAAGTAAACCTCTTCTCCTTCCACCTCCACTTAACCACAAAGTATCACAGCTCACCAAACTCTTAAACAATACACAAGTGCACCTTTCGTTCTCATCAAAACACCCCCACAGCTTCTTTCTACCTACATGCCATGTGGTGAGGTCTGTGGTACACCTAAATACTAGTTTTCCTAACTGTGTGTGGTGATAGGAGATTAATGGGGTACAGCTACAAGTGTGTGCTCTTCAGTGTCTACATGATGCATGCGTGACAGGGCCTATCAATCATGGTGGTTTCTGTGCAATTCGCCTCAACAGCTGCAATATTTTGACAAAGTGTATATATCTTTATTTACACAGTTGCTAAATATCCAATCATCATCTTAAAAGCTGCTGACAGTCTGACTAGTGCAGAACACACAAAAAAATAGGCCAACAGATTCTCATTAAAGGCCCAGCGTGGGACACACTGACTAAACTAGGCTGTTGGATGCTCACCAACAGCTCATCTGCTGGCTGATAGCCAACCACTTGTTTTACGTGTTATGGCCCTAATGCCAAAAGAAATTGAAGCAGAGAGCACATCACATGTTCTCGGTTTCCAGATTATTTTGCTGTGTGTTACCTTACGTAGGTTACAGGGACAGTGCAAAATGACCTAAAGAAATTAATTGCTTTATCAGAACAACTGTAAGCCTGTAACGCAACATGCCGTAAGAACTACATCTTTACCAGAGCCTTTACTGTAAATGTGAACATCACTTTTTCCCCCTCCTGCTAACATGACTTGACATTCAATTTGATCATGTGAGTGCTCTCTTCTGTAGTAATTTTGAACGTTGGAGCTGGTGCTAAAAATGACAGGAGTGTATGAGCAAGTATGTGGCAACTCCCTTCCATTAATGGCCCTAATGAGCCGATGGTCTCTTGCTTCATGGAAGAAAAGCACACTGAATAAACGGGTGGACTTACTTAAAAGGTTTAAAGTCATTTAATGCAACATATGTTAAATGACACAGATTTTTGATCTTACAGTGAATTGACTTTTTTGTCTTCTTTGAATAATCTTTGGCAACAAATATAACTTTTGGTCATATCAAACTTACACTGCCCTCCCAAAAACATGAGAATACTTCATAATCTTAACCATGGGCACCAACGGCTTTTTTTCCATGTTTCCCTAAACCTAAGGGAACTAAACCTTAACCAAATTTTAATGAGTGATTTGGATAATGGGGTCCTACTCATCGGGGCTTCAGATCATAAAGTGTCATTCTAGAGGACGCTGACAATAAAAATGGAACGCATGACAAGCGTGTCCTGAGGCAAGCATTTACTACGGAGTCATATATCTTTTGAAATGTGGTGGTTTTCTTGAATAACTGATGGATCCAGATTGATGAAAAGTTAAAAGTACTAAAATCCGGTCACACTTGATATTTGGGTGTAAACTGATTACTTCCTCTTCAATGCACAACACACACCTGGCTTTTAGGCTATGTTGCCGTAATTCACTGGTAACAAGACCATTTACTTTCAACTAAACTGTGCATGTGTGTGTGTCTATACATTAATATAATAACTTCAAACTGTAACAACACAAAAGTGTACAGAAATTTAAGGCTTCTTGTTGCTGTGACTAACCTATAGACAATATATTAACTACAGTATTTACTGATTTCCTCTTGGCAATTAACTGTGAGATCAACAACAACAGGCCCAGGTCTTTGGGACCAGACCATAACAGACTGCCCTGAACCTGGCATGTATAATAATGGTTTAAAGTGACGTCAGGACAGCCAGAAACAGTCTGGAACAGATCCAGGGAGATCAAATCCAAAATGTTTGGCATGGTGATCAAAGCCTGAAGAGAGAAAGAAGGAGCCTAAGGTGAGAAAAAGTAGCAGTACATGTTCCGAATAAATCAACATTACACTCCCGCCTTAAAGTACAATGATAACCTTCACATCTGGATTTGTGTGCAGCACTGTGTTTGTGTGATAAGACATCAAAGGTCAATTATACTCACTACTGCGGGCACTGCCCTGATAGTCCCTGAAAGTACTACCATCTCACCAGGGACCAGATCCTAGTTCTTTTTCGTACTAATGCATGTAGAAAAACAAAGTTTTTGAGAATGTTTCAGGTCCCTGGGAAAAGTTCCTAGTATGAAAATAGGCCTGTTCCCAAAGAACTTATAACTCACATGAAAATCTATTTTGTGTTCAACACACAACATTTTTTTGTCTGAATTACTGAATGTTATAAATATGCAAGACAACAAAAAGCTCACTTCTGCCACCACATGCATTGTATTTCCCCCGTGTGTTATACACCATTCTGGATTCCAACAACTTTGGCAGCAATAAACCGGCTTATTCAAAATTTACTTTAAGTAAGTCGTCCTAAAGAAAGGAGAACCTAACACCAATATTCCGCAAAATTAGGTCTAAAAGGGGCTATACATGTTTCAATATACTCTTGTTATTTCACTGTCTCACGCACACAGCTGACATCCACAATATCACATGGCTGATTTTAAGTGTTAAAAATTAAATGAAAAAAGCCCTTTTACTACCAGAAATGTACATGTGTCATCTGATGAAATGAATCAGGAGATGCCATGTGATTTACGCTGCACTCAAGCTGTCAGTGACTCTCACACTAAATATTGTGTATGAATGGAGCCGTTGAGTTTTGTTTCATGAGCATGTTTTGTTGTGCAGAAGAGGTTTGGTCATACTTATCTTTTATACTCCCCTGTTACTTTGATTTTTACAACCAGCATTTACATGATAGATTGCAGTCAATACACAGTCACTCAGATGTCATTTGAAAGAGAAGAGAGAGAAGGAACAGCTCGAATAGAATGAGCCACATCTTTTAAAGCTTTTCACATGAGCCCATTAAAATGAGTTTGAATTTATCCAATTGAAGGAAATACAGAATTTCTACAAAATAACTTTGTAAACATGATGATTACACACATACCTGAAGTTAAATGGAATTTGATAGGTGAGCCATTTTGTGCAGCCTGTATTTACAGTGCACACCTTCAGCCTGTGGCCGTAGCTGCAGGGCGTCATTATCTGCTCCAAATCTGCAGATCTGGATACAGTTTGAGGAAAACGGAAGCATTACTCATCAAACAAATTTACTTAGGGCTTTTGTGGGCTAACTGCTTGGTAAAGCAAACAGTTGGGAGGTGCACTTCACCTAAATGAGGAACATGACTGTTTGACACAATACCTCCTACCTACATGAACATCTGTCCCCGCAAAGGGTTCTATACATGTCATGAATGGTCAGTCTAAACCAAACAAGGCATCAAATCTGCTACCAAAATAGTTAAATCGGGTAAGGGTTATATCATCTGATCATATTTTCTAATAAATAACACCAGGACAGGATCAAGTTTGCAGGGTTTTTCCATCATAGTGAAAATAAGTGCTCCAGGTGATTCTGAGAAGATTAGTACAAATGGTTTCAGGAATACTTTACATACTTGATGCAAAGTTTATGCAAAGATATGCAAATAAAATGGGCAAAGCACTGATTTCCCAGAAAAAAGTCCCTGACTCACCAGAGCAGACATGTTTGGAGCTGTGTCAGAAATGTGTTTTTGAAAAGGG
Source organism: Channa maculata (assembly GCA_020496755.1). Classification (NCBI taxonomy): domain Eukaryota; kingdom Metazoa; phylum Chordata; class Actinopteri; order Anabantiformes; family Channidae; genus Channa; species Channa maculata. The sequence goes on from CM035602.1 coordinate 28,420,404, forward strand.
AAAAGTGTTTTTCTTGCAAAAGTTGTGTCTACCCTGTAAGGCTGGTCAGAGAAAATCATGAATAATGAAAAACTATGGTCAAAATGTAACTTTCTTGTTAGGGTCCAGTTTAATATCTCTTCTCCTGCCCATGTGCTTGCTTTCTCTTGCTTCATTTGTTCTGTCATTGCCTCTTTCTCCCTCTGGATTTAGTTTGGAGTTGATTGTTTGATATATCAGATGAGCAGCGAAGGTTGGAGGGAGAATTAAAAAAAGACCTAAAACTTAAAACAAGCTGTTGCTGGCATGTTACCATACACATCAAAGTTTGTTATATGCATTGTTGTGTCTTATCAGAACAAAATCAGGCATCTGATCGTGTTAGCACATGGACATTTGTCATGCTATTGCTACTGCTCAGGCCTGATGACCAATCCAGGTTCACCGCTGAACAATGAGGATGTGCTGCCTGTTAGACTTTGGTGTTAACTATAGTTCCCCACAATTCACACTGACAAATAATATAATGTCTTACGGAGAGAAGTACTAAGTATCCAAGTACCTCTACTCAAATGCTGTACTTGAGTACAGCTTTTAATTAACCTGTACTTGTACTATTTCACTTTACATTCACTTGTACTTTCATCCAGGGGGAAATATTGTACTTTTCATGTGAAATTTGTTGAGAAGAAATGATTTCTCCTTTTAAAACTTTATGTCACTGGTGTATAGCCTCCAGGATTTGCTTTTTTATTGCTGCTAATTAAAAAGTCAATTAGTGAAGAGAATCAATTGAATGTAGATTTAACAACATTCAACGACAGAAGAGTTTCTATTCTTACATCTGTACATAAATTAAACTTAAGATATTTGCCAACCCTAGATTAGACTTGTACATTCTTGTCATTAACAGTGTCAAAGTCAATTGTGTTTAAAATACTTTTATTTTTAATGTTTTTTTTTTTTTTTTATCAACACCTCAGAATGATGCCCAAACTAAACTGAACTAAACTTTTGCAAACAAATAGTCCGATAGGTGCAATGGGTGGATTTTACCTCTCCCAAACTATTTATCACTAACTGTTTATGATTATTTGGGCTTAAAAATTGCAGTAATAATTATTTCAGAAATTTCTGAATGTGATTCGCGAAGAGAAATAATCACATCAAAGTTGGATGCATTTCTCACCACTAGTCTTTTTGCAGCGCTGCACACATTGATACTCTGAAAGAGTTAAGAAGAACATCGTCACTTTGGGGAATACATAGAACTAAGGCTGCAGAAACATACCGTGAGAAGATTAGGTTGATAAGAAAACCCCTATGGGGTAACAAAATCTCACATTTGTCTTTCACACACACACAGCCCCCTGTTGCTTCTTTTCTGCACTGTGGCAGGAAGATGGTGGAGTTTTGACAGACTATTGGAAGGCAAATGAGTGCTTTTGTGAGTGCAGCCATGTGATGGTTGGAGCACACAGAGAATCTAGATAAACAGTGCTCAACACTGCTGACTCACCTCAGCTGTGTACAGTAAAAGAGCTCCATGGGCATGTACTGCACTATGATCATAGAGTATAAATACTGACAGTTTGAGAAGAAGAATGTGTTCCTGGGATTTACTATTCATACTCTAAGATAAATGACCGTCCACTCAGGCTGTTGTAGCTCAAATCAATTTGTTAAGTCATGATAGCCACCCTTGCTATCCTGTCTAATGGCACAGCAATGTCCAAAATGAATTGGTGTGTATTGTGTGACTTTGCCTGAAGGTAAAATCTGTTTGTAGTTGTTCCAACCAGGTCAGATAACTGTGCCCTGACTGTACAGGAAACACAAAACATGTCAAAAAAGAAAACCTTTACCTGAGCTCGGTGTGTAGACTATAAAACATTTAGTGCAATACCTGACTATAGGTTAGAATCTCATTTGTGGGGTGTGGTACCCTTACTGAGCTTCTACATGGTGTGATATTGCACCCATTTCTCATTACAATTTGATACCTGTCTTTGTTACTATATTAATACCAGTGTTCTTATTTTGGGTCATACTGGGTCAACGGAACGCTTTTTTTCTCTTTTTTTCCTCTGGGGGGGCAGGCTTTCTGCATCTGAGTTTTTGTATAGTTTTCGTTTGAAATAATAGTGATTGTATTACACAAACCAATCAGTGATCATGCAATAATTTCTATGTAGATGTATCTGTGCACGTGGCAGATAAAAAACATTTAATTATAAATAGCAAAGTTAAAATGGCACACACAATAACAGATAGTCTATCAGAGTGGAGCACAGGTTGGAGCCGGTTTGGAATCATTGAGCCGAGCTGGGTGTTAAATGGTCGACTAGCTGCTAGTTAGCATGAGCCTCATTCACAGATACTTGTCAAAGCATCACCCTGCAGACTCAAATGTGTGTGTGTGTGTGTGTGTGTGTGTGTGTGTGTGTGTGTGTGTGTGTGTGTGTGTGTGTGTGAGAGTGAGATATAGGATGCCTGCATTCCAACCAACCCTACCCCCTCCCAAACTCCCACTGACCCATTGTGCCGGGGTTTTTCCTCTTATCCTTGCCCTTGGCCCTGCATGGCCCCTGAGCACCCACCCATCTAGCCAGAACAGAGGTGCTGTTAGGTCAGTTGTGGTGCAGGACACACACACTCACATCCAGTGTGACCCCCACCTAGCTGTGTTCGCGGATCACTTCACAGGACAATCTCCCTATCCATCTTTACAGGGTCATTGTGGACCTCAACTGAGAAAGGAGCTTCATTCACAGGGAAAAAAACTCTTTCTCTGCCCTCTCTCTTTCTTTCTGTCCCTCCTGGATGATGGCTGGAGGAAGGGAAGCCCTCACACACTGAGTGTGTGTCTCTATGTGTGTGTGTGTTATTTGGGGGTCATATTTAGAATATGAAGAGCCACAGGGACTTCAAAGAAGGACTAAGATAAAGATAAATGTCACCACTTAAACACCCCTGCAAACTCTCTGTCTGTCTCTCTTTCTCTTACACACACACACACACACACACACACACACACACACACACACACACAATCACACACTTTTAGTTCTTTAAGGTTGGGGTTATTGGAAAGCAGAAGAATATTCAAAACTAGTCCCATGTGTCAAGTAAACAAAGTCAATATTCTGTCCATACATACACACATAAACATACGCATTTGTATAAAAACTAACCAACATAAATTAGGAGTAGCCTATAATAAAGCACACATAAACTCAGGCAAATAGTTTGTGAATGAGAACATATAGTGTATGTGTATGTGTGTGTGTGTGTGTGTGTGTGTTTGGGGGGGGGGTGGGGGGGTGTTACATCTAATAGGCTTATCCACGGTTAATGAAAACAAACAAGGTGTACAAAACAAAGTAAAACTGTGAAGTGGGGGTAACAAATGGGGGAGGTTCTGAGGATGGACACACACGTCAAACCACTGAATAAATGAATGAATGAATGAAAGGCAGTACTGGCAAATGGAATGAATGAATGCTTGAGGCTAAAAAATGAATGAATCTGATGTTGCCTTTATGCACAGAAGGCAGTTTTTATTTAGGTCATAACAAAGCAACAAGCATAAAGCAAAATAAAGACTGAAGTGTGTGTTATTTGTCCACAGACTGGTGCAAACCTTGCTATTGCTACTGCTATTATCTGGGCAGTGAAACGTGGAGTGCCCATCCTCTAGAAAAATCTGAATTCCTGCTAAGTAAAGAATTAAGTCTTGCAATAACTATTAAGTATCAGTTTGTGTATAGTGTATGCAAAGTTATATAAAATGTGTATTGTCAAAGTCTTTTCCTGAAACATAGCCTTAAGGTTGAGGTCTGTGTTTTCCGATTTCTACTGTGCACAAATCCTTATCTTGGAGTGATAATTCTATTCACCTACTGCATGCTCCGCACACGATGTTCCTTCATCTGTCAAGTCATGGGTCAAAAGTTATTCGATGCACAGTGAGCAAATGTAAAGATGGTGACAGGAGGATCTTCACTTCTTAATTACCAGTTTGTAATTTAAGTAAAAATCTTAGCACTTCTGGAATAACCCTTTGTTTTATTGTGATCCAACACGACAAGGCTGCAGGTCTCACAACTCAGGACTAAACCTTTGTAGTTTAATTTAGACACTTGTTAGCAATCATCTTATTTTAATCTACTACAACTTAAAATTAGCTTGACTGGGGTATTTCCTGATACATTTTAGCTTGTAGAATAAAATGTAAAAGTCCCTGTGAATTCTACAGAACTTACTTCAGGCATCTTACCAAAAGGTTTAAGGACTCATTCCGTATGCACATCTCACATCTAACTATATACTAACAGGCTTTGTGGACAAACAAATACATGTTATGTCCCTACACCTAAAATCCAAATTGGTGTCCCTCTGGTACTGTTATCAGTCCATTTAAGGACCCAATGTCAGATTTGAATGTTCCCTTTGATTCTCAACTTGTCAGATAAAAGTTCTACCTTTGACAGGAACAATGCATCTATGTTTTTGTTGTTCAACACTGTTGAAGCTTAGCCTGGTTGTTGATAACAATACAGGTAAAAATAGCAGCGCTTCATATAGAAATTTCAGGCGCCAATTTTGGTATTACCAGTCATGCTATCCAAAATAAGTCCCTTATGCAGGGCTATACTATATTTACAAAAATAAATCAATATGGGAAAAATTGAAGGTGAAGTAATCGTTCCTGTGGCCATTTTGTTTTGGGGAAGAGGAGTCAAACCAGACTAACTGAGTAAAGTTATATTTGTCCAGAACTGAACTGGATTATTTCTGAATGCAGAAAGCTAGAAGAGTCTATGATGATTCAGGAAGATTGCTATCAGATGGATTTTATTTTGAATGACCATGCTTTTCAAGGTTGTATGTGATATTCACTACTCTAATATTGAGGCATAGAGACATAGGAAAAATAACAAAATCAACAATATAGTGAGGTATCTGTCAAATAAGGTGAATTCAACAAGTGGCTGAAATCTGTTGAAGAAGTAAAGAAAATGCGGGCAAACATGAGTCAGAATGAGTAAATGTCATATGACACTGCAAGCGAAAGAAAACCAGGGCAAAAAGCAATGGCCTTGATGTGGTAAATTGCAGCCTTGACATATCAGTTTTTTTCCAGCCGTGGGCCCCGTGGCGGTGTGATCAGTCGTCTGAATAAATCTGTGCCCTGCTGGTTTCACTTCAGCTCTCCACTGTCCCTTTAAACACTTCCTTCCTCTGTTACCATAAAGCTGCTAGAAGATCCTCACTGCAAAAGTCACATGCTCAGGCTCCCTTTGTTTCCCACAGAAAGCCTCTATCTGTTTGTGAAAGAGAGGGACTGAGGGCACACAACGTGCCATTGAGTCATATATGAGGGAATGAAGTGGAGTAGAAGAACTGCTGCTTTTCAATTTTTTAAACTTTCCATGTTTGCAGGTTCTATCTTGTTTGTGTACAAATAAAATGGTAAAATGTCTAAATATAATAAAGATGACTGTAAAGGTTGCCCTTTGTTTTTATTGTTTCTGTTATACCATAAAAAATACACATAGGTGTTGTTAGTAGCGGGGTACTAAAAAAATCTTATAATGTAAGACACCTGATTGATTAAAATTCCAATATTTTAAAGAATTGTATTCCTGAATAGGAGCAAGGTTCAGTTGTACGGAGAAAGCACATTCATAGAAAAAACATGGAAAATCCCGAAGTTAACATTACGTGTGTGTAAAATCATGTATTTATTTATCTTTCACAATACAGTAGTGATATATTGGGATGTGACTCCACAAAGGTGAAACCTTTTACAGACATTACGGTAGTCCACCCAATAGCCCAAAGAGGAATTCCAAGAATGTGAAAAGCTCCAATTCATATTGAAACTAGATTTAAATGTGAACAACTTAACACTAAACTGCTTTTAACTGAAGTAACTAAATACATGGCAACTGGCAGAGCCTGATTGATATTGTCATACTTTGTGCCAAACCTTAAATCTCATAATGGCTTGAGCGTGAGCTGCATTCATTGATTTGTCCTCTCTTCTCCCCTTACTTGATGCTTTTGTGTCTGTGAGTGAGCAACACAGCAGACAGCAGCACTATACAGAAAAGAAAACAAACAAAAAATAGCAGTGGATTGATTATTTGAAAGACTATTCGGTGTCAAAGGACTTTGATAGAGTAATCAATAATGTCAACTTTTCCAGTTCACTGAACTTTTCCCCACATGAAAAGTTACGCCGACATCTGCCTAGTAACAGCAGTTCCTCCCATTGGTGCAACTCCAGTCTCCTCCCGTTTTCATGTGTCTGTCTGTGTGTGTTTGTGAATGTGTGTGTGTCGGAGAAAGTCTTCAAACTTTCCCATTTTACAGTATCCCTTTAGCCTGAATACATTTTCCACAGTTTTTGGGTGAAATCATTATTGTGACTGACTATTATTGTGGATCTAAAGCAAGCTAAACTACAACACTCTGTTCTAATGTTTATTAGCTTAGACTACTCTCAGTTATGTAAAGAACTGATTAAATATTTGAGAAAAGGAGTTTAAATGCCACACAGTGAGGTTTGCCTATACAGATTAAACTCTGTTTTGATTCAGTCTGAGGGAACCACATAGTGAGTTTTGTGTTGCTCATTTGTGCACATGGTCAACAACTGATGAATGCAGGAATCATTTTCATCCTTTGAGTGAACTTATGGTGTATGACATTATAGATGCTCTACACGTAAAACATGAGGTGATAAGTAGCTCAAAGATATTAACCATGCTTACTATAGGCTTACTGATAAAACACACTCATCCTTTACCATTTCCAGTATTGTTTGGAGCAGGAAGTGGAAATAAATAATGCAGCACTGTTTGTTTCAGACTCCACTGTTGTCCCATGTGCTCGCCTCATGTCACGGCTGAGAGCTGCTGCTTTCATTCAGTCCTGTGGAAGCCCCGAGGAAGAAGGAACATGGGCTACAAGCTGTTATCGCCCCCTACCGACGCTGAGCTGCACGGCTCCACCGGGAGACAGACGTCCCCCAGATTCAGCCCTGGACCTCCTTCTCAGAAGCTACCAGGCTATAGGAGGAGGGGGAGGAGGAGACGAGGAGTCCTCCCCCTATCTCACCCTATATATATATATATATATATATATATATATATATATATATATATATATATATATATATATATATATATATATATATATATATATGTGTGTGTGTGTGTGTGTGTGTGTGTGTGTGTGTGATGTGTGTGTGTGTGTATTTACATATATATCTTTCCTTACAAACACACATGCAAGAATCCCTTCCTCGCGCGTTCCCTGCCAGGGATCTCTTTGATCCCACCCCACCCCCACCCCTAACAACAGCTGACGTCACCACACGCAACACCTACTCCCCCTCCTCAGCGCGCGCTCGCCGAAAAACTTTGTGTGTGTATATTCGCGCGCCCCACTGCGCGTACTTGTCTGTGAGCGCGAGGCAGGGGTTTTTGTCTAGGGGAAGCGCTCCCTGCTTCAGAGGGCTTGCGCACACCGGAGGAGCAACAGCAAGCAGCAGCAGCCCTGCAATAAGAAAGAGATAAAAAATTTGCCGAGAATAGCCTTCAGTTTGCTGTAGCCTGCTCCCCCTGTACCACAAGAACACTTGAATAAGGTGATACGAAAATTTGCGGTGGTGTCAGTAGTAAAAGAAAAGCAGGAGTAGCCTACTATGGAGGACCAGCTGCTGTGCTGCGAGGTGGACTCCATCAGGAGAGCTTACCAGGACGTCAACCTGCTCAACGACCGAGTTCTCCACACCATGCTGAAGGCAGAGGAAAACTACCTACCGTCGCCAAACTACTTCAAGTGTGTCCAGAAAGAAATTGTACCTAAAATGAGGAAAATAGTTGCCACCTGGATGTTAGAGGTTGGTTTTACTTCACTTCAACTTTCCTCCTGTGCACGACTTTCTCTTTTAACTTGTCGGAAGGGTGTCGCTAGCTTTTTTTTTTTTTTTTTACACCTTTAAACGTGATAAATTAGGCTTTATGTCAACGTTTGCAACCTTCGAAAGGTTCATGTCTGTTATTTAACCGTGCACGTTACATAAACGCTCTGAAAACTGTCCTCATAAGTGCTGGGTGGTCCATCGGCTAAACTGACTACATAGCTACTGTACCCAGTTTTCATCACGAATACCTTTGTTATAGATGACAATTTCAAGCCTTTATTTTCCAGAAGGTTATGAAATGTAATTGCGTGAGGTAAATATTCCAAAATAACAGCAATGTACACGTATGCAGTCTGGCCCGTGCCAGTATTACGCGCCATCTTTGTTGTCGTATGTGAGAAGGATTTTAATATCGTTAAAAATCTAGAATATCGGCAGCAATGACAGTAAGTCGATCAAATGAGCCGGAAATGCATCTATATCATCAGACGGTTAAATGGTCAATGCTACATCTCGTTCGACTGGTATGAACTGGTAAAGTTTGTTTTGCTTCACAAGAGTCATTACTGTCTGTGAAGGTCGCTTCGAAAAAAAGACATTATTTTTAAAGTGCATTAGTATTAAATGGATTTTAACAGTCGGGTTTGATAGATTAGATGTTATTTAACATTTACATGAACTTTTGGAGTGAATGTTTTGTAGATCTATATTTTTAATTAATTTCTGAAATAGTGCATCGCGCAGCCGGGGGAGGTGTCGCCTGCAGCACGTGAAAAACCCCAGTAACAGAAATTAATTTTATAAAAAACATAACCATACCAATTCGACACATTTAACTTTCATCCGATAAGGTGTTCGATGAGGATCATTTACATGCTAATTGTGCACACCCAGATAATTTTTACATATTTATAAATATTTTTTGAAAAGATGACGAAGTTGAAATTGAGAGTGAAACTTGCATCGACGCCACCTTTGTGTCTCAGTCAGAACTGACTGCAAACTAATTCCCGACTGTTTTTATTACAGCAACACACTTGCTTACTCCAATAAATTATTCAATAAATCCCATTGTGACTTTAGATGTTTTCGGTTGCATGTGGAACCGAGTTTGCATTAAATGTCGTGCCATTCGGGATATTTGAAGGCTAAAACTCAAACGAATTAGATGCAAAAAATGTTTAATTTCTGTAAATTTCGTTGCGGGTGATTGTGAATAGTGCGGCTATTGATTGCATACAGCGGTGCGCGGAATAAGACATAGAGTCAGTCGGGGGCAAAGACTTAATAATGCATATGAATGGGGGAATCTCCTTCCAGCAAGCAACAGCAACCTCTAAGTGCTTTTCTCACCTCCTAGGTCTGCGAGGAACAGAAATGTGAGGAGGAGGTTTTTCCGCTGGGTATGAACTATTTGGACAGATTTTTATCAGTAGAGGCCACCAGGAAAACACGACTACAGCTGTTGGGAGCTACGTGCATGTTTCTAGCATCCAAGATGAAGGAGACTGTTCCCCTAACAGCGGAGAAACTCTGTATCTACACGGACAACTCGGTGCAGCCCGGAGAACTGCTGGTAATTGAGTTCTGCAGATGGATGTTGCATAACACATACAGTAAACGAGCAGCATGCACCGGAGACCACATGACCAGAATACAGAGTATTTGTAGTTTATTGGGTTTGTCAGTGTCACATGGTCAGAAATTACTGATTGTATTCAGTATTATTAGTTGACATTTTAAAAAAGGTAGAAAGGTAGCTTTGGTGCAGCAATGTCTGAATAGCTGCCTGTGACTTTCCCATAGTGACTGGAAGGCCTCTCTGCTTTCATGAATGGTCTCAGTGACTGCCAAGAAAGCGGTGATTCACAGCAACACCTAGTGGCCATGAGACATATGTGCAGACTATTGGCAACGACCAACTGAACATGAACAAGTGCAGTTACACACTTCGCTTTTATGTTTGGTGTGACGTTTATTTTATGTGCAGCTGTAGCTCCATCTGAGGAGAAATGTAACTCATATATTACGATTTACTGAAAATATGAACGTTTCTTTAGCATGGTATTCAATGACACTACATATATATACTGCATAGTATTTTAGTAAAAAAAATAAGTAGTAATTAAATTAGTAATAATTATAAAGTAGATATGATATCAATGGTGGATGGGATACGTAGGATACCTGATTTGCATATGTAATTTACTAAAGTGTATATATTATTAAAATATTGCAGTAATTTGCACATTGCACAGCATTTTCACCTCTGCAGGGAAAAATAAAGAATTGTAATCAAGTACTAAAAAACTCCAAACTGCTAAATGTAGGAACTAAATGTCACAATAGATGAAAGGAGAAGTACATTTTTCTCATAAGTAAAGTGGGTCAGTTTGAGTGAATTGCCTCTGGTCTGGTCCATCCACAGCAAATGGAGCTGCTGGTTCTTAACAAGCTGAAGTGGGATCTGGCTTCAGTCACAGCTCACGACTTCATCGAGCACTTCTTATCCAAACTGAAGATTCATCCATCCACCAAGCAGATCCTCAGGAAACATGCCCAGACCTTTGTTGCCCTCTGTGCTACGGGTAAGACATGAACTATCCACCTACAGATAGATGGTGATCTTGTACCTACACTGCATATGCAATTTTTTATTTTTTATTTTTTTGACCTTTTGACTTATCCCGTGAGTTCAGGGTCGCCATAGCAGATCATTGTCCGCATGTTGATTTGGCATTTTTTACGCCAGATGCCCTTCCTGATGCAACCCTCCCCAATTTCTACCGGGCTTGGACAGGCACTGCACAGCTGGGGATGGAATGGGCTGTTAGGGGTTCAGTAATATTTGTCTAATAACAGGATAAGGAAAACTAGGTTTCATGTAAGCACAAGTACACTTAGACATATACTTCAGTTGTGTATTGTAGTGTTTTCTGGTTTAACCTGCACATTCTATGAGTTTATTTCTATATTTATGACCCATTACAACTTAATTACACAGTAACCAGTTTGTCACCCGTACTGAGCTCTTTAAGATCTGTTGAGTTTGTTTGTCCTCTTCGACCCACTTTCTTGTTTTGTTATTCTAATCATGACTGTTGTGTACTTGTTATTAGTTAATAAATGTTGAAGGTTCAGAGAACCGCATGTGGAGCATTCTGTTGTATGTGTTTTGTTTTTGTTTGTATTTTTTTTGTTCTGTGAGAAAACAGTCACACTAGTTGTCTAGTCTGTGGTCAGTTTGTCAAATGTCTCACAGCTGAGAGTTACTGTGTCCTACAGTGCTGTAGATTTTCTCTGTTGTAACATGTCTTTGTGGTGTTTCTGCAGATGTTAACTTCATTGCCAGTCCTCCGTCCATGGTGGCAGCAGGCAGCGTAGTGGCAGCTGTTCAAGGTCTCTACCTGAAAAGCCAAGATCCCTCCTTGTCTTCACAGAACCTCACCAACTTCCTGTCACAGGTCATTCGTAGTGACCCGGTACGCAAACAGTCCTATAGATATATTTGAATGTGTGAAACACCAGCAATAATTTATTTTATTACATGTAATCGATGCATGTATTCATTTATTGCATATTTAATTTCTTAGCTGGTTGGTTTTCTTGACTTAGTGCTGGTTGTGTTTTTGCAGGACTGTTTGCGGTCATGCCAGGAACAGATCGAGTCTCTGCTGGAGTCCAGCCTGCGGCAGGCTCAGCAGCATAGTGGCACAACAGAAACCAAACATGTGGATGAGGATGTGGACCTGTCCTGCACCCCGACAGATGTCAGAGACATCAACATCTGAGATGAAACACTGCTGTGTCACATTTGATGATTGAGGAAACATTGTGGATAGAAGGTGGTAATGGGTGGGCTGGAAGAGGGCCGGGTGCCTCATCTGAACTCCTCTACTTCTCCTCCATCTTCTTCACGGTGGGCTGCTATCATGTTCGACATGTCACTCACATGCAGGTTGTCAGCTACGACTGCAAACATGGGACAGATCGTCCGTCGGCCCGCCCCGCAACAACCCCTAAGTCACATTTCCTGATAGTGTCCCCTTCCTGGGAAAAGAAGTGAACACCAGAGAAATGTACCACAGAAAAAAGGCACTGAAGGTTGATGGTCTGCGTGGGCTGGAGATGACGTAGATGTGTTTTCTTACTCCCTCAAATATTAAACTAGGAATCTTTCAATTAATGCAGAGTCTACTTGCCTACTAAAACATCCCAAAGTGTCTTGTGCAGTAGGTCCTCGTAGTCTGTCTTCGGGTCTTCACCTGGACATTTATTAAAGAGAAGAGGCTTTTTTTTTCCCAATTTCTTTTCTGTTATATCTAGAATGTGTTAGATTACCTGTCCATGCTCCCATGTCTTGTTGCAGTGCAGACATTCATATATCCCTGCTTGCTTATGTTTAGTCACTTTATTATATATCATTTTAGACTTCTTCATCAGTTAGTCTTGTACCTATTCCAAGTTTTTTGTTTTTGAATCCAATTTTAGTGCAAGACACTCGGCTGTTTTTACCCTAATGACTGTGGACTGCTGATGGTAAGGTTTGCTTGTTCATTGGTTGATGACGTTTACCCTGCCCATTTCAGCTGCTGTAATTTGATGAGATCAAATTGATACAGATGCAAGCCAAGCAATCCATAGTCTGTTTTGTTTTCTTTCTCTCTGTAGTTAAACCTAATGCCATTCCAACTTTCTTTTCTTTAAAAAAAAAAAAAAAAAAAAGAAGCACTTTTGGTCAGCGCTGCTGGCTCATCTAAAGAAATCACAGTGATCACGTTTGTAAAACATGAAAATGGAACAGGGGTTAAAGTAGGGGTCTTATGATGATAGAGAGTCAGAGCAACACCTGCACACAGCTGCACCTGAATCTGATTCATCTGATAAGACTAGAGAATTGAGCGGTATGGCAGAAATACTTCTCAAAAACAAGACTGAATGCTGCTTGACAGTGTCATGAGTCTCACAGAGCCATTAGCTCACTGTAACTGAGTTTTAGTTAATATTATAATAATATTTCATACACGCAAAGCTACTTTTACACCTTAAGAACTATCATTGATTTAGTTAAATCTCAGCATGCGGACCCAAAAACAGATAGTCTGGAGGTTAAAGTAAAAATAAGTATTATTTTTATATGTAAAATAATACTTTATTGTTCTATATTAAAACATATTTATTTTTAGCTTGCCTTTCCTAGTTTGCTCACCAACTGTGGCTTCATTTGCTGAGGTTTAATTCAACCAGTGAGATTATTTCTGCCATCTAGAAATATTTGTACACCAGTCTGACTCTAAATTGCCAGTCCAGCATCTCCTCCATTGCTCCACCTCACTTAAATACTGCTAATGGATTCTGGGAAAGGTGAGGAAGCTGAGAGAGAGAGGAGTGTTGTGACTAATGACATGATTTTGCACAAACCTAAAAGATGTGGGCTGCGTTTCTTGGGGACATGCCTCAAAGCTAGCAAGAGAACAGAGGGGTAAAAAAAAAGATGGCAAAAAGGGTGGTGGCTCAACAGCATGGTGTTTCTTATTGCTGTAGAGTTCAAGTCAGGGTTCCTACACAGGACGTGGAAGTTTTCATAAGAAGATAGAAATAGATTTTATACAGAATATGAAGATGAACAGATTGCTATCAGCAAGAGGGCTGTCCTTAGATCACATTTTGGATTAAATTATCAAACTGTGTAGGGACCCTGTAATTAGGTTTCTGATTGTACATTAAGGATGGAGAGTAGGAGAAAAACACTCCTTGTATTCCGCTGCTATAGAAAATAAATCCCAGCTACGTGTTTAAAAAAGGAAAAAAAAAGGTAATGAATTAAAATTGATGCTTTTCTCCTGTTGTTTGCTGCTACATTTTTAATACATATAATGTCAATATACTGCCATTCTACATTTGAATTTTCTCATAGAAAATTGTTTTATTGACATCCTCATTTGTTGTTTTGATGTAGATGCTATGTGATCAGATTTTGTTTGTTTGTAATTACGTTATATTATTCTCCGTACTATATCCAAAAACGAAGACAAGGAAAAATGAGAAAATGTACAGAAATGCTTTGATCCACAATACCTCAAGTGACAGTCAAAATCTATTTCTAATTTTTTGTCTTTTTTTTGTTAGTTCTTATTCTATTCTACTTGTGGGTTCAGTGCCTACTAGCTCTGTTAAACCTGCTTGACATGAAGCATCCGCGATGGAAACCAGCAAGTCCAGGGCATGCTTTGATACTGGTGCCATAACAGAAAATGGGATATGTATAACTCTGTTGAGTGTTAAGCTGTCTCAGTGAAAGAGACTTTTATCCCCTTTAGGCCCATAGAGGCCTTGCTTCCTTTCCCTTTTTATATTTATAAAAGAAAAAATCTTTTTGCTTCAATTTTCAAACTGTCAGTGAGTTGATTTGAGTTTGTAAATAGATTCAATGTCATGCTCTGTAAGCCATAGACTGTTTGTTTTCACAAATCATTTCACACAGTTGTGTCTATTTCATGCCAGTTGTTCACACCTGGGACAAACAGTGTATTCATATTTGTGTCAACTACACAATAAAAACATGAATTAGATGAAATCCATTAAATTGGCTGTCTGTTCTTGTCCACAGGAGAAGTTGTTTGACATGAACTCACTTAATTAAAGAGATTGTCCACGAGCATCATAAATATGCAAAATCAAACACTGAATCTTCTTTACTCTTCTTTTGTTGTTCATTTGTTGATGCCATAGAGCTCCATTTTTGTCCAAAAACTAAAAAGACACACATAAGCCAAACACACCACTCCACTAGGTGACATGTTTTTTCATTCTAAAACTGATGACTTTTCTATCTTTAACATACTTTGCAAGAAGGGCGACTGTGGCACAGGAAGGTAGAGTGGTTGTCCACCAATCTCACAGTTGTTGGTTCAATCCTCGGCTCCTCCAGTCACATGTCGAAGTGTCCTTGAGCAAGACACTGAACCCCAATTTAGTTGCTCCCAGTGAGTGTTGGCCAGCTGCATAGCAGCTCCCCCATCGGTGTATGAGTGTGTGTTTGATTGTGAGTGTGAATGGGTAAATAAGAAGCAGTGTAAAGTGCTTTGAGTGCTAATAGGTAGAAAAGCGCTATTTAAGTGCAGAACATTTACCATATGCTCCAATTTGGGACGTCCTTGTATTGCGGCCAGTTAGCTGCGCATGTGTGACCTTTAAAGTGGAATTAGAGTCAAGAGTGAGGACAATATTTACAAGGGTCCTGGTTTTAAGAATGAAGAAACATGGCACCCAGTGGAGTTGTGTGTCTAGCTTATATGTTTTTGTTTTTTTGTTGTTGTGGGTCAACAATGGAGGTCTGTGGCATCAAAAAAGCAAATCCAGGCTGCAGGCTGAGAAGTTACCAAACAGGAGTAAAGAATATTCAATATTGGCTTAAGTATCTTTTAATATGCCTTTGGACATAAGGTTGCTATGCATTCAGGCGTCCATCACATCCATAGAAGACATATCTGTGGCCAGTATGAACAGGGGGAAGACTGCAGCTAGAAAGGTATTTGGTATTTAAGAGTGCGCAGCGACTTATTTTTTTTATTTTATTCTCAGCACTTTATTTTGAAACATTACAAAGACTCAAAAAGATCACTGGCTTTTGGCTTGTCTCTACAAGGGTCACCACAGGAGAATGTGTTCCGCAAAGATCAACTAGGAAGATGAAAATGCAGACTGACCTCAAATCTTGTTACAATATGTGTTCACTGTCTCATGTGTTGTGTATTAGTTTGTAATGTCAGTCGTCATGATGCATTTTAATGACACAATTTTCACCCAAACTAATTTCTCTTTAGGTTACATTACACAAAAAAAATCATCCCATCAGTTCCACACAGAGACGTTTCTCACATATGAGATAAGAACTCTACACACCTCAAGTTTCATTGTAGTACACATACAGTAGTAGAAGAACTGGGGATAATTGACTAAGAGGTTTCACACTGAACAAACCTCATTTAATAATTGTTCATATTTTTTTCTAACGCGTGAGTCCGTTTTATGCTGTACACATTTTGTTATGTAAACAGCAAGATACCCACACATACACACAGTACGCTAAAACTGGAGATGACTTCCTGATTTTGTTAGGGTTTTTCTCCTGCGTCCATCTCTTTAAGGAGAAAACACCACTTCAGTCTGAAACCTGAAAATTATTTTTTGACTAACGATTAACAGGAATATTTTGAGTATGTATTTCTGTGTGTGTGTGAGAGAGAGAGAGACAGAGAGAGAGAAAGCGAAAGAAAGAGAGGGAGACAGTACTCATTGATTTGTTATGCAAGGAATGTCTTTGAAGGGTTTTCAATGTGGAGGAAAAGGCGTGAAAGTCTAATCCGTTCCCACAGTCCTGCCAGCACCAGCTCAACCAGGAGCACACAAAGACCCTCAGCACACACACACACACACAAACACACACCATGTGTAGGCATGTTGTATGAGACAACACTTGCGACCTTCTAGGATGCAGCAGACTTATACACACCCTCTTCTAGAGTGCCAGGGAATAACCGACAGGTGAGGTGACACCAATTATCTCAATACAATGACACCTGTCAAGGTGATGGCTGTGTGATCATCTCCAAAACAGCAGGTGTTTTGATGCAGTGGGCAGTACCTGCCAAAAGTGGTCCAAGAAGGAAAACTGCCAAACTCGTCCAAGGGCCATTGAACAAAGTGCCCTGGTCAGATAAATCAGGCTCTCTTTTACAACTTGGGTGTGTGTGCATCATTTACCTGGGGAAGAAGTGTTAGTGAAAGTTAGTCCTCCAGCTGTGGTTATCTGTAGAGTTAAGTCATGTCAACTGGACAACATTTTGCTACTCATCCAAGTAGCTTCTTCAGTCTGTGGGAAAGTTGGCCAGGGGTCCCACTTATATCTAGCCCAGGGTGGTCCTTTGTTTCTCACCTGACCTAAATAGACTCATTAGTTGGATAATACGGTCGGTGAGAGCAGGATGGAATCGTACAGAAGTAATGACCACAACTGTTAACACTGTTCACCCCCTGAGGAGGGGATCATTACGTGTGGCCTCCTTGGTGGATATATGAAGTGGTCCTAATGACTGCATTTACATGCACTTCAGTAACAGGGGTACTCGGTGAAATCAGCTTTCTCAGGTAATCAGGGAATAGTGTTTACATGCACTGGTTACTGAAATCTGCATATACCTGCAGCAGAAGAGCAACCTGACTTCTCCTCCATCGCAGACTTATTTCAGAAGCCTGGTGCACAGATTTTAACTGTATAGTGACAGAAAATGCTGCTTTCTGACTTTTTGTGTTTGTTGCAGCAGAGTGACAGCACAGGTGGAGAGAAAGGGATAAAAAACGAGAGACACAGGATCTGTCTGAATATTTTTAAATCTGTGGTTACGTGTATATGTGGCAAAATTGACATACTGTGACAAAAATCTACCCGGCAAATCCAGGTTTCCCTAATCCACTACCCTGATTTCAGAAACCAGCTTTCTTGTTTATATGACACTTAATCAGTTTTCCAGAGAAAGACGACTGTAACCTGGTTACATGAGTCCATGTAAACACACTCAATAGCAAGTACATTTTTATTAAATTACCACAACTTAAATGTTGGCTTACATTGAGGAATGCAGAAATTTGAGTGCACGTGACACACAAAAACGTTATTAGTTCAATACAGCTCATAAAAGAAAGTCTTAAAATTAAACTGTGAATTTAAATGAGTAAATTTGTATTTTTATATTGGAAACATGCATTTAATTAAGTGGTGGTAACAGATCACTTGTAGAGTGTATATTTTGTGATCAACAAAACTTAAAGTAGAAATCAGCACACTTGTTACTTGCTAAAAATGTAAAGTTTTCACAAAGATACATAATATTGTGCGGTGCTGTAGACTCTTTCACGGAGTCCACTACTGAGTCAAAGAGCAACAACACAGATGAGAGTGGGTAGAGTACATCAAAGCATCTGCAAAATGACTCAATAGCCAGACATGCACAGGAATTAAGACATTATCCAGACTTTCTCTGCGATAGGTAAATGGTAAATAGTTGCTTATGTAGCGCTTTTATCCAAAGCACTTTACAATGTTGCTTCCCATTCACCCATTCACACACACCAATGGCGGTGGCTACCATGCAAGGTGCTCACCTGACCCACCGGGAGCAACTTGGGGTTCAGTGTCTTGCCTAGTCTTGTAGCCAGGAGCAGGGATTGAACCACTGACCCTGTGGTCCATGGTCAATTGCCTTACCAACTGAGCTACAGTCGCCCCAGATATAGGTATATGTGTGAAAGCAAACGCCCGAGTCTGTTGGCCCTGACATTACCCGGACTTTACCCAGCGAGCTCCCAAGTGCAAAGTGCATATTATCTCCACCTGAGCTCATTATAGAGATGGTTATACTCCGGAGGATTCACCATGAGTTTCACCTTGTGTGAGTGGGCATGTTGATGAAGTCCATTTCCTGTGACTGCTGCCAAAACGGGGAAATACAGTCTTTTTTAATTGTTCCCGTATACTGTTTTCCATTCTTTGGTTAATACTGCAGATACGTCTGAATAAATTTACTATTGATATCAATGTAAAAACAGTCAGCATTACTGGTGAGTAGGAAGTCTCGTTATCTCTCATGTGCTGAAGGAAAACACTTCATGTTCTCCCCCCTACTCTAAGTGCCCATCACCACCCTTTGGCCAGTTACCCGGAGTATTTCTTCACAAGTAAAAACGCACACGGACTATCTCCCAGTGTTGGCTATATGTTTCAAAGGGAGACTCCAGACAATGTCAGGACCCAATCCTCCTGACATTCTCTAGAGTTCATTTCTGAAAGGGTCTTATGACAGACTGTGTGGAAGGCTTGTGCTGGGCAATCCTTCTTTGTAGAGGCTGTTTGGTTTCTCCAATGTAGAGCTCTGGACACTCTTGACTGCATTGGACTGCATACACTATGTTGCTCTTCTTAGGTGTTCAGTCTTTTTAGTGGACATGCCTCAGAGGGTTGGGAAGAGTTGGGAAGAATTAGAGAAATTGACAGGATTTGAAGCATGTGCTGCTGACATCTCACCAGAATACACCTCAGAAGGTCTTGTACAGTCCACACCTCTGTCTAGGATGTTCAAGTCTGAGCTGTTTTAGAAGCAGAAGGGGGTTGATCTGTGTATGGACACAAGAATGGTTGAGAATGCAAGCACAAAGGAGAAAATCATTCTGTGGTCTTTCTTAAGCCAGCAGTGTTTCCAGATGATCTAAAGCCTTTAGGGCCGTTAGAGACGTTTCTGCAGCAGCAGCCGCAGACACTTTACAGCAGGATACGTTCACTCCTTTATGAAGACACATGTAATTTACAGATTTTATGCATCTAAAACATCCTAATTTAAAGATACAGTATGTAACGTTTTTGAGTTCTTTTATCTAAGCATATGCTCCCAAATTATTCTGTATTGTGACCTAGAACAGGCAGCAATGCAGTGATATTTTACTTTTAGATTTGTATCAAGACTCGCCCTTCTGTGCAATCATAGAGTTTCAACAATTTCCGCTTCATTCATAGCAGGTTTTGAAGCATTCTCATTCATTGAGAATGACAACTACCTGAAGTGCTGGAGAGGCAGAGCATAGCAGGGCAGGGACAGTGAGGGCTGGGCAAAGCAGAGTGAATTGAGTCTTGTGCTAGCAGTAGCTTGAGTTGCATATTGTAGATTTAATGTTACCATGTAAATTTCGTTAATATCAAATTGATTCAAATTAAAGATTGTAGTTTGAAGTCAGAACTTACAAACACATGCTGTTCATACGCGACGCATTGTTGAATTAACAAATTTTCAAGGTAGCAGGGGAAATATCAAATTTGCCCAAACTCAGGAAAAAGGATAATAAGCGAGGTTAAGAACTGCAAAATATATGTGTCTATATTGTAACAAGTGAATCTGCTCCAGCTCCACACGTTTGACCTGACTGTGTAAACACCCTGTCCAACTGACTGAAAACTTTCTATATAAACTTTGTGTGTTCACTCAGAGGACACCATGTGTGTCTGCTGCTCTCCATAGAGGCCCTTTCCCTCCTGTGCTTGTGCTGAAATCCAATGCCACTTTTCCATTCAGAGGGCTTTTCTTTTGCCGGACGGCCGGACGGCTGCATTTGTCACTGCTGCTTTTCATGTCACCACTCACCACCTGCTCCCTGCATTCCTCTACATTCTCTCAAATACCCCCCTCCCTCTTCCTCTTGCTCCTGCTCCTGCTCTTCCTCCTCATCTCTCTTCTCTTCTCCTCCACCTCTTCTCCTTCCCTTCATCCAATGATTATTATTCCTCCTCCTTTAACTCTTTACCCTTTCTCCCCCTCTTCTTCCTCTCCACTTTACTGCTGCTACAATTGATCCATTCATGTTCTCCTCTCTTTAGATTCTTCATTTGGTAATTGTTCACTCAGTCTCTGCCTTTGATTTTTTTGACTTTTAAGAGTGTACAAGTTGTACTAAAACACTCATCTGAATGCAGCCTCTCTCATTTGGCAACTGGCAACCCTCCATCCCCACTGCCTCCCTCTTTCTCTTTTCTCTGTTTGCTTTCAGAAGCTGCCGACTAGAAGACAGCGTTCACCTGCTGCCTGACACTGCATAAACCAGCTGCTACTGTACCCTACACACACACACACACACTCACACACACACAACCCTGTTGGGTTATTGTCAGTGTGAGTTTGGACATGGAATAGAAAGCGGGCCAGCTGACAAAAGCTGAAAAAGCCCCTCTGGTTGTCCCTGGTGCCTCTTGATGCTATTGTTGTTGAGAGCGCTTGTGTGTGTGTTTGTGTGTGTGTGTTTGGATTAAGCAGCAGCATGTACACTCTGTACATCCACTGTTCACAGCACAGATTGGTGACCTGGTTTTACCCACAGAGTTGGAGGAGTGAATCAAATACAGATACAAATACTTTCCTTTGTAAACTACGAAGTGACTCATTGCAACAGAGCATAATTAGTGTCTGAACCTTTATTCATACCTTGTTCAAAGTCAAATGTAACTTCTTGATTTAAGTTAAAATAACAGTTTGTATTTTTTTTAAATAGAGATCTGCTTCATAACTTATTCTTGTGTGAAGAGGTGCTGTGAACACCTCACAGAATAGCACTATGAATATGTTCTCTGTGTTTTTCAACACATGCACATAAGTAACCTGGTTACTGGAAACCCGCATGTAGATGAAGCGCATGAGTAACCTGATTTCTCCTCCACCTCAGACTTATTTTTGAAGCCTGGCGCACAGATTTTAACTGTATACTAATAAAAAGGCTGATTTTTGCCTATCTGTGTATGTGTTCTTGTCGTAGCAGAGTGACAGCACGTGACAGCCAATTAGAACCATGGTTACGCGTATACATGGCGTAATTGGCTTTCTGAGACAGAAATCTACCTCAGGAAACCAATTTTCCCTAACACCCTACCCCGATTTCGGTAACCAGGTTTCCCGTATACACTACACTTAAGAACTCAGCTTTCCACAGAAAGTCGACTCTAACCCAGTTATTTAGGTCCATGTAAACACAGGAAGTGTTTTCCTTCCAGCACATGAGAGATGACGGACGAGACTACCGACTCACCAGTAATGTTGGCTCTTGTTACGTTGATATCAATAGTAAATGTATTTAGACGTATCAGCAGTATTAACTAAAGAATGGAAAACATTATATGGGAACGATGAAAAAAAGAATTTGCCCGGTTTGGTGGCAGTCACAGGAAATGCACGTCAAATACGCCCAGACACTCATGATGGCCTCTATTCACAAATGAGTTCGCGTGGAAATAATACGGATTTTGCACGAGGGAGCTGGCTGGGTAAAGTCCGGGTAATAAAATTTGGCTTTTGCGTTCACACATGCACCCATCTCCGAGGAAGTCTGAATAATGTCTGAAAGGGGCTATTGAGTCTTTTTGCAGATGCTTTGATCCACTCTACCCACTCTCATCTGTGTTGTTGCTATTCGACTCAGTAGAGGGCGCTGTGAACCAGTCTACAGCAGCACACGGTAGGTGAAACTATTTATTATGTATCTTTGTGAAAACCGAACATTTTTTTGTATAGAAATGTACTACTTTATGTTTTGTTGGTCACGATATGAACACTCTACGGGTGATCTGTTTCCACCACTTAAATCAGTGTTTCCAGTATAAAAATAAATAAGTACTTTGTACATTAGTAAGTTCACAGTTTATTTTGAGAACTTTCATGTGTTGCATTGAAATAATAATGTAAGTAATTACAGCAACCTATTTTTGTGTGTCACAGGCACTCAAATGTCTGCATTCATCAATGTAAAACAACATATAAGTTGTGGTATTAATAAAAATGAACTTAGTAACTAAATGTTTATTCTATTTCAAGTCCCCTCCTCCAATCATTAAACACAAAACAAGTAGATACTGTGTGTGTTACAGGACCTGCTTTATACGTTTTCAGTTTTATTTTCAGATTTCTAAGGTAAGAATCATTTTACAACATCTTATAGGCTAAAAATCTTGATAGATTTTGTTGTCCTTTTACACATAGTGCTGGTTGTGTTTAGCCATGCAAACTAAACATCCTTGTCTTCTGTCAATGGATAAGATTAAGTGCCCTTTGTGAAATTTCCTAAGCTAGAGAGGGATTTTTATTAATGTCAAGGAAAGTGTGTTGTAATTAATCGGAAAAACTATTTGGAGCAACTTAATATTTATTAGTAATCAACTTAAAAACATTAGTTTAAAATGCCAGTAATTAAGAGGACGGTATAGTAAATAAAAATGCATTTATTTCTAGCAGAAATGCTATTTCCCTCTATGCAATTTAATTTGTTGCTTAATTTCATCAGACATTGTCATAACTCAAAAAGCTGATGTGTTTTGGGTTTTTTTAGCCAAAACAACATTTTTCAGAGTGTACCTTGGTTGTCTGACTATCAGCGCATGTTGGAAGGAGGTGGAGAAGAAAGTGATTGTGCATAAAGGCTCTTTCCAACCAATCACCAACAAGGAGGCATGCTAATGTAACAGACAGTTTCAAAAATTCCACAACATCCCTGACGTGCTGCTTAAGGAAGACATCCTGTCCTGCCCAGAAGTGGATCTCAAAGTTATTACACAGTAATATTTCACTTACACACTGCCACTTAAATCATGAAAATAAAACTGATAAATCTAATCTGTGGAAAAGCTTTACGAAACAACACGGAAAAGTTCCGTATTTTCCACGGAAAATAAATCAACAGCTTAGTGGTACTGTTGGATCAAGCTCTCATATTTGAATCATGGTCTCACGTAAGAAATCTAAAGTATCTGTGCTTGTTTTATTGCTTTAATTATTGGAAATCTTTTAATTTTAAATTAATTATTTTATGTACATTTAAAAAAAAAAGTTCCATATTAAATATGAGGTACCACCACAAACTGGAAAAAATAGCCTTTATTATAAATATTTCAGCACACAACCATTTCTTTCCAATAAAATCAAAGTTTTAATGAGATTTTTATCAACATTACACACAGCTAGCGATCATGGTGTAATCAGTGAGCGACTGCTCTAACCTCTAGTGGTTTAATGCTTGAATAGTCTGTCGAAGACCTAATTTGTACAACTTTTACTGTACAACTTCCTTCCTTCCTTTCTTTCTGCCTTTGGACATATGAGGTATTTGGGGATATCTGGGGATTTCCATGATAATTTTTCATGTTATTTTTTTTATTTTTTATTTTTTTATCTTGCCTGGTTAGTCTTTTGTTTGCGAAATACAGAAGAAATTTAACAGAGTCAGCTGACAGATTAGGGAGATAAAACAAGCATGTCAGTAATGTGTCATTTGAGCAGCTGTACTGTGACAAAAATAAAAAAGGATACAGGACACAGGTACACAGACAAGTTTCCTGTGTTTCTCTACTGCTGGGACCAGAAAGGACAAAAATACTAAATTCTCAAATATACACACATCTGGACTGGTTGTTTTGTTTGTACCCAAGCAAAAACTGGTGAATGCCAATGTGCCACTGATAAAAATATCTGTTATTCTTGCATGAGGCCTAAGGTCATTTGGACATTTTTGCATGGTCATATTTCATCTGATTGAGCTGTCTAAGAGTCTTCATGACCAGATACTCCAAGGAGGACTCAGGGCACCACCGAAGATACAAAGTGGCTGAATTGATTCATTGGCCCATAAACTGTGAGTAGAGTAAAACATAACAATCTCAATATTCAAAAGCACAAGTTGACATAACAGTTTTATGAAAACTGGCCAATATTCACATTAAAGACACTTTCCATTTTGGGCATGTTTTCTCAAAAAGGACTAACATGATTATATTTACAAATTCACTTCTGTCATGGCAGCTGAAAATGTAACACGTTATTTAAGGTGAAGGGCGCCATCCAGTGGTGGAGGAAGTACTCAAAAACAGTACCGAAGTAAAAGTAAAAATGCGCAAGCAGAAATTTACTCTAGTAAAAGTACAAGTGTAACACTGAAGTAAGACTAAATTTTAAGCAAATTTTGATACATAATATAGAATTTACTTAAAGTTTTAAAAGTACTTGGCATTTTTCTCTATCCTTTTCTGTAGATGAGTACTGTAAAAGAATTTCAATGATTACAAATCAAGGTACTAAAATCACTGAGCATATAATAACAATGCAAGGTCTTTCTTTTACCACATGATATAGTTCACATTTTGAGTAGCCTCTTTTGTAAGCCAGAATTTCTTTTTTTCTATGTTACATTCAAACCCACATCACCCCCTCAAAATAATGACCAATTACTGGACAATTATGAAGCCTAATAGATTTAAAAAAAAAAAAAAAAAAAAAAAAAGTTTTCTCCCATCAAATATAATACAGTGTTCAAAGTGGAGGGTGGGGGAGTGTCAGGTTTGAGTGACCACTAGTGGGCTAACATAGCAATATTTTACTAGTTATTGATAATGGACAAAGTGTTGAAGCATTGTCACTTCTAGAATAAAACACAGACCCCTGCTAAAACGTCAAGAAAACTGGAAATAAGTTCAGGAAACACAGAATTAAAGAGCCACAGAAATCCTATAACAAAACAGAAAATATGAGTATAAAGAGCTGTAGTTATCTTGTATCAATTTACTATTTCCAGATAAACACTGGATCATCACATGTAATTCCACAAGACTAGTGCATGTGACCAGCCTTTGATAGTTTTAATCAATCATAATAATAAATCAACAGGGACCACTCTGTCAGAGTTCTCAGGAACACCAAGAAATCCCTTGGCACTGCTTTTTAGTATTTCCTACCATCTTCTCTCCGTTTGCATGACACAAAGAGGAGATATAGGCAGTATAGTAATAAAGTACAACTACAGAGGGGCGACTGTGGTAGTAGAGCAGTTGTCTGCCAATCTCGCAGTTGTTGGTTCAATCCCCTGCTCCTCCCCTCACATGTCAAAGTGTCCTTGAGCAAAGCAGCTCCCCCATCGTTGTATGAGTATGTCTGTGATTGTGAGTGCGAATAGGTGAAAAGGAAGCAGTGTAAAGCGCTTTGAATGCCAATAGGTAGAAAAGTGCTATATAAGTGCAGAACATTTACCATATACAGACAGAAGCCATATAGGTCAGACTGAAACTATGTCGTGAGGGTTGGACTGTTTGTGCTGACACTGCTGCAACAAATACCTCAATGAAAAGACTTAAATAACATTTCTCCATTCAAAATGTGAGTTTATTTAAAGTACACCAGTAAATGCAAGCAGATAAAAATAAAATTTTTCCTCCAAAAGATGCAAATAAGTTTCAGCTGCATGCTCTTGTAGCTTGACTTGTTCTACTGTGTTTAACCTTTTGTGTTTAACATTCAGATTTCTCCTCAAACATCTGTGGCATCTCACTTAGATTTACAGAGGAGTATAGAATTAAAGTGTTTAAGTACCAGAAACTCACTCAAAGCATCCAGCTAATGTCTTGTTACTGTAGTTACTCTCTAAAGTACTGAAATGTATTGCTTGCTTCAACCATTTCTCTCAAAAAATACACACACTTCAGGCTCTGAAGAGGAAGCGCCATTATTTTGGTGACATGGAGTCAAGTCCACTCACTTATCACAGCCAAACAAAAGCACCACTTCTCTCTCTCCTGACCTAGAGTCTTAATGGAGCTACAATGACTGCAATTATCTCCTCAGGTTGGTCCAGTGTGATGAGGACTGAAGACTTTTCTACACGTCCTGCCTGCTGGCCAGAAGGTGAAAACAAAGACTAGTCCTCAAAGAAGACTTGAGGACACTAACAAACCCACCCTGATATCACAGCTGCTGGCTAACAGCAGCCAGCACCGCCCTTTCCAAGGTGCAGGAGTTAACTAGGCCTCACGTCTTGAGGATAGGTTCAGAAAGACATTCCCTCAGAGGTTTTGACGTAATCCTTGAAGTCAGTCGGGACACTCAGCATGCAGCAGACCTGGACCATACCAGACAGAGGTTAGCTACTGTCAAATAACTATTTTATCTATTAGCGCAGAAGACTAACAAGTAAATTCAGGTCTATAAATATTTGTACAGCAACACAGTTTTAATATTATTGGTTCTGTAGGTCACCACCATCAAGTCAGGGACTGAATTGGCCAGTTTGTAGCCGATCTGTAGAAAATTGTTTCATTCTTTTTGACTGTACTTTACTTCTAAATAACATAATTGTTT
This sequence comes from Channa maculata, assembly GCA_020496755.1. NCBI lineage: Eukaryota > Metazoa > Chordata > Actinopteri > Anabantiformes > Channidae > Channa > Channa maculata. The sequence goes on from CM035602.1 coordinate 28,447,029, forward strand.
TTCATTGAAATGTGTACAAAGTGTTTCTTTTTTTCTTTTTTTTATAAAAGATTTAGGCCACTTTCCTATGTGGTCCGAGATTTGATATCCTAACTGTGCCTCTGCAACTGATGTCAGAACAGATCAGAATTCATCAGTTTCTTTTTAGCATCTCAGTTCTCAGCACACATTAAATACAGCTGAGAAACATATTAGATTTGCAAGTACTCCACACTATATTAATAAAAAATTATTGTCTTATTTTGCCAGTTTTCTTGTTTTAGCACTTGTGTGAAAATCTGATCATTTTTTAAGTCATATTTAAGAAGTACAAGGTACCAATTCAATATCAATTCCTAAAACAACCTACACTGCTGGTTTTCAAAAACATCAAGTACCTGTCTGAACTTGGCTCGCAGCTTCTCAATGTCCTCCTGTAGCTTGGCAGACTGCGGATCATCATAGGGAGAGTTCTGGATCAAACCCAGGAGCGTGTCCAGGGCTTTCACACGCTTCCTGATAAGTACACAAACACATACAGACACAACATTGTTGTTGTTAGGAATCACAGAAACAAGTCATGTTCATAATCAATAAATGTTCTTTGACCTTTGTCAGCTTACACAAAGTATCTGTATCAGTGTCACACCACCTGGATTAGGCCTGTGTGATTACTCCAACTTTATTTACAATGTTGGCTTCCAACGATTATAGACGACATAACAATTATTGTGCCACCTTCAGTTTCATGTTGATGTTCTTGTTTTGTCTTTACAGTTGTGAACTTTCATCCCAAGCTGCAGCAGATGTACCACAGAAGAGGCAAAACATTGAACCAATAAGATATACAATGTTGATTTCCCCCCCATTGTCAAACTCCAGTGTGGGTCCAGACCCCAAGAGGCTTATGTGAGGACTGTAAAGTTTGTCTTGTTTAGTCCTACTTTAGAATTAAAGTAGGAAAAAATATAAAGCACAGTATGGCCATGTTGGCAGAAATGTCCTTTTCTTGCTGCGTCACTTGGGTGAGAGCAGGGAATCAGACAAATAGTAATGTAAACATTAGATCATGATGCTCATGAGTAGTCATAGTTAAGTGGTTTTGTTTGGTCCAGATCAAGATGACAGGAAACTTATGTCTAGAGAAACAAGACTTCACTTTCCCCAGAAACTACTCCTTGGCCTTAGGATCTAATGCTAACCATAAATTGTACTGCAGCAAATATGAGAAACAAGTGCTTGCTCAACATTAGTGTTCAAAGATGAGTAAACACACAAACACGCATTATTTTGCCCTACAACAAATAGTAAGGTTACCTCATGTTACCACAATGACAAGGTATTATGTCACTATGCCTTGCACTACAGTTCCTAATGAGAGTGTCTTCCACAGCAGAGACAGGAACTGCAAATAGGTCCACATGTCTGCAAATTTGATACTGCAAATTTGAAGTTATATGCACACACTTGTTTTATTTCTCTTTAACATTATTTTTGCAATAGTATGGATATTTTTTTACTAGGACAATGTAATTAAATTCAGTAACTGAGCATTTTATTGTAGGTTTTTGCTTAACATTGGACATCCTGAATGTTTGTTTAGGATCGTGAGCAAAACTTACTTGATCCCTTTAAAGTCTTCTTTAAATGCGCCACTAATTTATTCTCCACTACTTGCACCCTTCATGTCATCACATGAATGTTTCAGTAGCAACTCTCTAGGATGGATTTAGCCAGATAAAAGTTTGTTATCTTATATTAATTAAGCCACGGGCCCTAGTACTGATGGTCTGGTCTTCCAGTTATTTAAACCGATGCAGAAGGCAAAGCCTTGGAGATGGAATTATGTTTGTAGGTAGGCTGTGAGATGGATAAAAGAAAAGTGAGCATCTTGTATGAGGAGAACGTACCTGGATTTGACATCTGTGTTGTGTTGGAGGAGACATTTCCATGTGATGGCAAAGCCATAATAGAAAGAAATCTGTATGTCAGAGTACAAGAGACCTGAGAGGTCAGATAGATTCAAAGCAACACACCTTCTGCACCAAAGAAACACATTACCAGACTTCTGTCAAACTGACCATGTATTTACCTTAATGTCACTCAAGAGTCATTATTCATACAAATACACCGCAAAGTTGTGCTAAAAAAAGTCATATAATCATTTACCTCTGTGGACAGCTTGGCCCCGTGCGTAGCGCCATGCCTGCGGCCATTCTGCAGTCCTCGGTGGGTCCCCTTTTCAAACCCTTGCCGGTAGCCCTCACCATGGAACCTGACAAACAATCACATAAAGGTAACCACAAAGTTTTACTACTCTAATATGCTGACTCATTCTTAGCGTGTCAACACGCTTTCATAGAATGCGGACATATGAGTTAAAAAAGACTCACATTCGCTGGCCACTTTATTAGGTACAACTGTACTACTAATTCTACTTTTATATAATTGTATAATTTTTTATAATTCATTTTTATAATTTCTCAGTTCTTAAGTTGACACTGTCAAAGGTGATAATTTCACCCTCTGTTTATTATTGAGGTCATAGTGGGTGGTGGACTGCATTATATTAAGAGGTGGTTTTGATGTTTTGGTCAGACTTTTTAAACAAAATGAGGGTCAGTGAGTGCATTTTACTAAAGAAATAAATGTAATACATAGGAAACAGTTGCAAAGTTTTAGTCACAATAATACACTCCTGTTTCATAAGTAGCAGTTTATCTGGTTTAATGTGATGCTCTGAAGCCATACTAATGTCAAACTAACATGCTATAACATTTATCTCTGATGGCTGTTCATTAAAACTATTATAACTAAAACAAGTGTTGGTAGACTATATGCATCCTTAGCTGTAGGCCTACAAAGCCATCTGCATCTATCACAACTGTAACAGCAAGTTAAGATTTGTTTAAAAGAAATCAGAAATCCAATTCTCACACACACACACACACTCTAACACTTCGTTAAAAACCGATAATATGTCAATAAGATTCCTGTATAACCCTACATTAGAGGGTGTTGTAGTGAACTACCCCATTAGTGGGTAGGTTATTACCTTTTTTTTCTTTTTGTTTTGCAATTGTTTTTGTAGCGTCAGTAAACTAATATGGTTACCCTGTATTAAAGTTTGACAGGTCCAACAGGAACGGGACTTCCGGTAAGGTGGCGAATAGGGCACACAAAGTTCTAAGCTCTGTTTGCTTGTTCCCAAATTTAACTAAATAATTTTGTCCCAAATCAACAACTTATGCATATTTCAAATTAACAGCAAACTGTTAATAAGAAAAATTAAATACCAAGAAGAAAAATGTCTTTCGCTAATGATAAAGACTTCCCTGCATTGATGGCAACCGAGGCTAAGCTAGCAATGCATAACATTGGTTACGTATTGTAACCCCAAATTCTATGAGTATAGGCATAGCCCTCTAAGAGCTGTCGCTATTGGGTGTATTCCCACGCGCATGCGCAGTATACAAAGTATATAATACCAGTGTGACCTGAGTTCTGGTCCCAGTAAGCCAGCATGTTTACTTCAGCCGAGTCAGGTGGGAGCAGTGGGGCCAACAGCTTAGAGAGCTACGCCTATACTCATAGAATCTGGGGTTACAATATGTAACCAACATTCTATATCGTATAGGCTTTGCCCTCTAAGAGCTGTCACTAGTGGGATAAGGGCGAAGCTGGATGTGGTCAACGACCACCTGAGTCCATAAAGGCACCAAACACACCAGCTCGAGGTGCCCATGAACAGAAAGTAGAACACAGCCTCCTGCATTGAACCCTCGGTGCACAAAGAGGGTGATAACAACGCACCCAAACAACCTGAATGCTATTGAGAGAGGGCAGGGATGAATAAATCCACACTGTAAAAGTTCCAAGCTAGAGCAATGCATGAAGGACAAGAAAGGCACTTGATGCAGAGGTTTCGCAAGAGTTGCGCAAGAAAGACGCGTGGCGAGAGAATGCGCATAATGACAAAATACACGAAGTCAGACTTATGTTGGGAGAGCGGCAGGACAATTGTTACGCACCGTAACAGTCACGAAGCTCAAGCAAATAAGTCTGCTGCACACACCAACATGTCTCTACTGATGTGCGGGCTGCATACCGTGCTCCACACCCAACACAGAGTGAGTTAGAAAGAACTCCGATGTGTCCTCTAAGTAGAAATGAATAAAACGACATGGGGGTTATTAAACCCATCTAGTGTAATAACTCTAGATTTGAAGGAGGATGTTATTATTTTAGGCATGAATGTAGGATTCGGTCTCAAAATGGCCAAACTGCCATCCTCTCTAATAACGAGACAGGAGGGAGAGACTGAGAGCGCACACAAATCACTCATTTTTTCAGGAGGATTCCTGAGAGCACATAAAACCAGTGGTAATTCCCACTGAGGCGTCATTGAATGCATCACGGGCCGCTGCCTTTTAGTTTAGAGTTTAATCAGAAGATGTGCAAAGACAGATCTCTCTCCAAAAACTAGGTTTTAATTGTGGATAGGGCGATCTTTCTCTCCACTAAGAGCTTGAGGAAAGTCAGGATTTGAGATAGATAGAGGACATGATGTGGGGTCCATGCTCCTCTCCACCACTGCTGAAAAGCGGACCATTTTGCTGCGTAAGAGGCTGTTGTAGATGTAGCCCTTGCACCTTGAATGGTCTGTATAACTGCAGGTGGGAGCCCTAAGCTCTCCAAATATTCCCGTTCAGGGGCAAAGCCCACAGGTGCTGGCCTATCAGCGGAAAATGGTGGATCGCACCATCCACCAGTGAGAGTGCGTCTCTGCGCCTTGGGAGTCTCCACTTTCCGCCTGACACAAGCTTAATCATTGTCAGGAACCAAGATGCGCTCGTGCATTCTGGAGCGACTAGAATGACTAACAGTTGCTCTTCCTGTACCCACGCTAGGAGGGTTGGGATCAGAGGAATGGGGGGTGAAGCATAGAGGAGGGCTCTGGGCTACGGGTGGTGAGAGAAAGCATCCACTCAGAAAGGTGGATCGTCCTGCCCATTTCTGGCAAACCACAGAGGGCACTGTGTGTTTTCGCGGGAGGCGAACAGATTTGAGCTGAGTGAACTGACGATTGACGTAAGCAGCAGTTGTCTTGTTGTCTGTTCAGCAGAAAGGTGAGGGGCAGACTGCACTGCTGCCGCTGGATGAGGTTGAGGGGGCTGAGACATGTGCAACCACATGGTTATTCAAGCCATGATCCGTGACTGGAAGGTAGACTGGATTCTAGCAATGGAACGGCAGGAAAGCCGTGCTCCGTCTCTCCGTGGATTCTGGTAAAGACATCATGTCGTGCGACTGGCGCCTCAGTTTTCCCGGGTGTAGCCGAGCCTCAGAAAAGAAAGGGCGGAGGGCAAAAAACACGGCCAGAGAGGGAGACGCTTGGTCTAATGCTCGCCGCGGTAAATGTCTCCAACCACCTGGTTGGTGGCAGGGGCGGGCGGCTCTGGAATTGACTTCTGGTCAGCAGCTCTCTTCGTTATCTCCGAGAGGTCCCGGAAAAGAGCACCGCAGGTGGGCAGGAAGCCGGCAGGTGGGGGAAGAGAGGCGGGGTGCTGCTGTGTTGACAGTGCCTCTTGGTTGCCTTCGTATTCCACGTCTTCCAAAATGGAAGAGGGGTGAACCAGGAAGGGAGCCGGCAATGGAGGGAGGCGAGGACTCTTGTCCTGCATTGCGCTCACCCTCCAGCCAGGAAGGGCATGAGCGTTTCACACAGCTAGCATCATCATGGTCATGGTAGACCTCCTCCTGGAGCGTCGCAAAAGCGTCCGCTCACCACTGCTTCTCCTCCAGGGGCAAACGTGCACAGTGGCTGGCATGTGGAACGGGGAGTGAGAGCAAGCCCACCTAGCATGCGGGCCGAGGCATGACTCACAACAGGCGTGGAGGTCGTTTTCCATGATGTAGCCGGTGTCGCAGGATGGACACGTCTGGAACCCGCCACTTGAATGGTGAGATGAATTCTTCATTTTCTTCTTGTTTCTTCGTAGTGACTGCTTCATACGCTGAAGTAAAAAGGGGAGCAGACTCAGGTCACACCGGTATTATATACTCTGTGTGCGTAACTGAGGGAGACAGCCCGGTGCCTGCGCAAAAGTAAATATTCACAACTGCGCATGCGAACGGGGATAAACCCAATAGCGACAGCTCTTTGAGGGCAGAGCCTATATGTAGCTGCTGCTAAATCAGATTACATCTCATAGGAAACAATCAAGCATAGCACTGTTGGCACAAACGGCTCTAGCACTAGACGACAACTGAATACTGCAACAAACAACAACAGGATTTTGGAAGACGACTCATAGAAAACTCTGTAATGTTGGCCTACATTGGGGAGCGAGTACAACTTAACTCAGTACTGATTGCAAAAGTAAAAATGTTATAAAAACAATATACAGAGGTAAAGAGAGAAAATGCCGACCTAAAGCAAAGAATAATGGAAACAGAAAAAGATAATCTACACTGGAATCTGAGGCTTTTGGGTCTTAAGGAACAAACCTACAAAAACCTACAACAGAAAGTTGAGGTACTATTATGCAGCATATTACCTGAGCCGAATATGTGGTTGATTCACTTCACCAAGTCGGAAAGAAGAAGGAAGGCCGGAGCCGCCAAGTCATTCTACAGTTCGTAAGGGGATGACACCGAGATATGATAAGGAAAATGACAAAAGGCTCGAGTGTGTGTAAAGAACAAGGTCTTCGGTTTGCGCATAATTTCACCAGAGGGGATCGCCAATCACGCCAAAAACTGTGGCCAAAAATTAAGCAGGCCAGATCTCTGGGTAAGCTGGCCTTCTATAGAGGTGTGGGATTAGAGGAATGTAAAAGACGGTTGTATGGTTACAATTTAAACTTAGATTCACTTTCAGGTGAAAAGGTTCTAGTTGCAGTGCTAAATAGTTACACTTTACTTACGTTATATAAGATTCATTCGAATTTTCACAAGTTACAAATAGCCCCAGTTCCATCGTTCTGTAAATACGCCATATTGTCAGTTTAAAATATAAAAAAAATATAAAGGTGAAAGATGCAAATCCTGTAATTTTCTTGTATCGGGATAAATGTTTATGTGGAAATTACAAATCCCTCATAACATTTAGGAACCTCCCTTAAGTCTACCCTTACCTTCTAACAAACAGTTGCTCTCCTTCATAGGTCATTTTTTTTCTTATCTTGGTTCTTCTTCTTCTTCTCCTTATAATTTTAGTTTATTTTATTTCTATGAATTAATTAATTTATTTTCCTTTTTAAATAATTTTCCAACCTCAATTTACCTTTGAATGTCCTTAAATAATAACCTCAAATTTCTATCAGTGAACGCAAGGAGGGGCCTAAGAGATAATCTAAAAAGAAAAGCTATATTCCTGTACTGTAAAAACAAATCTCCACAATCTCCTCCAAGAAACCCCAAACTTTGGTCAACTCAATATGGAGACAAGACAATTTTCTCAAATGGCTCAAACAGATCAGAGTTGCAATTTTATTTAACAATTGCCATGGGAAAGTCATAGCAACTAAATCTAGTAGTGATGGTCATTGGATTTTCTGTGATCTGCACATTGAAAACGTTTTACTAATATTAGGCAACATTTATGGACATAATACATCTCAAAACAGAGACCTTCTCACTCAAGTCAAAGAAATTGTTTCACAATTTAGGGATAGGTATGCCACAGTAAAGTTAATAATAGGTGGTGACTGGAATATGGTCATAAATGAAGGAAATGACAGATCCCTAAGCAAATTCACAGTTCCCCATCCAAGTCCCATTATGGTAGACTTTTGCAACAGTTTGTATCTGCATGATCCCTGGAGAGATAAAAACCCAAATCACAGACAGTTTACCTGGTATAAACCAGACGCCACAAGCAAATCCATAATAGATTTCTGGTTAGTAATGGACAGGATACTTGGTCAAGCTTCTAAATGTAATATATCCCCAAAGCCACTTACAGATCACTGCTGCATTGATATAACGATATTACCCTCACCTCAGATAGACATAAAGGATACTGGAATTTTAACACCAAGTGTCTAAAAAATTATTTATACTGCAAAAAGATTAAAAATTTAATTACAGACGCTGTAGAAGATGATCCAATAACATTGTATGTCAATAAATGGGAATATTTAAAGTACAAATTCAGACAATATTCAATCTCTTTTGGCAAATATAAAAAAAGAAAAAACTGCAAACCTTAGAAGAGGAAAGTATTACAAAAGAGATCAACTCAATATGTATAAAAGCTTTACGCATGTATGGATTTGGACCAAAATCTTGTAATATAATACAATGTTTTTATGATGGTACAACTAGTTTAGTAGCACTTTCTCAGGGCACCTCCCCTCATTTGCATAGTAAATAGAGGAGTCAGGGATGCAACATTATCCCATTTCTATTTATTTTGGCAGCAGAAATAATGGCCATCCTTATTAAAAACTCCAATATTGACAAACTGAATGTTTTTGATGATCAAATCATCATAAGCCAACAGGCTGATGACACCAGAATCTTTCTGAAACATCTAGATCAAATTCCCTAAATCCTCGACCTAATTAACATATTTTCAAAAGCATCTGGTTTAACATTGAATCTCAGTAAATGTGAGTTAATGCGCATACATGAAAGTAACCTTACAGAAGCTTATAACATTCCAATCAAAACATCAGTTAAAATATCTAGGTATCCATATCACTAAAGGTGCTAAAGTCAGTGAAACTGTGAATATAGAAAATAAAGTTCATGAGTGTAAATCTAAACTTGATATGTGGCTGCAAGGAGACCAAACACTCTTTGGCAGAACACACCGAACCAAAATTGAATCACTAGCAAGATGCATCTACCCTGCATTTTCAATGGCTATTCCAAATAAGTTCATTAAGAATATCAACCAGATTAACTTTAACTTTACTATAAAAAATTGGGTTTATTACATCAAGAAATCATAAATTATTAAAGAATACAAAGAAATGGGTTTACAAGCTATTGAATTTGAAAGCTTAAATGCAGTACTGAAATTGAAATGGCTCAAATCATTTTTGCTGTACAACAATAGTATCTGGTTCTGTCTCCCCAGGGCTTTATTCTGGGTGGTATTGAGTTCATTCTTAAATGTGATTTCCTTGTTGAAAAACTGCCTGTCGGCCTTTCCTTTTTCCACAAACAAGTGTTGTTATGCTGAATACTCATGTACACACATAACACACATAACTTTACACCACATCAAATGCCTCTCTGGAACAACAAATATGTTATATGTAATGTTAAGTGTCTGTACCTACAACACAGGATGGATAAAAATGTCTGGTCAATTTGCATCTTGCTAAATGATCACGGATACTGGTTAACCTATGAAAACTTCTGCTCCAAATATGACTTGCACATGTAGTGAATTTGGTAGGGTAATCGAAGCGATTCCTGATTCAGTTAATCCAGGACTACATACATCAGTTATCCTGCAAGTCCAAAGACAAAAGAAATCCTCTTCAAAACATTTATCCATCCAGTTAACTGGTAAGATAGAGATTTAACATCGACCACAATAACTGTAGCTTCTGTGATACTGAAATCGAGACTAGAGAGCACTTATTTTTTTACTGCATGTACTCTGAAGCGTTTTGGGAAGGCTTCCAAGACTGGATCTCTGGCAAAATTTAACTTCCTGCTCCTCTTAAAAGGGAAATTATTATTTTTGGTATTTACTTTCCCAACTATTTGCAGATAAAATTTGTATTTTATTTATTTTTTTGCTTTTTTATTGTATTTATTATCTTTTTTACTCATTTATTAACTTATGTTTATTTTCTGTGTTGGTTTACATTTACCATAAGTTATATATATACGTAATCTCCACCATATCTAATTTGAGTTATCAAATATGAATTCTTCCAATGTGCCCTAGATGTACGTTTTACTGTTGTGCCTTCATGTTTGTAAATTGTTCTGCAATCAATAAAAACAATAAAATTATTTTTTTTTAAAAAGGTCCAACAGGAACCGGCAGAGTTCATAAAACAGTGTTACAACAATCACGCTTTCCGTTAGATGCAGAGTCAGATGTCCAGCGGAAGCTTAATGTTGCCCATGTTTCCTGACCGAGAAGTTCACAGTCCTGTGTCTAATAAGACAACATTCAACTTTCACAAACTCACCTTTCATCCGCCAAAAGAATAGTGTCAAACAAGTCTTCGTTATCACAGCCGCCAGTCATCTCTAGCTAGCTTACTAACAGCTGTGTACGTCAAGAGCCTTAACTAACCTGTATCAACTACTGCTGCTAACCTGCTTCTAACCACTTACCACAAATTACGGTTTACATCCGGTGTCAACCAGCTCCGTTTCCTCCAACATCAGAGCAGTGCTGCCCTCTGGAGGCCAAACCAGAAGTGCGGAAGCGGAACCGTCTTCTTTTTCTTCTTCTTTTCTATTTCCCTGTAATAATCAGCAACACAACCGTATATTTTTTTCTATATTATATATATTCTATATTTATAACAGTATGTTAATATACACATCATTTGTCAATGTGCACATGGATTTGTATAACAAAAAATGTAATGTTTACATCTTTTGATGTAAATTGTGCAAGGGATCTAAGGATGTCATAAAAAACAAAAATGAAAAACGAAAGTAGCACAAGTCAGATAGATTTAGCTGTTTTGATCTAAAGGAGGGTTACCAGAATTACAGTGTAAAAACAAGAAGATTTTTTCTTTAATATATAATGACTTATGTATTAACATGAACAGTAAACTAGATACCACAGGCCAAAATAAATTGGAAAACAGACATTTAAAAAAGAGATGAGATAAAGATTAAAGTCTGCAAAAGGAGCAATTGGGTGAAACTCTTTAATAAATTTACATAAAAATAAATTACAAGAATAATAATTAAAAATAATGTTACGGTGTATCTCTTTGACTTTGTTGGGAACAAAAATGTTATTGTGTTCAGTCCAAATCTTATCAAAATTACAAATTTGAAAATATTGCCTGTGTTTGTGGTTGCATTTGCAGTCTAAAATGTAGACACGTAGTTTTCTTGGCATTTAAATTTTTTCATCTAATAGTGGATTTCAGATGTACTTTAAAGTCGGTTAATTAGCTACTCAAATTTTCTTTTATGAACAGTGTGTTTAAGTGTTTCAGGACAAGATTTACAAAAAACACACATTATATAATATTCAACTTTAAATCTTTGTACAATTTATGTTTTGCTAGGGTGTATTTAGTGAATAATTTAAAAATGTATAATCTTTTTCTTCTTCTTTTTCTTCACATACAGACAGGCACAATGTTTAAGTTATCAATTTATACCCTGGCTTCTCTTCAAAAATACTTGCACGTATGGTAACATTGAAATACAGTAACAGACCACTTGTTCTTGTCCTGCTCATATTCAAAAACAGTTTGGGATGACCGGTGGTGTGTTCTCAAACATAAGATGCTTGATCTCTTACCTGAATTGTATTGATGGATAAGTTCTTCACTCATTAAACAAGATTCCTAAAAAACTTTTTTTTATTTTCCAGAAAAGAAAACAAAGAAAACAGATCTCTTTACTGCTCTGAATTTTAGTTCAACTCTGTCTAACAGCAGATGGTGCTGTAAGCCCAGAGAAGAGATAATAGGAGCTTTCTGCAGCAGGCTTTAAATCTGCTGAACTAACTGGTCTAAAGATTTCCAGTAATGTTTAATATTGATGCTACTAGGAAAGAGCAGGTGCCACCACATTTCTGTTTATCCATGCTTTCTCTTTTGACAGCTGTGAAAACACACCTGGAGGTTTTGGATATGTGACCATCAGCAACAGTAATGGAAATTACTGATTTTGTTCTTCAAATATTTCTCTAAGGCAGCATGTCACTGGTCCTTTCACTGTGTGCACACACGTACACCAGACTGAGCAGCAGATAAACAGAAGAGACAGTTAGTGTCTGGAACAGCTTGCCCCTACCAGGCACAGGCCCAGGGGCCTGAGAGGTCGGGGACCCGTGGGCCAGAGGGTCTTTCTTGTTTGAAAGAGCTCAGTTAGACTATCTAACACAACCACAAAGATGCAAAACGACTCAAAAATGATGAACAATTACCTCAAACTAGCCAATAGAGGTGCAACAAAAACAAAAGCAAGAAATGTAAAACCAAATAGACTTAAAACTATCAAAAAGAAAGGGTGGAGGGATCCTTTCCTTTGGTTATATTCAGGGTGTCGTTTTCTATTTTGTACGTTTACATGTACATGACAGCTAAGGCTACATTACCTACATTTTACTAAGTTCTTCCTTGTGGAGGGGCACTTTTTCTTTATATTTTCAGCTGATGTTATCCTGCTACTGTGTATGTACCCAAATAAATGACATCACAATGTTATCACAATCACAATAATCAAAACAATTCATTATGTGGATTGTATATTTTGTCTTGGCATTGATTTATCTATCTATCTATCTATCTATCTATCAGCTTACCTAGTGACTTACTGTTAGACTATATAAGTGCATCTTTTTACTATGACAGCTTAGAAATAGGTTGATTCTGTGCTCAGGGAACCATGAAAGCAATATGGTGCATTTCAAAATATTTCAATTTGAAATAATAATTATGCACCATGAAATCTAAATTCACATGTACACAAAAGATGTCGAACTGGATGTGACACAGTTAACAACACAAAGCATTTTTAGTTGATGTGTTTTAGTAGTGCAGCACATTTGCTCACATTTATTCAAACGACTGACAAGAAATGAAAAAGAAGCTTGTGAGGCCCTTGGGGTCAGGGTCCCCTGAAAGGTTGTCTGGCCTGCCTGTTTTTGCAGTTTGTACATAAAGCAACAACTCCTAGGCCACCGTCCCTCTGTTGCATTTTGTTTTCATTAAGTGACTGCTGCTGGGTACATAAACCTATAGTATCTCTTCTGCAGCCTTGGTCTTTAGACTAGGGCTTTTACATAATCCTGTCATTGTATTTGCATACACATTCATACAACTAGACAGGATTTTACATGGAAAAAACCTATATCTAATATTTCACTGAATATGATTTTCTTACTACTGTGGTCCATGCTACAGAGCATATTACATATGTACATACTCTACACTGATCAGCCTCAACAGTAAATGCACCTGGCTGTGGACAGGGGTCATCATGAGAACTCTGACAATTCTGCAGGTCATCAGCCACATACACAAGTAAGTAAGTTGTGATGCACTGTGTCTTCTGATATTTGTCCATCATAGCCAGCATTAAACTTTTCCAGGCTTGGCCCTGTTGTAGATAATTACAAATGAACACAACGTGTGCACCAAATGACATCAACCTGCAACTTTGGATGAGTTGGATCAGTCAGTATTTGTGTGTGGGTACATATTTGTGATGTGCTGCTACTGGGCACGTGCAGACTCAGAAACACTGGCAGACCTCCAGGGCAACACAGCTGTGCAAATGGCAGCTGTGGTGCTTTGTTTGCATGTACTTGGTGTTTGGTGCAAAAAAAAAATAAGGCTTCACTAAAGAGGGGGAAGTCTTATCTGTCAACCACAATGCAAAAGAACGTATTGCACTCCTGGAAACACCTTTCCCTTTCTTCTCTTACAAGTGTCCACTACACAGAGTCAATACTGTACTATATTATGTTTACAAGGACCTAGTGACCTCAATGATTGTGTACCAGTTTCTATGAATGTACACCACACATGATTCAAAGGTCTTTCAATACATGTTCTGTTTCAGTAGTAATCTACAAACCACACTCCATGTTTTTAAACTGCTTTTAGCAAGTTGATATAAGAGATTTGCTGGCCAGACTCCAACAGTTAACTCAGACACTCAGGAACGACCATCACTAATATTTTATGTGTGGCACATGTAACTTTACTATAAAACCAGTGTAACATATGTTATACAAAAGAATGAATGAAAGGCTTTTATTTCATATTTACTAACCTCAAGTTTCCATCAAACACAATATTTTTAATCAAAGCAAATGTCAGAAAATCTTCAAGTGAACTTTCGTGTAGAGTCAAAAATGACCCAGATTCGTGGGATATAATCTCGCAGTTGGTGGTTCAATTCCCGGCTCCTCCGGTCACATGTCAAAGTGTCCTTGAGCAAGACACTGAACCCCAAGTTAGTTGCTCCCAGTGAGTGTTGGTCAGCTGCATAGCAGCTCCCCCATCGGTGTATGTGTGTGTGTGATTGTGAGTGTGAATGGGTGAATAAGAAGCAGTGTAAAGCGCTTTGAGTGCCAATAGGTAGAAAAGCGCTATATAATTGCAGCCCGTTTACCATTTACCATTTGATTCTTTATAAACTGACATGAGTAAAAGCACTGATAATACAGATAAAATAGACCCTAGGATAAAGCCTTGGGGAACACCTAAATGGTGAGAAGAAAGTTTTCCTCTTAATTAATTCAATTTTTTTTCTTATTATTTGTTTATTTTCTACAGTATGTTGAAGGGTGCCCTTTCATCAGCAGGGGGTAGACCAGTGAATCATGATGCTGGAGGAACATCGGGTATGACAAGCCAGTTGAAAAGAACAAAAGAAAAGCTATAGTTCTTTTTAATAAATTTTAAGACAGATGCATTTTTGTTATCCAAACTTAATGTTATGAATTTGCTCCACAAAAAATAATAAAAATAGATCTTCATGGACAACAGTGCTATAATCATCAATAAGGCTCCCTATCCTTCTTGTACTGCTACCATAGATCTCGCTGAGCTAACTTCAGTTTTTACCTCATATAAAGTAACAACTTGTCTGCTACACCCTATTTCAGCTAGACTGCGCAAGGAAGCTTTACCGTTAATAGATATGATTGTATTATATATCATCAATCTATCTTTAGAAACAGGCTATGTACCACAGGCCTATAAGGTAGCTGTAATTAAACCACTACTTAAAAAACCCTGTCTTGACCCAGGTGTTTTAGTCAATTACAGACCAATATCTAATCCCCCCTTTATTTTTAAAATCCTTGAAAAAGTAGTTTCAAAACAACTATGCGACCACCTGTACGGTAATAATTTGTATGTAATAATTTGTAATAATTTGTATGTAGACTTTTTAAAGACTTTTTGATGAAGAATTTGGAGTTCATCATAGTACAGAAACCATCGTCACCAACGATCTTTTCTTGGCATTGGATAATGGGCTAGCCTCTAAACTTTTTCTGTTAGATCTTTGTGCCACATTCCATACCATTGATCACAACATTTATTACAGAGACTGGAACATGAAATTGGGATTACAGGAACTTCACTAGGTTGGTTTAAATCTTATCTATCTGATAGACTTCAATTTGTTCATGTTAATGATGAATCCTCCATGTACACAAAGGTTAGCTATGGAGTTCCACAAGGCTCTGTGTTATGACCAATACTTTTTACTTTATATATGTCTCCTTTAGGCAAGATTATTAGAAAACAATCCATAAAGGTCCATTGCTATGCTGATGATACTAAGCTATATCTATCTATGGAACCAGATGAAAAAAATCAGTTAATCAAGCTTCAAACATGCCTACAAGACATAAAGGCCTGGATGCCCCACAATTTTTTACTTCTAAAATCAGACAAAACTGAAGTCATAGCATTTGGGCCCAAAAATCTCAGAAATATGATGTCCAAGCATATTGTTACTCTAGATGGCATAAGTCTGGCCTCCAAGGAACCTTGGAGTTATTTTTGACCAGGATTTGTCCTTTACCTCACGTATAAAACAAATCTCTAGAACAGCCTTCTTCCACCTACGGAACATTGCCAAAATTAGGAGCATCCTGTCTCAAAGTGATGCCAAAAAACTAGTCCATGCATTTGTTACCGCTAGGTTGGACTACTGTAATTCCCTACTTTCAGGATGCCCCAGAAACTCCCTAAAGAGCCTGCAATTAATCCAAGATGCTGCAGCAAGAGTGCTGACTGGAATTAGCAAGAGAGATCATATTTCACCTTCACTAGCTTCTCTCCACTGGCTTCCCATTAAATCTAGAATAGAATTTAAAACCCTGCTTCTTTCATATAAAGCTCTAAACGGTCAGGCTCCATCATATATAAAAGACCTCATAGTACCATATCATCCCAGTAGACCACTTCAATCTCAGAATGCAGGCCTACTTGTGATTCCCAGAATTTCCAAAGGTAGAATGGGAGGCAGAGCCTTTAGGTATCAAGCTCCTCTCCATTGGAACCAGCTCCAAGTTCAGATTCGGGAAGCAGACACCTGTCTACTTTTAGGTCTAGCTCCACCCTGAGCCTGGTTCTGCTGGAGGTTTCTTCTGTTAAAGGGAGTTTTTCCTCTCCACGGTTGCCTAGGGCTTGCTCAAGGTGGATTTGCTGGGTTCTCTCTATGCATCTTTATAGTCTTGATTTTATTCTGTAAAGTGCCTTGAGATGACTTTGTTGTGAATTGGCGCTAAATAAATAAAGTTTAATTGAATTGAATTGAATTGAATTTCCAGTCTACAGGGTCTACAGTCTAGAGGCTTAGAGTGATGTACTCTGAATGAGGCCCAATTCTACTTTCTGTAACATGAAAGGTCATAGATGAGCTAACTGACACACCATATCTGACTCTATATTTATAAATGTAGCTTTCCCATATATCCTTCCACATGCACACTGACGGTTACTATGAACCATAGTAACCTCTTCCTATAGGGCCGCAGAAGTTAGAGGTTATCTGAGAGTTGATAGACAAAGCACACAGACAACTTCAAACGAAGAAGTTCTTCGTATGTCATCACAAAGGGGGGTGTGTTTCATGCTGTTGTGCTCAACATAAATACAATGTACTGTGACATATCATACAGAAACCTACACCCCCTGCCCAGCCCCAGGTGAAGGGCATGGCTGTGATAGGCTGAGCAAACACAAACAGGTTTATTCTATCTACCCGTTTGTTCAGCACAGAAGATACATACATGTCTTTGGAGGTTACTGAGTTCTGTGGATAAAAAATAAATACTTATTCACCCCAGTGATGCACACATACACAGACTTAATAAACATTATACAACCGCCCACATGTGTCAGGAGGTGCAGTTGGAGGCAAGCCTCCACAGGCCACGGTGTGTGGCAGGCAGCTGCATGGACACGTGGGTTTGTGTGAGCACCTGTGTTTGTAAATCACAAAATAGTTGCAAAATGTGTACAAATATCAGGTGTCAGTGAAGGTGAAAGATATGTTAATAACTCAGTATGGATTGTAGAGCTGATTTATTAAAGCTTTGGGGGACTTTCAAGCAGGTCAATAAGCAAGTATTTAAGTCAAGTTACTTTTAGCCTTGAAGTAAACTTCATCACTGGATGAAGTTTATTATGTATTTCTCACATAGAAAAAGTCAAACTATACACAGTCACTAGTTAATCTGACATGCATGACTTTTAATACTGAAAGGGACCTGGAAACGAATATTACAAAGGGGAGAAAATACAATTTTGCAAAGCATAATTCAATAATAAGATAATTGATGGTTTTTAGCAACAAATGTTAGTGTCACACAACAACACCAGTAACTGGAGCTAAATGTCAGTGTGTTACTGGGGAATATATTTACACTGTTGCTCTGACACCTTTATCGATGACCTGTCAGGCACAGTAGTTGTCATGGTGACAGACATGCAGGACGGTGACCTCCTCATGTGTTCAACATTTTATAGTCTTGCCACTAGATGGCAGTGCATCATTTTGATTGAACACAACCCCACCAGCCACAAGTTGGATATCATGAACATCATCTTTGCATGCTACCGTTTATTGTCAGGTGTCTAGTTTTTGTTTGTTTGTTTGTTTGTTATTGGTTTGAGGTGCAGTTACTACCAACTCCTCCTGCCGTATCATCATCTCCCTGCGTGATTGTACCTCCATCACCAACTTCCACCACCCTTACTGTAGCACCATGTCCACCATTACTGCACCCACACACAATATTGTAAAAGGTAAAAAACAATCATGTTTTTTTTTATTGTTGTTGTTGGTTTTTTCTATATACAGCTTTATAAGTGATGGTTGTTGCTCTGACAAACAAAATAATTATTGAATATATAAGAGTTATCGTTTTTTCTCCTTCTGGGGGCCTGGTGGCTCAGTGGTCTATCTATCTGGACACGCATGAATATTTACCTGTGTCCAACCCTGTGCTACTGAGGTTTGTGAATAAGCGCAGAAACAGGGTCTCAGCACTGACAGCTACTGGGAGGTCTCTTCAAATTCCTGTCTGACAGCGAGGGTCCTCCACTCTCTGGAGAGCTCTTTTGCCTCCAACTACCAGAGAGTAAAGCCTGAGTCCTGGTTACACACACACACACTCAATTATTTCAGACAAATTATGGACACTGGGGGGATGCTTCGGCCTCCATGTGGTCTGGAGAGGGAACATTTAACTTATTGTTGCCCCCTAATCCTCGCCTCCCCCCTTCCTGTGACCCCTGCTGCCAGCCCCGCACACACACACCACACCCCACCCCTTCACCAACATCCCTGCTAAGGATATTTTACCACCAATATTTTACTTTCAGAGTCTTGATGGGTTTTGATTCACCGCTTCTCTTTATTGAAATGTTATAATTTTTAAAATTGTTATTATGAAAACACCATTGGACATAGCATGTTTTTCAAAGTGCATCACAGCTGTTGTGATGTTCTCTTATTTTAGATACACAGTAAATTATCATTCGTGAATATTTGTGGTGTAGACTAAAATTAGTTTTTTTCAATTACCTTAACATAAAATCTTATATTACAATATATTGTTATTTTATTATAGGCAAATTCTATTCTTAAACCAATTCAATTCCAATTCAATCCAACTTAAAATATCTAGTTTTTAGTGTCAGAACTTATACACAAAAGTTATTCTAATTTGAACTTTTTCAAGGTAAAATAAGGAGTTTATTGAATGACTTTCTGAGAATTCACTCAACTTGTTCATTAAAAAAGGAAATACCATATTATTAGACTCCCCAGCATGCATTTTTTGAGAGATGAGATAAGTTCTTCAAATATTGTTCTTATTGGTAACTTAAAGCTAACCATTTAGTTACCTTCTTTAATAAACCAACAAATATAAATCAACCAAACTATGACAATATTTGGCACACCATGCAGCATTAGAACATGTTTACTGTGAATTTAATGGAGTTGTATTATCTTTAAGATGAAACAATAAATTATATTTTTTACAGCATAGTGCTATAAGTGAATGCTCAATAATTTGCCAGTGAAAATCACTAAAAATTCAATTTTAATCTGAGTATTGTATTTATAGTAACCACATCTGCATCTGAAATACCTACATCTGCCCATATGAAATAATCCTGGTTCCTAGTTTCACATAAGCAGGCAAGGGTAGAAAACTGTGTAGGAAAGGGCCATGGGAAAATAAGGGGAGGCTGATCAAAGCAGATACATAAGTTATAGGAGGTAACTGAGACTGTTTAGGTGGGGGGCACTGAAGCAGGAGTTTGAGAGATGAAGATTAAAGCTTCAAGAAGAAACAGTAGTACTTGTGAGAAAGAGTCTCTCACAGGGTGTGAGTCACCACTGTCTGCTAAGGAGTGATGGGGACATCTTTTCTGTCTCTTCTGTTTGAATTTGCAGAAGATAAAAATCAAATAAATAAGGTAAAATGGACATAAAAATGTTTTCCCAATTTATTTATCCAATATGCACCTTTAAAATGTGTTTGTAACATTAGCTTGTCAACTGCCTCTGTATTTGGCCAGCAAAGACCAAGTTGGGAGAAGTATTAGTTTCCATTGGCATCTATCTTTCAAAAAAATGTAATCAGTACTTTTGAAATGAAGCATCTTGTCTACATGTTATCAATTTCCCCATTTCTGTATTCAGTTCAACAAGTGCATTTCTTTTTATTTCGAAATCATTAAAGCTGACATTTGTTCTACATTATACATCTTCGTTGATATGAAACCATGAAGAGTAAGAGTAACCTAGTCGGCAGATTTTACAATAGATTGGCAATTTAAAATATTCGTACATATCCATGACTTCATTAAGTTATTTCATTATTTTAATTTCTTCAGATAAAAAGTGAAGAACAGCTTAGCCAGTGATTAACATAAATTATCACTTTATTCTTTCTGGATTTATTTTATGTCAGAAATACACCTTCCTGACTGAAATGTGCTCCATGCAAACTAGAATTTGTTTCTGTGTTTGGGGAGATGGAAAAAACTGTATAGAAAACTGCTGATGAGAAAGGGGAGATTCGTGTTTTGTGAAACAGGGAGAAGGGCTATGAGAGGTGTAGGTTACATTTTATAGGGAGCGATTTATATTTAGAAGTCCAACTGTACGTCATCTGGTGAGCTCAACAGCAGATTTGATGGCCCCTCTGATCCTCAGGTCTCAGTTACAAACACACATCACACTGCAGTGTCAGCTGATCCACCATTTCTGGAGCTCCTGGAAGTACAAACTCAATATTCAGAAATGTTTGAGCTGTTGTGTAAAAAGTACATGATTAGCCATGATTAGCAAATAATTTCAAGCCTATATTTGACTATAGTACAATGACAACACATTATATGTTGACATTTCATATTGAAAAATATTGCTCATTTTGAATTTGTTGCCAGCCACAAGTCTCACCACAAACATAAGCAACAAGAAGACTGAGAAAGTTGTGTAATGCTATATGGTTAATTGGCTACAGGTCATTTATCGTGATAGGTTAGATAAAGCGTATCCCAGGAGAGCTCAGTCAATAAGGATGAGGTGAAGTTTGTCACTTTGTGGAAACATGCATGTTCAATCTCTTGGAAATAATGATGTTGTACATATATGTAAATATACAAAGATTTTGGCGATTTTATCATCTATAGCTAATAATATCATTAAAACTGAATCCAGAGAAATCTCTGCAACGAGGCCCAAAAAATATTGGTCATAATCGTCTGGGCCTGTATTTAAAACAGACATGGCTCTGTAGTGGTAATCACTTCATGGACTAAGAAGCACCTCTAAAAACCCCTGTCAGTGACCAGTTTGTCTTTGCATCCACTAAATTAAAACTCTACCATGCAAAGAAACAACCATATATAAACAAAAAACACCCACACCCTCAATACTAAAGAGGAAAAGAATCACGCAACTTGTTATCAGTACACAATTCAAAAAGAAGCATCTGTGATGACGTGGAGGGTGCATTAAAGCAGACAGCATGCCTGCCTTACACATCTGTGAAGGCCCCATTAATGCTGAGTGATACACAGTGTAAAGGTTTTCAGCAACATAATGTGAAACCACATTTTGCACATATTACAACAGCATGGATCCACAGTAAAAGAGTCCAGGTGTTAAAATGGCCTACCTGCAGTCAAGACCGGCATCACATTTTGCAAATGGGCTTTGTACAATTCACACTAGTATAACACTTTTCAGTTCGGGGCGACTGTGGCGCAGGAGGTAGAGCGTTCGTTCACCAATGCCCGAGTTGCTTGTTTGATCCCTGGCTCCCTGGTCACATGTCAAAGTTTTCTTGAACAAGGCATTGAAACCTAATTTAACTGCTCCCGGTGAGTGTTAGCCAGCTGCATAGCACCTCCCCCATTGGTGTGTGAGTGTGTGTGCGAATAGGTGAATAAGAAGCAGCGTAAAGCGCTTTGAGTACCAATAGGTAGAAAAGTGCTATATAAGTGCAGACCATTTACCATTTGTATAAAACTTACCTTAAATTTAAGTGTCAAGAAACATTAGCTTTGCTTTGCATGTAAATAGTTACTAGACCTGATGTTAAATTTGTACTCTCAAATATCTAGGATGTTGGGTTGGCAACCCATTTTCTCCACATAATTATGGCTCTATTTGTCATGCTAGTTTTCCATTTTCCATCTGTGGTGTAGAAATGTGTGTCACAAAAAACAACATATATTGGACATGAATTGTTTCAAACATTTTGGCTTTCCCCCCTCAGACTGAGTACAAATGACACAACACAATGTGTCTACTATTATTGTGTTGGTTGCAAATGGACATAACTGTTAAAAATATTTTTCATTTAAAGCAATGTTTCTTTTTTGGCTCCTTTAGTTTTCACAAGCTGTTTGAGTCAAATGTTGAACTTTTTATGACCTGAGAGATTAAAACAATCGTATTTTACAAGAAAAAAGCTAACAAAAGGCCCAAAGATCAAACACAGTTTAACTTATCAACATGTTTCATACCATACCTGGATCAATGTTACAATCCAAAATTCATCTCAAAACCTGCTGTAGGGGTCCTGACCCCCATGTTTGGAAACCACTTCTGATTTACACCAGGTTCTTCGGTGACCGTGCTTCCTGCTTCCAACAGCTTACTTACCTGTGAGTGACAGTGTTGCATGCTTGGCTGATACAGTCTTAAGGTGTGCCTGATGGATGAGCCAAAGTCCAAAAGATCTGTTTGCCTTGTTGCTTTCAAAGGCCTAGCGTGACCCACCAGCATGGATCAAGATCGGAGAACCACTCCGGCCACACCGGAACACCAGCAGGTTGTGACCTCTGACAACAAGATCCAACATCATGTGAAGATTGCACATCAATAAACACTTTGAAACTGCACCGCAGCCTCAACAGTCATCCATAGCCCCAACAAAGCCTTGCTGTGACACAAAGACAACACAATTGGAAAACAGGAATGCATGAGTTGAGGAAAAGGAAGGGCTGTGTGGGAGCAAGGGGAGGGGAGGGTGCTTTAAGAAACAAATCATTTGATCCAGAAGCTGAGCAGCGGCCATTTGGTCCTATATGGACTGTGACTTTCAGGGCCTGTTTGCTCTAAAGTGATGCAGGTTTTGAAAAGGTCCTCTGAACTGACAGCTTTTTCTCTCTTTCTGTCCCTGTGCGATGCAGGGACCCGACCGGGGTCCAGAGACACTTATATCACTGGGCCGTGACAGCTACACACACAAATACACAAACACACACAGAGCTGTGGCTCCAAGTCTTTTGTTGCAGAGTCCTGGTCCACTGATCTTCCTCGTTGCTGAAGGACAATGAGAGGGCAGCTAGTCAAACAGGCAGTCAGTCAGCCACCGTCTGCTTCCCAATGAAATAGCAGGCAGTCGCACGGGCAGAACTAATCTGGGAATGTCTCTCTAGGTCTTTTCCAAGAAACTCATCTTTAATGAGAAATAAAACAAAAGAGAAACACAGATCTTCAGCAAAACCCCATTTACCTAATGATGTCAATTTTATCACTCAGCTTTTATTACACCAATACTACCAAACACAATTTAAAAGTGAAAGAAGTCCTGTCTAAAAATGAGCTGCTAATGTGCAAATTATTTTAAAGTTGCCGCTCATCCTACTTCTTATCTCATTTCTCTATACCCTCAAGTATGTTACACTGTATCTAAATTTTATTTTAAAAAGCTTTGCATTTACACATAAACCAGTAAGCACAGTTATCTAATATTTCTAATGCAATAAAAAAACAGAACTATCACCTGGATCTGTATATGTACTTAATGTACAATTCATTACATTATAAACTTTAAACAGAACTTTGACATAATATCACCACAAAGTTGATATATCTAATGGGTTAGCAAACACAAGCAGAAAACAGTATTATTATTATCATTATCATTAAATAATAATAATAATAATAATAATAATAATAATAATAATAATAATAATAATTAGCAGTCAACTAAAGTTTCATCCAATGTGACAACAATATACAGACATTTAGCTGATTCTATATTTGGGCAGCTTCGCTTCACTGATCATTGAGCTTTGACTCTTTGGCATAGTGGCTAAACTGTTAATCTATGGTAGCCCTTAGGTACAACATTGAAATAGTTTTAAGCAATTAGACAAATAAAATTCATTTAAGAAAAAACATGCTTTAATTTCAATAAGCTCTTATTAGTATTATTGTCATTATTAGATTATTAATGTCATTAGCATCAGACATATTAGACTGCAAGTTTTTGATATATGTAACAGCCACTGTACATGACTGAGAAAAATCTATCTTCACAAACTCATTTTATTATCAGAATTTCATCTGGTTTGGTCCAATTAAATTCCAAAAGTCTAAAACACCCAACCAGCACTAGTGAGCATGCTCTGTAAACCCAGTACATTTTCATGGCTGGAAACCAAAAGACTGAAGTTGGAAAAGTGAACTAGGCAACATCATTTAATCTTATATCCAGTTCTTTGTAAAAGTTCTTTGTACATCCATGGTTTTAACACTTGTGACCTTCACTTCCTGATATTCTTTAAACATATGCTTATGAGACAAAATTTGAAAAATGTAAGTTCCAACTATCTCAGGAATTAGTGCTATGAAAGCCCAGTCCTGAAAAAATGTTCCATGCATGAAAATCTATGTTACAAATTGAAATTTAAGATTTAACATGATCCTGGATAATAAGCACATCTTCACCAAATAACCACACTCCGTCAGCTGATGTTTAACAAAGGCAGAGGAGTGAAACCAGTGAGCAGCTTTAAGAATAACATGCTGTCTTTTTCCTCCTCTCTCCCCCTCTCCATCAATCTGAGGACTTCTATTTGGGATGCCCCTCTTCATTTGATGTGGCAGCAATTAGGAGGGGGACTTTTGTCCCTTTGGGCAGACGGGCGGTCCACTCCACTGATCCCCGTCCATACAGGCTGAATGGAGAAAACTGAAGGTAGCACGGCATGTGGATCAAACAGACCTGCCTCGCCACCATTATGGCCCCTCAGCTCTCTCTGCTTTATTGAAAAAAAGGGGAGAGGGGGAGAAGAAGGGAGAGAGGGAGGAAAAAGTCCTGAGGTGTTACGTTTTCCCATGAGAATGCTCACTAGGATGGGTCTTCTAGGAATTTCTCTTATAAGAAATAATTGTTGTGTTTGTAACGGTTCATATATTTGTAACATTTTTACCTTAAAGACTCTTTAAAAAGCAATTTGTCTTTACTCCTTATAGCACAAATCTGATATTAGCATATTAGAATTAAAATATAAAAAATATTTCAATTGATTAGCCCCCTCACGTGTTCTGATACAGGGACCATAATGAAAGCTGGTGCTGTTAAAGCTTTTCTGTTGTTACAGTATAAGATTGCTGACTCTGGCGATGTCTGATCACTTCTGATTTCTGTCTGATCAACAATTTGTGATTGAGCGGCTACTGCAATCTCAATATGATCATTATAGTATGAAGAGTTGACAAACTGTCAAACCACTGCAGCCATGGATGCACATTAAGCAGAGCTGGATGTTAACCTGGAGGATGGCGCCCATCATTTGGCAGAAAATTTGTTGACTAAACCTGTTTTTCTTTGGGCCAAAAAGTGACACTTTAACACACAGGAAAGACTACAGCCAATGGTCAATTGACACTTGCATGATAGGAAGTACATTGCTTTCCAGGCAGTCTGTATTGTCATTCAAAATGAAGAAAAAAACAGACGATAGCACTGCTGCCATACAAGCCATACACATCACACTGCTTTCGCTCAGCACAGAAGGTTTCAATTTCTTTACTCCAGATAGCCACACCATCATAAAAATATTCTCACAGAGAAATGTTCAGTTGAGATTAGCACAAATTTAACACTTCTGGTTCTCTACTGATTTGCTAAGTCGAACAATCAATCAGTATATTTCGACGATGATATCAACCGCCATTTGAAGATAGTGAATTGTTTATTGAAATGTTTTTTTTCCAAAACACTCTCCAATGTGTAGAGATGTGAAAATGCCAGCTTGGCAATATAGGGTATACGGGGAAACAAAGCTGTGTTATATATGTGTTATCTTGGTGATATAATTTCATACTTTTCTGGGTCTGTATTTACTAAACATCTCAGAGTAGTAAATCACTCCTGTTTTTAGGAGTAGGAACAATTTAACAACTTAACCTTACTTAGGAAATCACTCCTGCCTCCCTCAAAATGTAGAAGAGCTCTGGAGGTGTCTCATCTGGTTAGGGGTAGCCAGGAGATGGTGTTAAGACAGCACAAAGTGTGGAAGGTTTGCAAAAGAAGAGAAGGTTCTTGTTCTTGAAAGTTATTGTTTGGACAAGTTATTGTTAAAAGTTATTGGTTTTTTTTAACAATTTTCTGTGGGATGCACGTCTCCTGTGAAAAAGAACATGTTTATGCAGTATAAAAAGCACTATAGCTATACCTTATGGCTGATTTGCCCTCAAAATGAAACTACCTCTTACAACAGCACAAAAATTTCATTGATTTCTCTGTTTTATTAAATTTAGCCTTTTACATCGACAAAAACAAGGTACAGTTACACAAAGCTCTAGTTTTACTAGAGTCATTGGAGTTCCCAACAACAAGAGGACGTAGATAAAAACGTTATCACAGGGTTAGCACTCATGTTAATTATCAATTATCCTTTTGTGTTCCGGATGCACACACCTCAAGTATCAGAAGCAAGAATTAATTTGTTGTCTTGATATGTTTGTGTATAAGCATAAACTTCAGCATTTTAATTTCCAGTTAACTAAAACTGCAAACTTCAACTTCAAAACTACAACACGTCACTTCAATCTATACTTTCCTGCTCTGAATAAAAATAATAAAATAGTGATGTCATGTCCTTTCCTAGGAGCAGTCCTACTCCTCACTGAAAGTTAAAGCAGGGGGCTTCATAAAAAACTTATATGTTAAATAATTTTAGTTATTTCTAAAATAACCTGCAGTAAAATTTCTAGATATGATTCTGCTTCAATTAGTAAATACAGGCCCTCATGCCTTGAAAATATTGTTTGTTCTGTGATCAAATTCCTGTCACCTCACAGAAATTCTTGTGGCTGCTCATCTGTCCTTTACAGAGTGGACAGAGATAAAGACAGAAACAAGCTTAAATGCCTGTTGTGGACTTACTCTGCTTAGTCTCAGGTAATGTAATTGGTGTTCAAAGGTCAGGACTGTGACACCAGAGCCCAGGGTGTGACACCAGTCCCAAGTGTGGTTAGGTAACAAAAACATGAGGTAACAAAAAGTCTTTGGCTAAAGGAAGGAAAAGGTTGGGGTTAAATCCTAACAAAGACTTCCTCTGTAACCCAGACCATGATTTTTCCTTTAACCATAACAAAGTTAACAATGCTGTAGTCTGTACAAGCTGACATTGTATTGCAAAATCTGATAATTTAAAATGTTATTGCCAGCATTTGGGAGTAACAGGTTCACAAAACAAGTGTACAATAATCAATTACAGTTACATCTGTAAATGTTATTTCTGGTAAAAAATAGAAACATACCACTTGCACCTTTTACCACGCAGGGATGTCTGTCTGGATGTCTGTCAGTTGTGAAAATCCACTCGATTTACGTGCGCGATCAGCATGCACAATGTGTTAAAAAATTTGAAATTTGGGAAACAGTATTTTGTTTACATCACATCCGAGCTGTGCAACTAATTAAAAAAAAAAACACTCGACTAAAAGGGCAAATGAGTCATACAAACAGCATTAACACTTGATCGCTTTTAATCCTCCAAACGATTAAGGACAGAGCAGTATGCTACTCGCATGAGCTCACACACATAATATGGACATTTGGGGCTCGTAGGATATAATCCAGATAATTTCGGCAGCATTTTATTCTGACATTTTCGTTCACATATACACCCACTCCTAAAAAAGTCAGGATAATGTCAGAATTCCACTGCATCACTGAAATGGGTTCAAGGTGAGTGGATATGCTGTTGGAGAAGAACATGTTTTAGTACTGGAAATTACACTCCAGCCTGTTTACCAGCAGTGAAATGTTCCATGTCAAACCTGAGGAAACATCTATCACTTGGTTTGACAGTAATTATTAAGTACTGCTATTAGGTTTACACTGACTGGTTTAAATTGATGACTTTAAAACTTTTCAGCTTAATTACCTAGTTTAAATTATTTGCTGGAAATGTTTTCAGAAAGCAACACAAACACATACAAACACACACAGACAAAAATTTGTTATATTACATTATATTATATTATATTTAATGTGCAGCTCACTAAAAATTGTTGTAATAAGAATGTGTCGTGTTAAACTGTATTTTACAAACTAGCGTTAAATATTATATAATTTATGTTTAAGGGGTTTTATTTAAGTTTTACTACATATTTATGCTGTATGGTTGGTACAAAAGCACATTAAAGTCATTGATCAGTCCTTTTCAGACTTCCTCCTGATGCCTGTCCTTTCTTCTTCTGTGGTTTAAAATATAGGGATTCTAGTCCTAGAGAAATGTCAATCAGCTGTCCTGTGAAAATGGAGAAGAACAATTCTTTAAACGGCTGGAGGGAAATAGCAAGTCAGTGAAAACCACAGCTGTCTCATCAATAAAGAGTTGGAAGCATTGTTGTTTTACAGTTGGCAGGGGGTCGAGGATAGCCCTGAGGGGACCGGAGTGTGTGTGTGTGTGTGTGTGTGTGTGTGTGTCAGGGTGTCAGCAGGGGACCTCTCCATCAAACTCTAAGACAGTAATTTGCCCCCTCATTACAAACATTCAGCCCACACGAAGTGTGAGAGCAACCATAGGTGGTCAGAGACAAAGAGTAGGGTTAAGACATACATTTTATAACAAAGTCCTGAATTAGATGAAAGTTTTTAGAAATAAGGTCAAGTGAAATATTTATATAACACATTGGCAATTCAACATGCTTCGTATCACCATAAAAGCAAATGGTTAGTGTTATAAAATGAAATGAACTGGAATTAATATCAGCATAACACAACATCCTTCATACTTAACACTTGAATTGGATAAGGAAAAAGCCTAAAACAATCTTTATTTATCTAATGTAAATAAATGTTTGAAACCTCATGACAAGGAAGAGATGAGGGGTTCCCTTTTCCAGGATGGACAGTCCAGTGCCATGTCTACAGAGCACAATAGGTCCCAGAAACAAAAATCATTATTGTGTAACAATAATGATACAGCAAAAAGTAAAACAACTAAAACACAAACATACATATACATTTACTGTATATCTAAGAAAAAAGAAAAGTTTTAAACTTAAACAACTAAAAATATTAGTGACTCAGGTCATCTGATTATGTTTATTCCAGCTCATTCTCATTCCCTAACTGTGAAAAGGCACCAAGTGTCCCTAATCATAACAAAGTTGTGTTCTTGCATATAGTCAACCAAACTGTGATGTTTTCCGAGCTTTAACAGAACACGTCATGGTGAGAGGTTTGACAAGAAGGCACAATTTTTCCATATTGTCAAAGAGTGGTGCTTCTTGTGGATGCAATACTGACACCAAAGGAACGTAGGAATGTAGGAATGTAGGAATATGTGTCTGTATTATTTTCACTGAGCTGTGTAGAGTTTCTAGACATCCACCTCCACCCCTGGATTTTATCAATACAGTTGGTTTATGGCTTAGATCATCTGAGGACTGAGACATACAACTGTGTGTCATCAGCATATGAAAAATCCCTATCAATTCTGCCAACCAAAAAACGTTTAAACATAGGTATTGGCCCTATAACTGACCCTTGTGGGATTCTTGAAAAGATGTTTGTTTCAACCAATAGCCAATAGCAGCCACTAAAAACATAAAAACATAACATATTAAAACAGGGTCAGCATGGTGGTGGAGGGGTTAGCGCTTCAGCCTCACAGTTAGGTCCCTAGTTCAGATCCCCAACTGGCCACGGCCTTCCCATGTGGGGATTCTCCCCATGCTTGCATGGGTTTTATCCCACAGTCCAAAGACATGTGTGTTATGGTAATTGGTGACTCTAAATTGCTCATAGGTTTGAATGTGAGTGTGAATGTGTCTCTCTGTGTTGGCCCTGAGATAGACTTTAAACCCATCCATGCTGTAGTCTGCTTCTTGTCCAATGACAGCTAGGATAGGCTCAAGCCCCCTGTGACCCCACTTGATTACCATAGTAAGGAATGTTTGAAGGGCTCTAAATTTTTTGTGGGGAATGTAAAGAGATGAAGACTAATAAAAGGTACAGCTTCCACTTTACCAACAGAAAGGCAGCGGAGATTTTACAAGATGGCACCGGCATCCCCCAACAGTTAACATTGTATGACGTCAACTTTACATTTTCTATTGTTTATACAAAACTTTTTCCACTATTTTTCTTATAAATTATTTGTTTGGCTCAATAGGTCCCTGAGTACTAGTAAGGAACCAAATGTCAGCTCTGGAATGTGGTAAGCCATAAGAAGGAGTTTACTGGGTGTTACAAACAGGAACAATGCCTAATTATTCAAATCAAACACTGAACTAATCTCTGCTGTGTTCCTCCCTAGTTTGGTGACTTTCAAAGGCTTTCGGCTTGTCCCTACAGGGGTCGCCACAGCGGAACACGTTCTGCAACTTGATTTGGCATAAGTTTTACGCTGGATGCTCCTCCTGCCGCAACCTTCCCATTTTTATCTAGGCAAGGAGGCCCGTGGTGGTTTGCCACACCTGGTGCCATGGCGTTTGATCCCACTACCTTCTGTATCTAAACCCGATGCTCTACCCATTGAGCCACCAGACCCCTTTTGCTTTGTGGTTTTCTTTGATGTTAATAAAATAATGCTTGATTTATTGAAGATAACCAGTGATGCCTGGATGTTTTCAATCTGGATGTCTGATCATAGAAAATGAACAGATCTTGTCTTTCCTGTGTAGGGTATTGTGTCAGAGGGGGACGTGAACCTTTTCACTCATTGACTCCCTCTTTCATGTACTTGTGCAATCCCACACTCCTAGTGTGTGTGTGTGTGAGTGTGTGTGTGTGTGTGTGTGTGTTGTGTGTGTGTGTGTGTGTGTGTGTGTGTGTGTGTGTGGGGGACAAAAGACAGAAAACCTTGCATCCAGTTACAGGTGGTGGCATCTCAATAGGCCCAAAGAGGAAAGAGCTACCTTTGAATGCCACATGAAAGCACAAGGAGGGATGGGATATCTGGGGATACCTTCATTTCTCTGATGGCAGCGGTGCATACAAATGTGGGAAGCTATGTAAGGAATCTCCTCTTCCTCATTTTCTCTCTCTTTCTCTCTCTCTCTCCCTCTCTCTCTCTCTAATGCCTTTGTGTAGTCTCTCTGTCTCAGTGAAGCGAGGAGGGCTGTTCTTCTGTGGTTTGATGCGCTCACTCTCCCATGCCACTGGGGTGTTAGGAGTCTTGTATGACAAGAGTGATGACACCAAGAGGGGCGCCGTTCTGTGTGTGTGTGTGTGCCTGCATGTGTTAAGATTGTGAGGGGTGTACCATGTCCAACCTATTCATCATTTGTCAATGCCATCTGCTGATCAATTAGAGGAAAACAAGAGAGTCACTGACTCAAGTCACCCTGGACTTGGCTACACACACATACAATACACACACATGCACACACATAAGGTTATAATTTGCAGAGCCAACTCCATTAACAAACAATAATCTCGGTCAATTTAAAGCTCACTGATTCTTATTTATAACAATATACTATTCATATTTTAACTACTACAATACCTTGCAAAAGTATTCATTCCCCTTGAATTTTTTTTACGTTTTTTTACAACCACAAATAAAAATTTATTTTATTCTGATTTTATGTGATAGACTAACACACAGTGGCACATAAGTGTGAAGTGAGAGGAAAAAGCCCTGTGAAGCCATCAGAGGTTTGTTAGATAACATTAGTGAGCAAACAGCATCATGAAGTCCAAGGAACACACAAGACCGGTCAGGGATAAAGTTGTGGAGAAGTTCAAAGCAGGGTAGGGTTGGAAAAAATATCCCAAGCTTTGAACATCTCATGGAGCACTGTACAATCTAATGTCCGAAAATGCTAAGAGTGTGTCACAACTGCAAACCTACGACAAGGCCTGTCCACATAAACTGACAGGCCGGGGAAGAAGAGCATTAATCAGAAAAGCAGCCAATAGACCCATGGTAACTCTGGAGGATCTGCACAGATCCACAGCAGAGGTGGGTGAATCTGTCCACAGGACAACTATTAGCTGTGGCCTTTATGGAAGAATGGCAAGAAGAAAGCCATTGTTGAAAGAAAGCCATAAGAAGTCCCATTTGCAGTTTGCAACAAGCCATGTGGGGGAAACAGCAAACATGTGGAAGAAGGTGCTCTGGTCAGATTAGACTAAAATTGAACTTTTTGGCCTAAATGGAAAATGATAGGCTTGGCGGAAACCTAACACTACAGGGGATGCTCTTCTTCGGCAGGGACAGGGAAGCTGGTCAGAGGTGATGGGAAGATGGATGGAGCCAAATATAGGGCAAAATTGCTGTTCACAGATGCTCTCCATCCAATCTGACTGAGCTTGAGCTATTTTGCCGAGAAGAATAGGCAAAGGTTTCATTCTCCAGATGTGCAAAGCTGGTAGAGACATATCTCAAAAGACTTCAAAAGGCAGCTGTAATTGTAGCAAACTTTTAGAGTGTAGAGAATTGTAGAGTAATATTAGAGGATTTAAAACATAGCACATTGAACAAGACTATGATGTAATCCAAGGTTTTTGTAACAACTGTATCGAATGTAATGTCAGTGCCAACCCCAATCAAATCTCAGTACTGTTACAACCAACCAGCTAAAATAACCCTCCAAACCTGAACTTGAGTGGCAAGCTAAACAACACAGCTAAACAGCAGCCAGCAACCAACTTTGTCAGAAATTAAAGCTGCTGATGCAATCTTGCTTATTGTCAGTGGTTAAGTATTAAACAATCTCAGCAGTAGCTTTAAATCACAAAAATTATAGAAAGCATGGGAGGAACATTTTTTTTCCTATATCTACATACTTTTGATATTTATGACGCATTTATGACGCATTTATGATGTCGTTGACATTTTTGATCCCAACCTAAATGTCTCCAAGTGTCAGTAAGTCGTTTGAATATGTTGGGGCAAAGCTGATTCTGCCCCCTTTTGGTAACCCTTTAAATCCTACAGACAAACAAAAACTTCACATAAAAGTATGTGAACAATGCTGCTGCCAGTGTGCAGTTGTCTAGTAGTATGTATTAGTAAACAACAAGAATACTACTAACAGAACTGCAACAACACAAAACACAGAAGGCAGCTTTCTGGTCAGTTTAAGATTGGACAGACAGCACATGTTCCATTAGTCTCAAGAAGAAATGCAAATGCATTTTTTTTTTAATACTCAAGTGAAATGTGAGATTTCTGGAGCTCTGCTTCAAAATGTGGGCAGAGAACCTAAAACCAGGTCTTTCAGTGTCAGTTTGAACACGATATACAGCTGATGTCAAAATATCCTGTGACCTGACACTGTGAGAGGAGGGAGGCAGATTGATTAAGGTAAACACACAGTACACAGCACTTTTTGTGAAAAAGAAAATAAAGGTTGGATTTGAAAAAATAAAATGCAAGTGTAAGTTGTCAGTGCGGTTATATCTCCACCACCTTGTGAATCACTGGAGGATTGTAGAAGATAAGATTTGAGATTTGACCCTCCCATCTTTGAAGAGGTAAATAGTGTTTACTTTTGTCTCTAATTATTCACTGTAGAGCCTGGAGCGAGGCAGTGCCTCCTCTTGATCTCTTAACAGTCCACTCTTGTTATTCTTGAGAAGCCATGTCAGTTCAAGATGGCTCCATCTGAATAATGGGACAACAAAACAAATCTCACACTTCTCGCTGTTACACCTGCTTCAGCAATTTTTAAATTTACTTCATCCATCACCTGCTCTTATCCTGTAAGTGTGTGTGTGTGTGTATGCTGTATAAGAGCTTCACGATCAAAGCCCATCCACTCCCAAACACACACATCCATCTGCTCCACCCGCCTGTGGTTTGGCATCAGCCTAAGCCTTCCAATTTCCTTACAGTGGGATCAACAGCAAGTGGAGCAGCTTTGAACTTTTCTGCAGGTGGAACATCTTTGAACCTTCACACAGTGTCACCTACTGAAAAAGCACATCTATGTGTGTGTAAACAAGCACATCTATGTGTATGAGCACTGCCAGTTCATTTGTGTTTGCTGTACACGAAAGACGAAAAGATTAATACGAGATGAAAGTTTAGAACTGTAGCCCAGTTGGTAAGGCAGACGTCCACAGACCACAGGGTCAGTGGTCCCGGCTATATGTTGAAGTGTCTCTGGGCAAAACACTAAACCCCCAACAGTCCATTCCCAAGCCCAGTAGAATTTTTAGGAGAGTTGAGTCAGGAAGGGGCTCCTGTGTAAAAGCTGTGCCAAATCAACATGCGGACAATGATCCGCTGTGGCGACCCTCAACTTATGTTTCTTTCCATAATAACAAAAATTGTGCAAACTGCTTTTATTTTCAAATTAATCAGTTTTGGTCAAATTGCATTTAAGTTTACTTACCTAATTTCTTGGTCTGCTAACGTCTGTGGAGGTGACTAAAATACTAACATTTTTAATAGTGATGGAAGAGCACAATTTTGGTATGTACAGTATGTAATGTATATGTTGATTTGAAAATTACAGTTTCACAGCAGAGGAGCTTGAATTTTGTATTGAAACTGAATGAAATGAATCACAGTTTATTCATTTAATTAATGTTTTTAACAATATAAAGTAATAAACAATTCTCTCTCTCTTACACAAACTTGTGTAAGAGAGAGAGAATTGTTTATTAATGTACAGTATTTGTTCAGCATTAAAATCTAGAATGTGTCCTAAATTCCTATTGACAAACATAATCTTAGCACAGACCAGATTCTTCTCAACTTCCTGAAAAGTTTCTTCTTCTGACTATTGTATGTGGGTCCATTTTTTGAAAAAAAAAAATCTGTCTCTTTAGCCCCTTAAAGCTCAGGACAAACAGAAAGTCAAACTGAAAACCACAAAGACAAGATATAACACATATGCGAGGAGAACAGCAACTGTCACGTGTTCCAAAACAAAAAGAAATGCCAACCAGCAGCTGGGCTGAAATGGAGAGGTGTGTAGGACTGTGGAGCCTACAGAAGGAAGACCTCAGATTAGAGTCTTTACATATCACACACTGTGATTTATTCTGCCCACTGTTAACTCCAACTGAGCCAGACTGAAACAGACCCGACTTGTTCCCATTAGTTCACACATGTAATTCATAATCTCAGCTGCCTCTCTGCTGGTCTCTGACACTAATCTTACACTAAAGCTTCTTTTCAGATGTGCAGTATGTTTCAGATTTATGTTTTCTTATTGTTTGATGTTGATGTTTCTTAAATTCTGCTGCTTGGTTTATAAAATCTGAACAGACTTCAGTTAAATTCCTGGTTGCTCACAACGTCCAGAACATTTATCCACACAGTTGGGAAAGAGTGTTGCTCAGATTATTACTGTGGTTTTTTTCAGCTTCGTCTGCTCTAGTCTGTAATATATCTCGTAAAAATAAAACAATGCGAATAATTAGTTCAAGTACTCAAAAACATGCAGGTGACGTACAAACACTAATTTTGGCCCTGAGTAATGTCTGCAGGTTTTCCTTTAAGCTGCACACAAACTTAACAAATTCCACCAAGAAGGTCAACCTACTTGTATGTAGCATGTCTGGCAAAATACTAGTGCCAAAAAAAAGTCTGAGTTGCCCCCTTCCTCACTGGAAATTATGCCCTTGGTTTTAAGCTCATTCTCACTTGTCATTACATTATACGCTAACCTCCTGTTATTTCCGTGCAGTCTGTCTGCTGTCAGTCTGGAGGAAGACAATAAAACATGGAGACATTCAGGGGCACTCAGCAGGCACAAACAGTGTCATGTCTTTCTTCTCTCCAGTGGAAACACTCAGACACCACTGTAAAGCGTGCGTGACCTGAACGACAGCAGCACACTCTGAAGCTAGGTGGCACAGTAGCTTTGCTTACTGGACTCCACTGCTCCAGACCACTTCTTCCAGTCAGTGAGCAGCCAGTGAAGCCTCAAGAAAGAAGGCGGTGTCTCTAATTAGTAATTAGCAAGTGGAAATCAAATGTATAGTGCTAGATTAACATTTATTAATGAATGTGAGCCTGAATGGTCTGTGTATGTCTATCTGTCTTGGACGTATCAATGAGAAAATGTGCCACGGTGCACAGACAGTGCGTCTGTCCCTGTATTTTTTGTCTCAATTCTGTTTTTCTGTTTTTTGCTCATTTTGTTTTTGGTTCTTTTGCACCTCTTTTGGAGAGTTTCAGCCGTTTTTTTGTCCTTGTTGTTTTTTGTTACTTTGTGGTTTTCTTTGGGGGTTTTGCAGCTTTTGTAATCATTTTGTGTCTTTTAAGTGTGACATTTTAAACAAGAAATATCAGTAATTTAACAATAACAGTAACTTCAGAGGCCCCTGATCTCCTAGTGCCTGGTAGGCCCATTCTTTTTTCCATCAATGGGTGCTATTATTATAGATCTTCATTCAGTTTCCCTTGCTATCAGTTACCTTTGAGAAGGTTTATATTAATACTGATTATAAGACAACAGCTGAAACCTAAAATAGACTAAATGCTTCCCTTGTCAAGACATTAATCTCTTTACTGACACACTAATGACAGGTACTAACACTATCAAACCAGCAGGCTGAAGGGTAGACAAGCCATCTGGAGTATCTGGAACTTTCCTGTGGGCTGCTGTACAATTTTGACCTTGCATCAGCTCCCTCAGCCCACTCCAGTGAGCTGACAGACCCAGTGTGGGTCAGCAAAGCCTGTCATTTGCCTCATCTCTGTCTCCCTCTCTCCTTCCCATTCTATCACACTCCAGTAACCCAACTTGGTCCCACCACTACACTTGGCCCTTAAATGTTTCTGTCGAGTTCAGTTCAGGACTTTAGTGCCCATAAGAGGAAATTATTTTTCCAACAAGGCAGCAAAAAAAATCATAAAATCTTGAAACATAACCAAAAACTGCAAAAGGAATAAAGTGCAGCAGCTGTGCACATAATACAGAATAAAATAGTGTGTGGGAAAAAAAGCAGTTAAAAGTAAGGATAAGAAAGTTGAGCTGTGTGAGCAACAAGAAACAGTTTGGAATGTGTATTCAATGAGGTATTCCTACTTTATGTGAGTATTTCCATTTTCTGCTACTTCACAATGTATTTCATTACATTTCCAAAACAAATATCAGGCTTTTACTCTACAAGATTTGAAAGCTTTATATATTTGTTTTCAGATTAAGATTCATAAAATAAAATACAGTGGAAAAACGTACAGTTACATTAAGTTTCAGTATTACCGGCTACAACAATAAAGTGATGAACACAGTCATTTCAATACAATAATAACTATCTTTTAAACTAATGTTTGTATTTTAAGTAAAGGAACATTTTAGTAAATGACTTTTATTTCTACCACAGTATTTGTATATGTAGCATAGGTACTAAAGTTAAATTATGTGCCTTTAGCAAGTGGTGGCAGAGGACTCAGCCCGTTCTTATCCTCGAGCTGTTAAAAAGTGCCACTTTGTCAGGACCTTCTGCGCTACATGCTGTCGCAAAAGGTCCCCATTTGCGTCGGTGATTGACACTCGGTGCTTTCACTGTAGTTAAATAGAAACCTCGGAGCTTCAATATTTGACACCAAAATCGATGGCAAAAATAAGAAGAGAAAAAGTTTCATAGGGATGAGGACTGGGGTGGTGGATGGTCCAACCAGATACAGGATTTTTCCATGGGAGTCCGGGGTTCATCTCTAGTGCGAGATGTTGTTAGCTTTACTGATTATTGTTTCACAACATGGCGCACGTGGTTACTATATTAAGGAAACGTATGTGTGCTGTTACCGCTTTTTGTAGCAGTTTGTTTTTACGTCATTTTTCTTCTAAATTAACCTTACCCTGAATTTTTGCACCTAACCCTAACCGTAATTGTTACTTAACTTAACGTAACTCTCGGAGCGTCCAATACAGTCGCCAAGGTGCAACTAAAGCGTAAGTACCGGACGCAGTTGTTCCCAGGGCGTCAAATAGTGGTGCTCTTGGAGCGTCCAACAGAAACGCAAAAACGGTTCCTGTGGCGTCAATATGATACGCCACAGGAAGTACAAAGCGGCACAATTTGATCCCTTAGAGAGTGTCAATATCTGCCGCTGTGGGATGAGAATGTGTTGGTAAATCAATCTGCTCTACCCAGATGCCCCTCTCTCTGCTCTTCTACACTCTGACATTGCTATGTAATATTAATGAATGATGACACTGCAATAGTCCTAATCAAGCAGGATTTGCTGAAGTACTGTTATTGCTCAGATGTGTGAGGCTCGCTTCAATATCTCCCTACTGCTGCCAGTGCTGGCTGTGATTCTGTACCAGAGGAAGCTTTAACATGTCCTTTCCACATTATAATTTATTGAACATATTTCTACAAAAAAAACAAACAAACAAACAAACAAACAAAAAAAAAAATCACTAAAAGTCACATCATTTTTATTAAGGTTAGGATGATGTGAATTTGAGCTGTCTGCTTGGTCTGTCTCCCAGTAGATTTCTGTTTCGTACATTTAGCTAAGGACAGATTTTGTGATGGAGCAGAACTTTTTACTTCTTGCCCTTCAGATATAGTAAACAGTGACACAGCAAGCAGCTGGATATTGCTGACACACTTTGCTAAACAACTAAATAATTTAT
The DNA here is from genome assembly GCA_020496755.1 of Channa maculata. NCBI lineage: Eukaryota > Metazoa > Chordata > Actinopteri > Anabantiformes > Channidae > Channa > Channa maculata. The sequence goes on from CM035602.1 coordinate 28,485,498, forward strand.
GAATGAATGCAGACTGGAGCAGCAGTGTGCATTAAGAACAACAGATCCAATGAGTCCAGGACAAACACTAGTCACGTCTGACAGCAGTGGAAGGCAAAGACCAACAGAAATAGGATCACCTTCAATTAGAATAAAATATTATATATTATTTTTTGAGCTGTGAGCCATATTCAAAAAACAGTTGAAAGTAACTACAGTCACTCAAGTACTTTATTTTTTAAGGGTACTTGGTGCTTTTGTGTACTTTTATTCCACTGCAGTTTAAAACTTATAGTGCACATAATTTCCTTTGAAAATTCATACTAATAAAAATTATAAACAACAAATAGATAAAACATCAGCTCCACCTTCACCAGAGTGATGACCACGTTAATGCATCATAATAAATTATCCAGAAATATAATATAGGATGTTATAAAATAAGCAATTTTAGTACAGAGCAGATGATAAAAACAATTAAGTACTTTTAAGTAAATCATAAAATTGAAAATGTTTACAGTAATATTACTACTTGGATTTTAGTAAAAAACCAGAGCACTTCCTGCACATTGCACATGTAAACACATGATTAAAATGTATTTACCCCATGTGGGCAGGGTTGAGCTCTATCATACAAGGGAGGGCTGCGATTGGTTGGTACCTGATGTTTAGTAACAGGGCAAAGCTATGTACAGCCCGGGTCTAGCCATAACTAAGTAAAGAAATGAGAGCATGAATGAAGAGAGACAGTAGAGGCACACAGAGAGAGGCCTTCTGTCTCTCCCACAGATGAAAGAGTTAGCGACAGGGAGGAGGAGAAGTCTTTTCTTTTGCTGATGAAAACAAGAATCAGCAGGGCTAAAGGTAAAGAGGGCGTTCGTATGGCGGCGGGTTACAATCAAAAGACACACCTGTTGTTTGGCCTGTCACAGTCTGTCAGTCCATCCCTGTCGGTCTGTGTGTCTGTCAGTCTGTCTCACCACACACAGACGCAATAAGAACGGACTTCAAACAAGCCACCACACCCACTAAAACACACACACCCATATACACACAGAAACTGGTGCAGCATGCGAGGTGAAGGAAGAATCAAGGTGAGCTGCTCGGGACGAACAAACAACAAGCAGCACCTGAAGAGCAAAACTAAAGGAATATTCCAACTACAGTGATACTGCAAAGTATGTCCACTGTTAATATAGATTTTTACCCATAAGAAGAGAAATCTGGCTATCCTGAATGTGCATGGTAATGTTTAATGATAAGTTTGTTACAATGTGAAACCAGATCCAATCAGACAGTTTATAGCTATAATAAAATTAGTTCATTAGGTTGTTATAGTGTCATAGGATAGCTTCTTCCATTTTTAAAATTTATATTACAACAATCTTCATACAGACTTGATTTGTTTCCAATCACAGTCAGTGTCTTCCAGCCTGCAACCTGGATTAGCTTGTTAGTCTTTGCTTTGGACCTGTCTGAAATTAAAAAACAAATCAAAAACTTTTGATTTGTGTTTTTGAATCTTACAAATTAAAAACTTTTGATTTGTAAGATTCAAAAACACGGTATAGATATTTAGTAACACGCTAACACAATAAAACTTTTAACTTCAGAAGGAAAGTCCATTTAGTTTATGTGAAAGTATAACAATAATAATTAATAGTTTATACTTCTCTATTTAAAATCTTTTGCTCACTGGTACAAAGTTCAAACTAACAACTGGTATATGAAACTGGTTCAGTTCTGTTGTTAGTGGTAAAGATTCACACACATTCCTTCCTGTGCATGCAGCTAAGGGAGGCATCACTAATAAAACCACATCAGCAAGACAGACTAATAAGACTAAGAATCTAATGCAGTTTGCAGACTAACATTACCTGTGAATAAAGGCAAAGGTTAGAGTGTCTGTATGAGGGATGCTAATATTATGATTATTTTAGAAAAGGAGACTGACATTTATGTGATTTTAAATGTAACTGCCTGCATTTGGTGTATTTGCAGCCATTCTGCCACAATTTATTAATGTTTGGACTCTGGCCGATTTGGTTTGTCCAGAATGGCTGCATGTAATTCTGATGTCAATAATGTGATGTGAACCCAGCAAAAAAAGTAGCTGAGGCTGACGGAAACGTTGTTAGTTTTGCATTTGGTCATAAAACAAATTACTAGACAAATTGAAGTTTTGACTTGTCTCACTGACAAGTCATACAGTCTTTAACATTATAATAGTTTATCCTGAGGGGACATAGGTGATACAAATTTAATAGCAGTCTATTTAATATTTGTTAAAGTTGTTGTTTTTTTAAAGAACAACTGTTCACAGCTGTTAGTGCTGTGGGAAAAATCAGTGCATTAACATAGTTCAAACTTCATCCATTCAGGACCATTAGGTTTGCAAACTATGTCAATGTTGAGATATCGATGATGATTTGAGATACTGCCCTCAAAGCTCTGATTACTTTATTGCCAGGATTCACTACCTTCAGCTCTGTTATGCCTCCAAACAAACACACTGCTAATGGGTGAGAACTGCTAAGTGATGCACCTCTGAGTAAAGCTTATCATCAGAATGTAAAAAGGATTGCCTGGTGAGATGTACCATGGATGTAGCACCTGCTAATCTGCATTCTTCTGCAGGTTAGTGCTAGCTGACTTTAAAAACTGGGCAATGCAAAACAAGAATAAAGGTAATCATATGATTTGTTTTAGGGGCGACTGTGGCGCAGGAAGGTAGAGTGATTGTCCACCAATCTCACAGTTGTTGGTTCAATCCCCGGCTCCTTCGGTCACATGTCGAAGTGTCCTTGAGCAAGACACTGAACCCCAACTTAGTTGCTCCCGGTGAGTGTTGGCCAGCTGCATAGCAGCTCCCCCATCAGTGTATGAATGTGTGTGTGATTGTGAGTGTGAATGGGTGAATAAGAAGCAGTGTAAAGTGCTTTGAGTGCCAATAGGTAGAAAAGCACTATATAAGTGCAGACCATTTTATAAGGGTAACAATGCTACAAGACAGACTGTTTCCCCCTCCTTTACATATATTTAAAACAAAGAACAAAGTCATGTGGGAATCTGTCTTGCCACTAACTACATGATGGAGTTAGGAAATCAGAGGGAAAACTACAGAAAAGAAGAATGGTGGAGAATGAGCAACATCGGATCTGAAGTGTTTGATGGTGATACAAGCTCATGTAAGTTACAGTTAATCCCTACTCTTTACAAATTGAAATACAACAAACCACGCTAAGTGCAGTGTGAAGTGTGGTAGTACATATATATATATATATATATATATATATATATATATATATATATATATATATATATATATGTGTGTGTGTGTGTAGTCCCTTTGCTCGATTACTACAAACAATGAAACAGCCAAACTGCAAATACCAATATGTTACATATAGGGAACACAACTGCAACTACAGTAAGTAATGTTTTCTATACCAATAAAGCGAACATATTCATCATTAGATATTAAGTCCTATTTCTGTGACTATAGCATCAATGAATTTAGTTAATTTTAAGCACTCTCAGCATCTGGTTAAGGTTAGAAAAAGACTGGGCTGGCTTAATAGAAAAAGTACTAAATAATAAGTTTAGTCACAAAGTGTTTATTTGCTTTTAAACAAAACCGCACACTTTGTACTCCCACTATCTATCCTAACCACCTCCTGTCAACATCACTTATGGTAATTACATTACACATTATGTCCATTGCTTTGTGAAGCCATCTTTGGTTTGTCATTTTCACAAGAATAAGGTAGAGGTTTAACATAGGTCAACAAGTTCAACTGCATTCTTCTTGGGCAGTGTAGGAAAGCTTTCAAATGAATTTCTGTCTTGATTGTCCCACAGTGTATGGAAATTGGAGCAGGCTACATGTAGGAGTTTTGAGCAATCAGTTTTTTGTGTTGTGTTAGTGTTTTCTGTCACTATTAGACCAACATATAATTCTTAAAACTAAGGACAAAAAATTATATTCACAGTAACAAACCATTAAATATTGAAAACAGGTGTCTTTAGTAAACAATGGCAAAAAAAAAAAAAAATGACTAAATAACATATAAAAGGAATCACACAAAACAAAATCTTAACTCTGTCAATTCTGTCAAACATTTCTGAGGCTTTCTTGCATGCCCTAGAGACTTTCTCTGGACTCTCTTAAAAACTTCTTACGTCCAAACATCTTCAGTCCAAAAACTGACCTCCATTTGGGGTTAGTAATATACACAGTTTCTCTGCTCAGCCCAAAGGCTGACTAATCAGAACAAAACCTGCTTATAGTAAGTGGGGCCTCAATAAGGCCTAAACTCTTTGGAAGATATATAACCTCTTGACATTGAACTTACTCCAAACAATTACAAAAGTTTGCTTTGATAGTTATTATTAAAAACTACATTTATGAGATATTCTGGTATAAGCATCACTGAACTATCTAGATATTCCAGGGGCGGATGTGGCACAGGAAGGTAGAGCAGTTGTCCACCAATCTTGCAGTTGTTGGTTTGATTCCCGGCTCCTCCGGTCACATGTTGAAGTGTCCTTGAGCAAGACACTGAACCCCAACTAAGTTGGTGTAGTAACCAGCTGCATGGCAGCTCCCCCATTGGTGTGTGTGTGAGTGGGTGAATAAGAAGCATTGTAAAGTGCTTTGAATGCCAATAGCTAGAAAAGTTCTAAATAAGTGCCGACCATTTACCATATTCACAGCTACCAAGTCTTTATAACACATACTCAAACAAATCGTACATAGGCAGAATGTTTCCGACTCTACAGGAGGTCTAATATGTGGTGTGTTATGTGGTCTAATATGGAACAGGAAATTGTCATGAAGGACAAACCAATGTCATTCAATCATACCAACAGACACATAAGCATGAAAGACACTCTATAACACATTGGTGCACACACAGCACCACCCATGGTCATGTTGCAGACATCAGAAACGCATTCTAATAGAGCAGGAGCAACCACATCACACACATACACACACACACACAAAGCTGGGATAACACAGAGGGATTAGCAGTGAACAAGCTGAATGAGTACCTTGATGCTGTTTCCTCATCAACTTAGATCAACTGGAGATCAAATGGAGATCTATAGATTCATGTTATGTCCCAGAGTTGTAACTGAAGATCTTTTCACACACTTAACTAAAGCTTTGTTAAACACTTAATAAACAGCTGGGTATTTAAAAGGAATACCGGACTGGCAGTTTGATGGAAGCAGAAATCATCTCATTGGTTGAGATGGGTTCTAGGGTTCTGAAGTGATATGTTAAACCTGGTCATTGTTCAATATTTGGGATTTATATTTATATAAAAGGTTATTTTTGTCAAAAACTGCACATCATCACAAACACACCAACCCCACCATGATGCATCATGGAAGCCTTGTAAATGTAGAACATAAGATCAATACAGCAATCCAAGAAATCCTAGAGAAAATCCTGATACAATCTGTAGAGACATAGATAAAGATAGAGTTGTTTTCCAAGACAATGACCGCAAGCTTTCAGCGAAAGCTTCACAGAAATAGTTTAAAAGCAACAGGGTTAACGTTGTGGAGTGGCTAAGTTAGAGCACAGACCTCAAGCCACTTGATAATTTGTGGCTGAACTTAAAAATAGATGTTTACTCACTATCCCCATGCAAGCTGACAGAAGTATAAGGAAAAACTGCAGTATCTAGATGTTTAAATTGGATTGACACTTGTCTACACAGCCTCAATGCTGTAACTGCTGCTAAAGGTGCAGCTGTCTTAATAAGACAGAAAAACATGTTTACATGTTGTAATAATGAAATAACTTTTGTCCTGACAAAATCACAGTAATGGGACACTTTTCAGCTGCTGAGTATAGGCAATTCCATTCTTCACACCAGTTTACTGCTTATGGTACTGATAATAGTGACATGTCCAAGTGAGAACATAGGGGAGAACAATGTTTGTTGTGGTGGCACCAAAATAACATAATAACAAGCTATTTTGGGGGAGAGTAACTGTAATACTGTTACCGAAATTTTTGTTGCATCTTTTTATTACACTCGTTACTGGGAGAAGTAATATTATTGCAGTAATAAATTATTGGTAATGTGTTAAATACTGGCAAACACTTATTTTATATATTTAATCAATTGACCTTACTTTGTCCACTCGACCTCCTTTATTGTGTTTGACTGAACATGAAAAAGTGAAAGAAATGAAATATTATGTAATTTACATTCTTAGAGCCATTTCACAGGGGGCAAAGGACTTGGGGGGCCCTGGGGTCGAACACACACACACACACACACACACATACACACACAGATAAACATGTTGCACGTTGAAACTAGTGTCTGCCTGGCTTCGTGCTGTGAATAGCCTCAGGTCCTGAATAGTCTGCTCCCTAATCACACACATACACACACACAGAAAGAAGGCCATTTAGGCTGTGTCTGGTCAGCCTAATCACTCAGAGAGGAAATGGTCAGGAAGATCTGGTGCACATAGTTGTTCTGTGAGAGCAATGATTGGCTTGGAAATGTGCGCATACACATACACAAATACACATGCACACACACACACGAAAGTGGAATGGCAGTGCCTTTGACCTGGTTCCTGCATTTAAAGCCTTTGATTTCCTGACTCTACTTATTGTTCTGTTCCATTCATGTCCCACCCTAAGCTTTTTTCAGCGACGAATACCTGCATAGAGCAAGCTGGGGCCAAAGAGAGAAAGAGAGCGATGGAGAGAGAGAGGGACAGAGTATGAATGACATGCCGAACGGGGGCGGGGGGTGTTGGATTGTACTGCATTGACACATAAAACCAGTGTTTCTCAGTTTTCAGATGCCTCATTGAAGGCTCTGTCCGCTTTGATATTTTAAGTAGGTATCACAACAAAAGGGCCAACAAATGGCAGGAGCGGTGCTGGAGGACTATTGCAGCAGCTAATGGAGGAGCTACTGTGTGGTGTATGGACAGAGGAGGAGGAACGCTCCCTCCTCAGGGACAGGTAGGGTTACCTGGGGAGGGATACTCATGTACTCCCCTTCCTCCTGTTCCTGTCAGGCCACAAGAGAAACCACTACACAGTTTGAGCTTCAATATTTAGTATATTACTAGGTTTAAACCATTGTCTTTGACTTGTCCTATACCGATATGTTGGCTTATTCTCTGAAAACAATAAGGCTCCAAAACTAAATAAAAATATTTCATTATACTCTCTACTTCCCTCTGAATTTGACCTGCTTGTGCTGCAAGAGTAAAAATCAAAAATCATCAAAGTGAGTGTGGTTCATGAATTAATGATAAAACAAAAGAATGGTTAATCCATCCAAAGGACAATGATCAAAAATAGAACAGCACTCTATATTGAGTGTTTTTACCATTCATCAATCCAGGTACCCAGGAGGCATCCAGGTCACATGCCCAAACCACTTCAACTGGCTCCTTTAGATGTGAAGGAGCAGTGGCTCTACTCTGAACTCAGTCCAGGTATCTCTACTCTATGCCCGTCCACCTTCCAAACTAAACTCATTTGGGCCTCTTCCATTCACAATCTCTTTGTTTTGCTCACAAGCCAAAGCTCATGACCATAGCAGAGGGTTAGAATTTAATCTAAATTGGGAACTTCTTTTTCAATCACAAGGCATTTTTCGTGATCTTGCACCAATAAATCTGTCCTCCTCCTTTTTCTGACTGACAGATGTTGCATTTTTGTTGTTTGGTTTGGGGTTTTTTTTTGGTCTGGCTAGTGTACCTACTATTAAATCTTTTCCTATTAACACCACCATTCACAGCACAATAAAATGTTAAGTACAAACCTTTGTGTCCCCCTGTGCTAATGACATATTATTTATTGAGTTTTTAAGAGAAAGAGGTGACTTACAGCCCCTGCAGCATTGCTACTGTGCAGTGTGCCACTTCACAGAAGCAGCATGTTTAAGATCCCACCACAGATTATCAGTGATGTTCAGGTCAGGGTATTCTGGGGTCTGTTCCAGAAGCTTCAGCTTGTGTTTCCTGAAGTAGCTCATGGTGGATTTAGATGTGTGGTGTGGGTCCGCTCACACTAATACCATTATTGTAACCTGTGTCATGACAGCAGCCCCTGTTGTTTTCTGTTGGCATGAAGTCTGGAAACAGGAAGTGGTTTCTGTTTATTGGGGAATAATAAGCAATATAGTGTTGCACCTCCTCTCTGAGGTATGCAGCTCACCAAATACACACACATACTCACACACACACCAGTCTGCTTTTCATTAGACAGCCCACCATGCTCCACCATACATGTAGACCTCGTTAACTTGAACGTTGCTTCTGTCTGCCAACAAATCTCTGTGATCATCTCATACTATATTCACCCAAAACGCACACACATTGTTAAGTCCTTTACCTCAGTTTGTGTGTGTGTGTGTGTGTGTGTGTGTGTGTGTGTGTGTGAAGCACCCTTACACACATACACACAAACACACACAGGCACACACACATAAATACATTCGGAACAAAAGCAGTTTTCGACCATCTGCCTTTCCAACAGTGATCACACCTGCCTCTCTTGTCTTTGGTAAGGTCAACAGTGAAAAGTTTTTGGGATTCTTCTCGCCTTTTTTCTACTCTTCTTGGTTACAGGTTAAAGAAAAGTCTCATGCACTCACTGAAGCATCAGACTGCAATATGGAGATAATTTATGTTCTATGGATAAATGTCATGTTGTGTGGTTGAATTATTGTGCCTTATACAGTATCTATAGTCAAAGTTCATTTATTTTCCCATATTGAAATTGAACAAGAAGCAAGCAGTTTTAATTGCCTAAATATGAGCGGGGGAGTGCTTATTTACCTTACACCAGTACATATACTGTTACAGTTGAAATTTTCAGTTAATAAATCTAATTGCCTTTTCTTACACCAAGAAAGAACTTAGTAGCTCTCTCTCAGTTAACTTTCTACACTGAGGTTGATGTTGGACGTATGCACAATGCAAAACTTAGATCCAGTGCCAATGTTCAGTATTAATTAGATACAAGCAATGCGCCTTTTATGTATCAAAGTGGAAAGTGAGTGTGGTTGGGAAGCATTTGACTTTGGTTCAGGAGATCAGAGCTCATTTTCTGAACAGAATGTATGCAATCATGATGCCTTTAAGGAAGCTTTTAACATCAGCTGATTTTAGAGCATGCTAAAGCCCATACAGCTCGGATCCAGATTGCAATCAGTTCTTGATATATTCAGAACCCAAGTTGTCTTCCACACTGACTCCTTCCTCTTCTGCAGATTCATTGCTCCTCCCTCTCCACCCAGCTCCTCTCAATCCCCGCTGATCATCGCTGGGATCCCTTATACACCTCCTCCTTAACCTGTTTAACAGCAACCAGTTCCATTTAATTATATTCACTGTATTTAATTTTCACCTTTCAAAACTAAGTTACAATGTATTTTAAAGCAAAGAAAAAGAAGAACATAAATCATTCATCAATTTAGGAAAATCCATGACATAAAAGTAGGTTTTATAAAGATGTCTAAAGGAAACATAGCTGTAGGTCATGGACGGCAAAGGTCATATCATCAAACTGACAGGTGACCAGTAAAGGCAGTAAGATGTTTCAACAATTCAGTGTCTTCCATGTAGCATGGAGGGCCATTTCTGCTGTTATCAAACAAGAGGTTATTCCAGTCAACTTGGCAGGCTTACTGACTGGCCTGTGATAAATCAGGATTAGAGTAAGAACTTGTTTTTCCCACATTGTGGGTGCATTTTGATTTTTGAACCCTTAGGTTTACACTAGGACCAAGTAGATCAAGCAAGCCTGTGTCTCTACAGATAATAGAAAATGACAGAAGACAGTGGCAAAAAAGTATGAAATTCACATTTTCAGTATATGCATCAGTATTAATAATGCTAAACTGATCTTGCTTTAATGCTAGTTTCTGAAAGTCGTTATGCTGCTGACGTTCTGCGCGTTCTGACTTTCTTTATATATTGTCATTTTAGAAGTATTGATTTTAGCACCTTTCGTCATGAATGTTCCAGAACTGTGATTAGAAGAGTCTAGTATCTGTAGACTCAGTACTTGCCTGCAGGTGAAAAAAGCTTTGGCACCCTGCCTTAGAGAGACATTAACATAGCTGCAGCATGTCAGCTGAAAAACTAAAGTAAACAGATCACTTTCTCAAGTACCTTCGAGACAGATGTCTGTCATCTGGCACAGTAGCTTACTGAGTGATGGAAGCATCACACTGAGAAGAAGAGGATCTGCAGGAATCCTTTCAAATAAACCCAGTGGAAAACACTGATTATTCCTTTAGTAATTTAGTCCTGCTGGTGTCCAATGTGTACATTTCCTTGATAAAAGGAACTTGTGCTAGAACCTCTTCAGTTACATATACCTTGAAGGCCTGCATAATTCGTAATCAAGTGAATAACTTGGGTAGAACCATCTCATCCATCTTTCACTCAGTCAGCCAGCAGCTTTTTCATGCAGCGCCCCATGTGGAGCACCAGGGGTTTGTCCTCAATAGTCTCATACTAGAAGGGGAAAGGAGACAACATTCAGTTTCAAATGAGCTCCTCGAAAAAGCTACTTGTTCAATGTTCAATATTTCAACAAATTTGCAAAATCGAAATCACATGTAAGAAACATCAACATGTACTTTTCATAAACAGTAATTTCCAATCAAAAGCGGGTTGTTCGTTTGATACTGCTCTACCAGCCATACATGGTACTGTCTCTCCCATACGTGTTTTTATTACCTTAAACAAAAGTAGGATACAGAAAGTCACCATGAGTTGCATATGAACACATAGTTAACAGCAAGTTAACACAGAATTAATTATATGCTTAGTTTAGGTTAGGTGTAACTAATAAAGTGGACAGCAGTCTAGTCTAGTGTATGACGCAATAAAATATAATTCAGCAACAAAAACTCCCTCTTCCACAATGGTAAATGGTAAACAGTCACACACTCAAATGATGAAAGGAGGTGCCATGCAAGGTGCTCACCGGACCCATTTAGGGTTCAGAGTTTTGCCCAAGAACAAATTAACACATAGCCAGGAGGGAGAGGGGAGACTCTGTAGCTCGGACTGATGACTAATGCTATACAATATAACAATGATGATAATAATATCATACATTAAACTAAGATTAGTTGTTTGTGGTTAATAATGGGGCAGCATGGTGGTGGCGCATCATAGCATCATAGTGCGTGCATGTGTGTGTGTGAGTGTGATTCTTGCATGTGAATTTGTGTGTGTGTGTTCCTGTGTGTGTCACAGCCATTGATGGCCTCTAGAGTTTCATCCATCCACAATCATTTGCCTGTTGGAAGGTGCAGCCACTCTGCAGGCATCTGAAACCTGCAGCTAACAATCAAAGAGCTGTAGGAGTATAGGACAGACCTATCTGGTTACAGAGGGAGAGTGAGTGAATGAGAGACAAAGAGTGACAGTGCAAAAAAGAGAGAGAGAGAATAGTGAGAAAGTGTGTAGGAAAGAGAAAGGGAGAAAAACATTACAGAGGTTGCTATTTTCATCCATCCTCTAATACAATATATCACTTCTTTTTAAAAATGGAAAAAAAAACCTGTTGTTGTGGTTTCCTTTGCCCTCTGGCCAATGTTCAGCTCTTTCAGCATTTGTCTGCTCACTTACATTTCGTCCATTCTGCATGAGAACCAATTTATATCAAGATGAATACATGGGAAACACCAACAGGCCTCGCTGTTTGTCCTATATCCTCATAAAGACACGCTTTAACTTTGATGTGCAGAGTGTACATGAGAGCTGAATTCATGTCTGTTGCTGTTTGCAAAGCTACTGTATGCATTTGTTTAAGACTTAAGTCCAACATCACATGGTTTGATGAAAGTAAGGACATCAGTGGAACACTGACCCAATAAAATCCTTTTAGAACGGGTGTCAATGTGCAAACAAGGGAAAATACATGTAAATGAGTGTGAATCTCAGCTCAGTGAAAATGACACCTATATATCACATTTACAAGAAATCTACATTAAGGGCATTATCTAACCTACCTCATTTAATCCGGTTTGTGTGCAGTGGTTGGACAAGTAATCACACCTGGGTGCAGACCAAAACAACTGCACCATAACCCTTCACTGGATGTGGTCTTGGTCCAGTCCTAAACAAACTGGAGTATTTCATTTTAGGTGAGGTAATGTCATGTCAACCTGGCACAAAAAAAACTTATTTTTAGCTAAACAGCTTGTTGGAGAACTTGTTTTCTTTACAAGTTGTTAGATGTTTTTTTGTTACAATGTTTTCAACATCTGCTGCAGTGTTTTGTTTTGTTTGATGAAACAAAAGCTATAAAGAAAAGCTAACTATACAGTTGTTCCACATTTCACAGCAAAATTGTACTCAAACGAATATTCACTGCTACAGAACGGATTCTGCTTCCCATATTTGCTTTCATGATGCAACCCTACATCCATTTACCTATGAGCAAACAATATAAATCCTGAGTGACTTCTCGTGATGTACAGTATTTTGGTTTGCTTGGATTGTTCTATGTGTGAAAGTAAACTGATCCCAGGGGAAACTAGTGCACTGATTTTGACCAGAACAAACGTACTACAGGTTTGAAAACGGCTTTACTCATTTAGCTTTGAGGTAAACGCTAATGTCAAATTGCTAATATCCATACAACTATTGCTACATGTTCGCCATGTTGACCATGTGAGTTAGCATGCTAACATTGGCTAATAACCTGTAATCACAATGTACAGCTGAGGCTGATGGTAGCAGTGTCATATTGGACAAACCGAGGTTTTGACCTGATGGCTTACAGATAAAGCAAAAGGTTGAAATGCAGAAGTCTCCAAGATCTAATCCCAGTCCATGCACCAGGTGTGTCCTTGAGTGAGACACTCAGCACTGGTTTCACTGCATGGGGTGCCCACTACACCCTCCAGGGCAACGAGTGAAATGCAGAGGTCACATTTCATTGTAACATGTAAGTGTAACCAACACTTTCTCATCCCACAGCATCAGAAATTAACGCTTTCCGAGGCATCAAATTGTGCCAGTTTTTTACAGACTTTGGCGTATCATACTGATGCCAAAGGAACACTTTGCATAATTTTTGGATGCTCGAGGAGTGCCACTATTTGATCCCATGGGAACAATGGCTTCTAACATTGATGTGACAGATACCCTTTTACATCACTATTTGACGCTCTGGGAGCACCACAAATTGATGCTAAAGGAGCAACTTTACGTACACGCAAATCTGCATTAGGGTTAGGTAAAACAAGTTCAGGATAACGTTACTTTAAAAGACAAAATGGGTTGTAAGGCACTAACATACTGGAAACAGTAAAGTTAAATTACAAGACAAACTGCATAAAAACAAAACACCCTAACTTCTCCACTTGTTTTCCAACTATCCTAGCCCTACCCACTACTGATTCTAATCTCCCCTTTATTTCTAAAATCCTTGAAAAAGTAGTCGCAAAACAATTATGTGATCACCTTTAGAGGAATAATTTGTATTAACTTTCAATCAGGATTTCATCATAGTTCAAAAAAGCACTGGTAAAAGTCACCAACGATCTTTTAATGGCATCAGATAATGTGCTAGTCTCTATACTTGTTCTGTTAGCTCTTAGTGCTGTATTCGATACCATTGATCACAACATTTTATAAGAGAGACTGGAACATGAAATTGGGATTACAGGAACTGCACTAGGTTGGTTAAATCTTATCTATCTGATAGACTTCAATTTGTTCATGTTAATGATGAATCCTCCAGGTGCACAAAGGATAGCTATGGAGTTCCACAAGGCTCTGTGTTAGGACCAATGCTTTTTACTTTATATATGTCTCCTTTATGCTAACTTATTAGAAAACATTCCATAAATTTCCATTGCTATGCTGATGATACCCAGCTATATCTATCTATGGAACCAGATGAAAATAATCAGTTGATCAAGCTTCAAGCATGCCTACAAGACATAAAGGCCTGGATGTCCCACAATGTTTTACTTCTAAACTCAGACAAAACTGAAGTCATAGTATTTGGGCCCAAAAATCTCAGAAATATACTGTCCAACCATATCGTTACTCTAGCTGGCATAAGTCTTGCCTCCATTACTCCAGTTGCCTCCAGTATTGCAACGAACCATGGAGTTATTTTTGACCAGGATTTGTCCTTTACCTCACATATAAAACAAATGTAGAACAGCCTTCTTCCACCTACGGAACATTGCCAAAATTAGGAGCATCCTTTCTCAAAGTGATGCTAAAAAACTAGTCCATGCATTTGTTACTTATAGGTTGTCCTAGCGTAATTCCCTACTTTCAGGATGCCCCAGTACCTCCCTGCAACTAATACAAAATGCTGCAGCAAGAGTGCTGACTGGAATTATCAAGAGAGATTATATTTCACCTTCACTAGCTTCTCTCCATTGGCTTCCCATTAAATTCAGAATAGAATTTAAACCCCTGCTTTTTACATATAACGCTCTGAACGGTCAGGCTCCATCATATATAGAAGACCTCATAGCACCATATCAGCCCAGTAGACCATCTCAGAATGCAGGCCTACTTGTGGTTCCCAGAATTTCCAAAGGTAGAATGGAGGCCGAGCCTTTAGCTATCAAGCTCCTCTCCTGTGGAACCAGCTCCCAGTTCAGATTCAGGAAGCAGACACCCTATCTACTTTTAAGTCTAGGCTTAAAACCTTCCTCTTTGATAAAGCTTATACTTAGATATAGTTATGCTGCTATAGGCTTAGACTGCTGGGGGACCACCCCCGAATGCACTGAGCTTCTTTCCTCCTCTTGTCCCTCTCTCCTCTTCTTTGAGAGCCAATAGGTAGAAAAGCGCATTATAAGTGCAGACCATTCCTCTCCTCTCACCCCACAATTGTCACCACTGTATGACATTAACTATGTGTGTTTTCTCCCGTAAGTTGTCTTTCTTCTTCTCTGTCTCGCTCTCACTGTCCCTTTCTGCAGGTGTCGCTGGGGTTTGAAGCTGTGTGTTTTCCAATGTGCAGCTACTGGTCCTACCAACCTCCCCGATGTTTTGTTGTTGCTTTTGTTGCTCTTTTTCTTTTCTCTCTTCACTTTCCACTCACCCCAACCGGTCAAGGCAGATGGCCGCCCGCCCTGAGCCTGGTTCTGCTGGAGGTTTCTTCTGTTAAAGGGAGTTTTTCCTCTCTACTGTTGCCTAGTTGGGTTTTCTCTATACAACTTTATAGTCTTGACTTTATTATGTAAAGTGCCTTGAGATGACTTTGTTGTGAATTGGCGCTATATAGTTGAATTGAATTGAATTGAACTGAATTGATTATCCGGATCAGTCAGAACCTAGAACATCTTAGAAGAGTCTGGAGTAAAGTAATTTAAAGTCAATTGGTATCTTCCTTCTGATTGACTGAACAAACCTGATCCAGGTCATCAGCCAGGGCAGGGATAATTGGAAGAACAAGGAGGGCACTCAGAATTACAATCCACTGTGTTATTGTATTTTACTAAAAACTATGGATGTGAACATCAGGAGCTAGAGGAAAAACAAAAAATGCAGTAGGGTTCATCCTCTGGGTACAATGAACATATGTGGAAAAAGTACAATGAAACTAGGAACAACTTTCCTATACCACATTTACAAGATATTTCAGTCTGGATCAAGTAATAGAGTTTTGAACCACTGCTATCCAACACTTTACTCATGACATTAGCAGCATTTTGAAACCTACATTGTCTCAATTTAACTAACTCTGCCTCTTGCTGATATATAATGAAACAAGCCTAGGCAATATCTAGAGATTGTTAACTCATATGTGAATGCAGCAGCATCATTGCAGTAAACACAAACACAAATTGTTTGTGGAGCTTGTGAGCTTTCCACAAACTCAGATTGACTTGTGATTGGTAATGTTAGCCTACTTTGCAAGGCTACTGAAATCTAGCATAAAGATGTCTGTGATGGAGACAGTTAGTGCATACTGAAATCCAATCAAGATAAGAAAATAATATATTAAAACCAGATCTATATATAAAAGGCCTATTATCAATTTTTCTGATTGGCAAAAAATGTCATCCTTCACAACGACAGGTCTTCCACAGAAAGAAACTAAAAGTAAAAAAAAGGTAAATAGTCCCACACTGTTTTAAAATTCTCTCTTTTTCCACCAGAATTTGCTTTAGTAATTTCTAATACAAGCTAAAAGGACTTTTTAACAATACCCAAGTAAATTGTTGTAAACTGTGACTTTTAGCTGTATTTGGAAGCTTTAGAAACACCATTAACCAAACTTACATGCTTATTTTGAAGAGTGAACTGGACCAAGCAGAAATAAAAGAGAGGGAAAAACAGAGAGGCGGAATAAAAAAGTTGCCAATTTGTTTGGCATGTGCTGGAACTGTACTAAACTTCTTTCTGAAGCGCCTGACAAGCAGGTGAGATCAAAGTCATGGGGACAAAAGAGGCTCAGCAGCGATTTGTCAGGAGACGAGAGGCAGCGGCCGGGTTCAGCCCTCTGATCACCGCCTCACCAAAGAAATCTGCCCATGAGAAAAAGTACAGCAGAAAGGGTTCAAAGGTCATTTTGATTTGCTCTGGATTACTGGTACCTCCTTTTTCTTCCACTAAAAGGGGGGGCCAAGAAAAGGACCTGGCTAATAACCTTTGTATTATTGCAGAAAAGAAACTCTTTTGTGCCAAGAGGGGTTTTTGGGGTGGTGGTGGGGGTAGAATTTTGGGGAGGTCAATTAAAAAAGGAGCCCTGAAATTCTTGCTTTCATTCATGGCTGACGGAGAGAAAGGGGGAAAGTTAAAATGTATGCTTTTGGCTTTTGTGTTGGGGCACTTCATGTGGCTGGGTTTGAATTCAGTTGTCAAGTGGATGATGGCAAAAGTACTGGTTGGAAATATTTCAGTTGGGTAAATAGTCAAGAACTGGCTGAGCTTTTCTCTTAAAGCAAAAGCATTGCTCATTGTCCTGGTGCTTCTAAGCACAGGTGTGAATGCACCCAAAACCCTCTGAGAACGTGCTGGGATCTGATCACTCCAGCCACATTGGGAGGCGGTCAGGAATGCAAGGATGCAGTGTAATGTGAACTCGAATGGCTCCCTGGCCACACTGAAGGACCAATTAGTCAACTTTGTATTGATAGGCAGACAAAGCTCCCAAACACAGTTGATTTGCCTCTGCCAAACAACTGAGACAAGGTTCTGAAGGCTGTACCCGAGCTGTGGCATGGAACAGCTTCTCTCACTCTGTTTTTTACTCTTTTGCTGTGCTTGAAGTTTCCTCAACATTCAAACGTGAGCTGAAATGAAATGATCTTTCTGTGATGATTCAAGATGCTTTGAGATGCACTCCAATGCACTAACCCTTACCTAACCCCATTTGGCATGTTAGCACTTTGTACCTTAAAAGTCTTTATGGGTCCATTAAGTTCTGAGGATTCAACCTGACCTGAGACCTAAGTTTTTCTCGAACTGGATCTTGTTTTATTGCCACACTTCTCAAGTTTGTGTGGTGACTCATTTTTGAATCGGAAACAGATCGTTCATTTTTTCAAAAATGAAAAAATGAACGATCTGTTTCCGATTCGGTCCAACATTTCAGACCCGTGAAGGCCTGACTGTGTCACATAGTATTTCTTAAAAACATCCTAAGAAGAATGTTCAAAGATATTTCTGCGATGCCAGATGTTCTCTGTTGGCCCCAAAACTGTAAAATGTTTGCCTAGGCAAGCAGCAAAATTAAGGTCCATTGTTTCCACAGGGGAGTGAGCTGATCATTGTGCAAGCAACTCCATAAGTTTGATGGAAGAACACGACCAGAGAAGCACAGTCTGTAAAAATGCTAGATTTAAATGTTGGTCTCAGTCCGCCAGAAAGTAGACATGTGTGAGACCATGAAAATACAGTTGAAGAAGCAAGCCGCTGCTGAAAATATAAAATTGGACTTCCTTAAGTGCTGTGTAGGGAGCGCCATGTAACTGAATCATGGAGTTTCGTACGGAGCTCTGAGGTCATAAATGGGGCTAACCCCTAACCATGGAATCCCCTCAAATCCATTTGGATAAAAGATCTGAATTGACACCATAATATATGTAGTAGTTTGTCATAACTGGAATTTGAACCTTGAAAATGAAGAAGAACAACACACATTTATCCTGATGCGAAGACGAATATGTGTGTCTGTTTGCATGTGTGCATGTACCTCACAAATTGAGAGCGTTTGCCCTGCTTATTGCTGGGATGCTTTGTGGGCGGTGTGGAGGGGAGCGTAATTAAAATAGTTTCTGAGAGAAACAGCACACCACATCTGAGGTTCCACCCTCTTCCAGCGCTTAACCACATCAAGAGCGTCTCACTTAGAAATGGCCACCAGAACAACCTCTGCTACACACGGCTCGGCTGATGTTTTGGTGTGTTGTCTGACTTGCGAGGGGTCTCTGAGGCATAATGCACACACATTTGTAATTAAAAGAGCTGCTCCTTTTCTGATCATTGGGGTAAATAAAGTGACAGAGGCAGCTAGCTGGGTGATGTATGGGAGGGGAAGACAAATTAACCATCGACTCTCTGGGGGATTCTCAGCAGAGGCCTAGCAGCAGTGGAGCAGCGCCAAAGGGCAGAGAGATTTGTAGATGATGGTGCTAATTACCAGAATGCAAACCATAATGTGACCAAGATGGAAGCAATTTAGCCAGTAGTCATTTAGCCTGCTGCTCTTCCGCCCACCGGCTGCTGCCTAGCCAGAGCCCGGGCATTAGGATGGGAAAAGTCTGGGACAATCCATTGCTCCGCTGAGGGATAAAGAATAATGCACAAGAGAGAGGTTTTGTAGTGTGATGAACACATGGAAAGAGCTCTGCGACAGAACATTCATTTATCTTTTTTTTCCACAAACTAACTTTAACAGGAACAACCCATAGAATTACCTAGCGAGACGCAGGAGGTCAGGAGGAGGAAAACAAACATAAACATCTCAGAACAAAGACTCTTGTGAACTTTTAACTTCTAAGAAGAAGAAGAAGAAGAAGTTAACCTCTGGAACAACTTTGGATGTCACATCCAGAACTGGCAGCAGGAGCTCTAATTCAAGGCAAATTACTAATTACACAAACTTAATATTGACTTAAGCCTTTCATGACAGGTTTGGTTTGTAACATGAAAAGCACCTGTTAGATTGGGATGAATGTATTTATAAGTTAGGTTATTGTGGACCACCCAAAAGTCAAAGTACTTAACATTTTTTTTTTTTTTGTTCTTGTAAAATCATACATTCGAATAAATAAATACATAAGATCCTGCAGTGTGAGAGAAATAAGGGGAAGGACTCAGGTTATGTAGCCTAAAGTGTCATAGGTCAATTAATTTCTCCTGACATTAAGCTGAAAAGGTTATTAAGAAGAAGGCAGATGAATTATTTGTCAGGACAACCCCAACCACAGTCTTATTCCTCACCTGTTGCTGCGCCTGACGCAGGCTCAGGCCGCCTTTATAATTTGGGATGTCTAATTGCTCTTTTAGGATATTTCCAGAAGAGGAGTTCAGAGGAGAGAGCTGCGCCCCACTCAGCCACTGTGTAATTTTATCCACGCCGCAGCCTCTCACTTCACACAGGGCTGATACCTTTTGCCTCCCCCTTTCCTTTGTATCAATTGGTCGGAGTTCAGCCTTTTGTCGCCACAAGCTTCTTTTATATCTGCGCTCAGTCAGAGCTGAGGCTCTCAGTCAGATTCACGGGAGGGACTTCCAGCAGCAGCAGAAGCGAGGAGCGGAGTCCACCTCGCTGTGTCTTCAGCGTCGTCCTCTCGTTGTCGGATGTACACAGTGCCGGGGCTCTCCAGCTTTGGGGCCCCGACACTTTAATGGGACCCCGAGAGCGGTCCAGGAGTTATCCGTTTTTTCGCTACAATCGTCTCTCACCGGCCATGCCACAATGCTGATGCTACCTCTGCTGGTGTTGCTGAGCCAGTTGGATCTTGTTAGTCCCCGGGCCCGCTGCGCCCCTGGCCAGGCTTGCGACCCCCGGCAGCGGAGGGACGCCGGGGGCCGCGGAGGAGTATATGAGCACCTCGGAGGAGCACCAAGACGCAGGAAACTCTACTGCGCAACTAAATATCATTTACAAATCCATCCTAACGGGAAAATAGATGGATCACTGGAGGAAAACAACCCGTTAAGTGAGTATTCGCCAAATTTTTCGTACAGGGAACTGCACTATTAGACGCAGGACTATAATAGACAAATACAACAACTTTGTTCACATTACAAAGGCGGATCTAATTAGCACAGGGAATGTTATTATATTCAATTTATTTATTGAAGTGCGTCAAATTTTTATCAAAAAGTTGTTTCATGCAAATTGGTGCAATGGAAATAAATGAGCGCAAGTTTCAGTGCTTCACTGGTGCTTAAAATATATATCGGTGTGTTTTATTTTAAAATACTGCTCTTAATATTTGTTTATGTCTCTATTAGAACGTTCTGATTACATTAATCATACATCCATCACTGAGAGTTCTACTCAGTGCGTGCGCGCGTGCGTGCGCGTGTGTGTTTCTGTCATTGCAAAGCTGCCAACATACATGTTAATCTCTATTAGAAGTACTAACATGCAGGCGGGACAAAGCCGTATTTATCTAATCAGTGGCTATTAGAGCCTTTCTGTAGCTCTCAATGGGACATTGACTAACCAAGCACTGATTAAAAAAGCCGATGAACACTGAATGATGCAAAAAAGAGGAGGCAAATAGCTTCATTAAAACCCATTTCTAACTTTGTTGTGTTTTTGATTTTATATCATCCTCAAAGAGTTTGTTATTGTATTATTGTGTGAGTGGTGTCATTAATAAATGACATTTTCTGAGAATAAACTGCAAATGATGTAACTGTGTGTATTGCAGGCATCATGGAAATCACCGCGGTGGATGTGGGTGTTGTGGCCATAAAAGGCCTTTTCTCTGGCAGATATCTGGCCATGAATGATAAAGGACGACTGTATGCCTCAGTGAGTACACATTTCATCCCATCATCTCATGAGTCACGTCCTCTTCAGCACCTCCAGCTCCCACGTTTAACACAAGGTTAAAGGCCTCATAGGCGCAGAGATGTGTTTTCATAGTGTGTACCATGTGTACCTGCTGTAAACTTGATTGTATATCTGAGCAGCAGTAGTAGCATGACTCCTAATCTCAAACACTTCGGTTCGCCTTGTCAATCAAAACCACTTGGGAAAGCTGCGTGACAAATGTGGCTCACTGTTTCCTTCCATCTGATCTCCCCAGGAAGTTTTCAACAAAGAGTGTGAGTTCGTGGAGCGGATCCATGAGCTGGGGTACAACACCTACGCGTCCCGCCACCACTCTACAGAGCAGCCGCTGCCACCAGGGGGCGGCGGAAGCGGCAAGCGCCGGGCCAGCGCTAAGCGCCAGTGGTACGTTTCCATTAATGGCAAGGGCAGGCCGCGGCGAGGCTTCAAAACCCGAAGCACGGACAAAGCGTCACTTTTCCTGCCTCGAGTGCTCGGCAACAAGGACCATGACATGGTGAGGCGGCTGAGAGACAGCCAGAGCGCGCAGCACCTCACACATCACCACGGCGGCCGCGGGGAACGCCGAAGACGCAGACACCGTGCGCGGAAAGACCGGAGCCGGCTGCCAGTTGACTGAGCAGATGAGTAGGTTGGGGGGGGCTCACCCCGTGGTTCAGTGACGATGGGCCCCGGCACTCAGCACATATACTGTAGCTTGATCCCAGTGGAGGATCAGTTTGGATGCTGCCTCCTGGATTTTTGTGGCTGATGCACAGAAAAATTAATCTATAGAAGAACAGAGCTAAGCCCTCCCCAAGTGATGGGAAACTTTACATCTTCCTCCTGCAGGAGACTTTAACTGGACACGCGCGCACACACACACACACACACACACACACACACACACACACACAGACACACACACTGTATAATGTTCTATTTACTTATGTCTGACTCTTCAAAAAGTTACTGTCTTGTAAAAAATGTATTAACATAGTTACATTTCCATCTTATTTTGTAAAAAAAAAATCTAATCTCCTACAAGCAAAGATTTGACCACCGAATTCACACAGAGCTAAAACCTTTTACCAGTGGCCTTGTTGCCGTAAATAGCCTACAGTACGTGTAGCTTTTCATTTGTCAGGAGCTGAAATGATATTTAGAAGTACTAAAGAACACGGTGGCTATTGAACAGAGGACTTTACACAGCAAAGCACTTTTTGGTCAAATTCATATTAAGAAAATCAGTGTGAGATGGGATCTGCTGTTGTTTTTTGTGACATTCTTACAATGTGATAGTCTACTGTCTGTAAACAGAAAGAAGTACTTTGTATATTTTACTAATGATATGAATATTTATTTGTTGCCCGTGTTTTAAGTTATTGATTTCTATATATTACTATTGTTGCTATATGTTCCATAGTTCTCACTCACCACCTGGTTCCAACATAAAACACAATGACACAAGGAAACAGCTGTTCCAACTTTTCTTTTTTACTGACAGTTTGTCTTCACAGACCGTGAATCTCTTTTTCTTTTTTGCCTTTAAAGGGTTTTGTGGTTTAGTCGAGAGTTTAAATGCAGCCAGACACAATCGCAAAGCTGAGCCAATGTGTGTAGGTCATATTGTCTTCTTTCAGAATATCTCCGTGACATTTTGTCTCAATGGCATTATGAAAATGGTTCTGACATTAGAAATAACAACCTGAGTACCTAAACCAAAGTGGGAAAGTGAAACAAATTGCATTTTTGCTATTTTCCAAGTGCCAGAAGCTGCATTTCCTTCTCAAATCTGGTTTTCAAAGTGAAAACAAGCTCATAGTTTTAGGTGTGGAAGAGTTTTCTTAATCGATAAAGTCCCAGTTTCTGTATTTGTGCGTTCTGTTCTTACAGCTGTAAGTCTTTGAACGACACAGACAAGAAAATGTTGTTTTTACCACAGTGTAAAACAGCAGGACTTTAGCTCAGCATGTTCCTTCACAGTTCTCTACTCATACACAGCTCATACAGATTGAGCTTATTTATGAAATACCAGCTGTGATTTTGTCATTGACTGTGAAAGGCAGAACTAAGGATTATTTTGTATTTTTTCAGAACCTTTAATACTTAACGCACACAGTCTGTAAAATGACTTGTGGGAAATTCTGGTCACTTTTGTCCTTATTGATGATTAAATGGAGAGCAGCCTGTGAAGCCATATATCTCCTGTGCAGAGCAGTAGTAGACAGGTGTGGGTGTTACACAGTCCAGCTTGGGTTCTTACATTTGTGCTTTCAGAGTTGGACCTCTCCTCAATATGTGACACTACCCATCTCTTCCTGCAGCAATTCATTTGTTAAAATACCCACCTGTTGCTGAACCACGGCCCCAGCTCCAGAGACAATCAATGCAATCTTCATCACAAGCAGCATTCGGACACTTTGGAACATTCAGGTTTTGCCTTCCCTCGCTCCTGTCTATAGGTAACTGCATATAAAGCCTTGTCATTCTATACCTGTGGGCTGGGGAGGCTTCCTTGCCAGGACAATAGCTCCTCCCGAGGGGGGCCTGGGAAGCGATGCCGCCTGAGACTTTTGGTTTTTTCTTTTTCTTTTTTTGTAACACCAACCAAAACCCACAGAGTGGATAAACAAGGCAGGCTCTTCTAAATCAGAAACTGTGTCATACAGTGTGTAACACCTTGATATGGCTTGCTATGAATGCCATACTCTAATATTACTCATGGAATGCAGTACTTTAGAACAGTTAGGCCCTTTGTGGCCCTGCTCCCTGGCTGTCTATTTTGTTTAGCAAAATTACCCTTCCTACATGTTGTTTCTGTTCTACACCCCTCTGAAGGATTTGACTTAGTACAATTTATAAGCTGATCAGTAAAAACAGCAATCATCTGTAACATCTGTTGGGCTGATGAGGGTGCATAGATAAGAATTCCACAGAGAGAAATGTGATGCAATAATTTACAGAAAAAAAACACAGAATATTTAAATAAACACAACTTCAGGAAGTTGACTGAAAAGCTAACAGAGAGACTCTCATACAAGGTGTAACCCATGGC
This sequence comes from Channa maculata, assembly GCA_020496755.1. Taxonomy (NCBI): domain Eukaryota; kingdom Metazoa; phylum Chordata; class Actinopteri; order Anabantiformes; family Channidae; genus Channa; species Channa maculata. The sequence continues at coordinate 28,509,551 of CM035602.1, forward strand.
GTCATCCATTCACTAATGTAAACCATCACTAAAATGCATTCTGGGTTGTGAAAATTCCTTTCGACTGACTGAATTGGGATACTACAGAGGATCAGGGGGCCAACTCTGTTCATTAACAACTTGCTAACCATTCACTAATGGATTACAGACATGTGTAAATACATTTTCTCCAACATAATCACCATCAGAACCCTTTGAACTTAAACTGCATTATTATTAAAGGCTTACACATCCACACAGTCCAACCAGCTTCAAGCCACTAATGAAGTGACTCTTTGTACATACTTGGGTGAATTGTTACAAACTGGCAGTGGTGTAAAGTAACTAAGTATAAATACTTAGGTATTGTAATTAAGTGACATTTTGAGATATTGATACTTTACCTGGGTATTTCCATTTCCTTCTACTTTGTACTTTTACTCAAATACATTTCTCAGATTGATTACATACAGTATACTTATTAGAATTTACTGATCCCTGCTATGAAATTCACAAGCTACACAGCAGAGTGTAGAGTATTTTCAAATTATGAATATTCAATTCAAAACATATGGTCATAATATAGCCTGTATGGTTGTTAAATAAGCCCCATCACTACTAGCTGCAGCATTGCACTGATAGTAATAATACTCTTGATACATACTTTGGATAATTAAATTTTTTAGCTTATACTGTACAGTTGTATTTTAGTACCATTGTGAACATAGTACTTTTACTTGCAGTTTTACACTGTGGTGTTGCCACTTTTACATAAGTAAATTATATAAGTACTTGTTCCACTACTGCAAAGTGGTACTTTTTCCTCTTTCTGTATATTCACTGAACATATTATGAAATTATTATGTTATTATTGTGCTGTTGTAAGCATGATTATCATTATCATCTAATACAGACAAATTGTTTGCAGAAAGAATCCTGCTTGCACTGCTGAATGCAGCACATGTTAGAACCTGATTGTATCTAAACTCAGACAGAAAAGGTTGAACTCTGAAAAAGAACTGCTTCCTTCATGCACAAGTTATTATATTATACACACTGTTTAAAAGTACATAAATTGCCAATTTAGTGAGGTACTTTTTTAAACCAAGAAGTGTACCTTAGAAGGTATAATGGTGTTTTAAGCGTGGGGCCCTCAGCTGCACTACAGCTGTCTTCGCATGTAAACAGCGACCCCTAGAGACCAAATATTGTCTCCACTGGTGTTCATGCACAAACGAGTATCTAATTTGACCAGTTAGTGAGAGCAGCTGAGTGTCCTCTCCAGGCAGATCACAGCCAGTGAACACAGCATACACCCAGTTAGTTTCTAGCAGTAACACAAGAGCAAAAGTTATAAAATGTTACTGTTAAACCCCACATTTAAATATATATATTTCTACTAACACAAGGAACAAAAGATGTCACTGTAAATCCAAAATTTTAAACCACAGGTAAACACAAGTAAAGAATGGAAAATTCACTCATGACAGTGTTGCCATATTTACATTTACAACGTCCAGACATACGAGAATATGACTGGAATATATGTTTGGGTATACATAGCACTCGACATTGGAGACTAGAATACAGACATGTGGCGTGAATCTGTGTTGATATCTGCACAGAAGAATGTTTATTGCCCCAGTGTCTGGTGTTTTTCTTTTAAATGGCGGCATGATGATGCAAGGAAATAAACAATACATAATAAATAAAAATAAATAAGAAGGTATCAAATTAAGGAGTGAATAACCTAACTTCGAAGAGGTTCTTCCAACTTTTGAGGGTGTTTTTTCCTTGTAAAAAATGTAGGGACAAAGGGACACAATCACAAAGTATTATAATTGTTCTGTATTCATGAATTGGACACAGTGTCTGCACTTGAAATGAATAAATGAGTGAGCCAGTGAATGCTTGTGTTGAATGTTGAGACATTTTAAGCTCTGAATTGCAGCTGTCACCTAGTGAAATCTAAAACCTCTTTCCCTCGCGTAATTCACTGGCAACTAAAACCACAAAGACATTAATACAACATAAACAAAAAGTAAAGCCACACCGAACTGACAAATCTCAGCATGACTGTAGAGAAACATCTCAACCTAATTTTATTTTAAAGTGATAGCAGGAGATTACAGAACCATGGACAGCGACAGTACAGGACCTGCTGTCTGCACAGCTCCCAAATATCCACAGATCTTCATTTCCAGGGGATGATGAGCCAGCCAGTTTAAGTGGTTCTGCAGGCCAATTTTTCAATCATTCATCCTAGGGATCCTGTGGGCAATCAGCCCACCTAGCTCCTCTAAGTCCAGGGGTCCAACAGCAACCCAGAAGGTTCAGTGGTCCTGTATTCAGGATTGATTAATTGCCTGGCGAACAAAAGACTTGTCAGCTGTCATGGAGGACTGATGGATTTCAAGCCATCCAGGACATTAGTGGTGCACAGATTCCTTTCTAGGCAGTGATGTGGTTGAGCTGCCCAAAGGCAATGAAAGTCCAGCAGTGGTCCTGTTAGACCAGCAATTTATTAGTTGTTGTGGGGTATCCATAATGTGTTTTGGATGCCCAGTAATCTGTCAGTTACTCTGCAGTCTAGCAGTTCAATGATTGTTCAGCAGTTCAGTAGCTCAGCAGTGGTACTGGAGGACCAGCAGTCTATTAGTTGTTCTTGAGGTCCCACAATCCACTAGTCCATCAGTGGTAGCAGAGGTCAAGTATTGCATTGGCTATTATTTGGGTTAATGCATCCTTAAGCGCCTTTGGTCATCCAGTCTGAGTCCTTTTGGTTTGCTAGTATGCCAACCATTTTAGGGCTTGAAAGTCATCATCCGTGTGGCCTCCACACCAACACAGGACTGTCTCTCAGGTCTGGCTGCATTCATGGAGCCATTTTGCCACACACAAAGACAGTTTTGCTGTACATTGAGGATCAACCGAATGTGAATGTGAGAAAACGTTTCATGCGTGGTCGATGAGGAGCGGGACCGAGCCACCCCACAGATCAAAGGACTCATCTCTGTCTCTGGGCTGACAGGGGGGGGAAGACCTTCAGTCCTCACTGAGATAAAGACCTTCAGTCGTCGTGAGGATTAATAATAGGACACTCAGCCCACAGGGTAAATGTAGTGCTTATTGTAGATTTAGAAGGGATAATAGCAGCGATAAAATAGTTAAAATAAAAAGAGGGAAAATTGTTTAATTTGGTTTATTACAAAGGACATCAAAAGCATTCACTGCTGCATCTGAAAGATTGTCAAGGGTGACACATCAAAGTCACGCTCCCATGACACAGTAGGTTATCATAATATACACAGAAAGAGTTGGTGTTGCTTTTTAAACACACTGACCAAATCATTTTAATACTCCTTACTTTGATGAAGGTCAACAGAAGCCCTTAAGACACTGAGTCTCCATGTAGATCATTGTCATCTAAAGACGAAACAGGTTAACTGTTTTCAGGAGCTATTCCTGTCCCTGCCAGTTGATTTATTTCATTATAAACACTGATAGTATGATAGCCTACATGCTGGGGTGACACATACACTATGATAACTGTAACGTCACAACTGTGTAAAGTCTGGACCAACAATGACAGCAAACTTATCACACTGCAAACTCTCTATTTAGTCTTACCATTGTTTTCTATAAGGACCCGGGACATGATTTCCCTCCTACCAGTCTTAAGTTAGCGCTTTTTTTTTCATTTGGTTGAATTGGACCTGTGTTTTTTCCTGTTATTGTTCATTTATAGAACTGTCTCCTGTCTCGAAACCACGGTCTGTTAACTTGTCGTTTCCTATTTTACATCCTCCCATACATAAATTATGATATTCTGCTGCTGATAGTGAAAGCCTTGCACAAAGAAGTTTTTTCTATTATTATTATTATAACAACGCCTTTATTCATTTATTTTCTACAAACTCTTGCATTGAGCTCAGATAACACAGCTATTATTTGATTTCAATAAAGCTCCCCCGGCTCCGGCTCTGTTTGGCGGCTGAATGCGAAAGTGTAGTTTGTAGGTTTCTTCTAAGTGCGGAGCAGTGATGTAATGTGTCCTCAGGTATAAATATAGAGGCATGGCTGCACAGCGTCCAGATCAATGTCGCTAAAGCCAGTGCGCCTGTCGGTCTGGGAATGAGCGCAACTTCCACACGCTCCTTTTTGCCGCGCCGCTGCTTCTTCTTTTTATTCTCGCTTCACTGGAGAGGCAAACGCCGTGAGGCTGCTTTCAGAGCCACAGCGGGGATGGGTTCTCTGGCGGCCTTGCGAACCGTCCTGGTCCTGGGCCTGGTGACGGGACTAGTAGGATGCGCCCCCGGCCTCAACCGGACGGCGGAGCGCTGGGAGGCCCTCTACTCACGATCCCTGGCGCGGATCCCGGGGGAGAAGCGGGAGGAGATCAGCCGGGACAGCGAATATCTTCTGGGCATAAAGAGGTTGCGGCGCCTCTATTGCAACGTGGGAATCGGCTTTCATATTCAGGTGTTGCCGGATGGTAGAATAACGGGAATACACAACGAAAATCATTACAGTAAGTTATGCGAAATATTTATCATTTAAATACAGGCAGCTGGTCTTTGATTTCTCCACTTTTGGTACGTTTATTGTCGGCGCAACACTTTCTTACAGATTATTTATATATAAACGCTTTTAGTAACTTCCATAAGCGTTATAGAATAAATAAGTAAGCTTTGATCAGTTTAAAACAAATTTGAATAAACAAGGACTTTCTAATGAAAACGTAAAACAAAACTAACACCAAACTCGCGAATGGATGACACATATTGATCAGTGCCCACATCTGGACTCCTTCCGTAGTGCCGCTGAGCACACACTGGATGTGCTGCTGCTCTGCGCCTTTTGTAACCAGAGCTCGCTGTGATCCAGGCCTGAGGCCAGCAAGCAACTAAAGTTAGGACACACCGCATAGACCCATCTGTTAAGACAGACCAGATTAACCCGAGCGGTCCGACCCAGACACAGACACAGTCACACAACCGCCTCACATGCGCAGACACGAAGAATAACAAACATTTATTCAAGCAACATGTCAAATTTAATCCCTGCCGTCTCTGTTTGTGGATTGTGGCCCTAAAAGATGAGCTCTGGAATTGTCAGACTGCCCCGAGGAACTTAAAGCTTGTTGTTTCTTGTGTGTGTGTGTGTTTGTGTGTCTGTGTATGTGTGTGCGCGCGCGCGCGTGTGTGTTGCCTCTATACTATTTTGAGACAAGGCATAACAATTCAGGGAGATACATTACAGAAAATCTCTGTGAGGAATTGCAGTCACTGTAAAGTATTTTCAAATGAGAGCAGGAACAAAGAAACACTCACACACGCACACATACAGACACACACACACACACACACATACAGTCTGCTGTAACCCAGCATCTTGTCAAGCCCAAGGGGTCTCAGTAAACCTTCAGATATTTCTCCAATCACCTCCACTGATTTTCAAAAGAACTTGACTGAGACTCACCACTGACAAACTGTGATTTCTGAAAGTCACAAAAGTCACACAAAGATGTCTGTTTTTGTATGTACTTTATTCAGGATTTCATTTTCTTTAATGTGTACATATCCCCAGTTCAAATCCACGCATCACACAAGTTTTCATACCTGTATTGTCTTTTTGTCAATACAAAATACATTTTACAGTAAGATCAGGTTTGATCAGTGCTACACCCAATAAGTTTCCAGAGAAGTAAAAGTGAAACCGTCTTTGTTTTGCAGCATCTAATAGCTAATAGACTGCTTGGGACTGAGAATTCAGGGACTAAGAATAATGTTAGCATCTCTTCTGTGTGAAGCAACAGGTGTGCGTCTCTCCATCAGACCAGTTTTGATTCTGTGTGTGGTTTGCTGTCCCTGAAGGTCTTCTGCAGATCTCTCCAGTGGAGAGAGGAGTTGTGACTCTGCTGGGTGTTAACAGTGGACGCTTTGTAGCCATGAACCGGCGAGGAAAGCTGTACGGATCTGTGAGTGTATGAACCCTAACACTGTCACACACACACACACACAGGTTTGATCAAGACAAAAGGCTTCCGGTTTCACTTGTTACTTTAGTACATTTTGTTGAACTATACCTCAGCAGGAAAAAAAGTGTCTGATGACCACTATAGTCATTATTTTCACATCATAAAAAGTCTGTCAATTGTTTAATTGATAAATGCTTTCTCCACATAACTAGGAATCAATCTCTGGTTAGGAACTACTGAGTTCTTCAGGGATCTATTTGCTTTTATAAACCTAATCTAATTGAAGTAAATTAAGTTTAAAAAATACTAGAAAAATGTATAAAATGCTTGCCTGCTGAAAATCTTTCAACAAATGCTCCAAACAATTTAAAAAAGTAAAAGTAGCTTTTACTGTGGAAATTTTTAATATTTGATAAAAACTCTCTCAAAGAAAAGTTTGAGCAATTTAATTCACCTATTTCCTAACAGAAGGCTATCATAAATGTACAAATGGACAGGTAATTTAATTTAGAAAATAACACACACCCCTGAAAGCTGTACTTCTTTAGAAAATGCTTCTAATGATTAAAATTCTTCACTCAAATTGATGTACATGCTCTAAAGTTGACCTAAAATCAAAAATGACATTAGTTCATTATAAAAGCAAAGTATTTTACACAATAGTGACTATGTTTACTGTTGAAAACAGAAATGTGCCTATGTCTACAGACTTTTAAAAGGAAAAAATATGGCAAAGAAGAAATGAATGACATTCAATTCAATTCAATTCAGAAAACTTTATTTGTATCTTATAGGCAATTCAAGTAGCTGTAATGTACAGCAAAAGATAATAAGTAATAATTAAAAAAGTAAAATAAAACAAATCAAAGGGGATATGATTTAGATGAAACTGTGGCATTTGTCAGTTGTCAGTGCCATATTCAGCAGTTGAATATGGCACTGACAATAACAACATTAATAATATGGTATGGATGTCTAATAATTAGTGAAAAAATAAAACAAATTGTGTTGCTATTGTAAAGTGGAGAAAATTTTATGCATTTTATTTCCTAACAGCAGGTTAATGATACACTATGATTTATTACTTGATTATATTTCTTCTGCAAATAAAATCTGTAATAGAGTAAAATTCTTTTATTTGTAGTAAAGTAAAAGTAGAACTGGAAATACTGAAAACTACCTCAAAATTGTACTTTATTAATTTCAGTACTTGCCACCTGTGTTGTTATTTACTTTGCCAGGTTTGATTTAGGTAACCGCATCAAAACTTATGTTAGCATGCTAACGTTTGATGTGTTCAGATTGAAGAAGGAATTATTAAAGTGATGACACATTATGGTAGCAACAAAGGATGGACTTAATAGCCAAAGTTAGCTTAGTGTAATATGAAAGTTTCCAGCAATGTGAAACTGCATGGATACTTTATAATTTAAAACATCATTCTCTTCCATTTATGCATGGATATGAGAAGCAGTTGCGTTCATTGTGGTTATTTCTGGTTTGCTGTCACTAAAATTGATATTTTGTAATCCTGTAACTAGCTTGAAATGAGCTAGGACAGACTCCCTTTACGCAGAAACTTAGTTATAAACTTACAGAAAGAACTGGTGGCACCCAGTCCTGTTCTGAGACATTGATCCCCAAAGGTGGACAATAGTCCTTTAAAGAATACCACAACGTGAATGCCTAAAGATGAGTTAATAACTAGATTTAGGTGGAGAGTTCTGATTCCCAGCTCACCAGCTATTCTTTCAGAGCACAATCAGAGAGCATGGTGTCCTAAGTCCTGCTTCACTCACATCATTCATCATTTCACAATCACATTTTTGTGTCAATCTGACTGAACCAGTTGCTGTACAATAACCCCGTAGTCAGAAATAAAGCAATTGTTTGATAGTAATCACAGCAAACAATACAAACTTGAAATCCCCCCCTCCAAAAACAGAAAAATTTGTTACGCCATCTTTGTTTTGACTCAGCCTTCAAACAATTCACATTTTCAAATACTATCTGCTTGTGTTCTCTTTCAGTTGCACTACAACAACGAGTGTAAGTTCAGAGAGAAGCTCCTCGCCAACAACTACAATGCCTACGAGTCGGTGACGTACCCGAGGATGTACATTGGCCTCAGTAAGAACGGCAAAACAAAAAGAGGAAACCGAGTGTCACCCGCCATGACAGTGACACATTTCTTGCCAAGAATCTAGTGGCCTCATAAATAGACTTCACCTCAATATGGAGATGGAGGGGGGGAAACTCCAAACCATGATGCACTTTCACTCCAAGCTTCATGCTAGTGTATCATATTTGATCCTTTGCTATGTATATATTCATTTTTTAAATATATTATTAACAAGTTTTGTTAATCTTTTTTCTAGGAGGGGTTTTATTTTCACTGTGGGGGGCTGAGAGGAGGGTATGAAAGACACTAAACAGATTATTTATGTTTTCATTTTCTAATTTATCAGATATTTGCTGCTACTGAATGAAATCCTTTGTTCATATTGTTTGTCTTTGCAGTGATGGGAAAAAAAAACACTGCATAGGAGACATTCGTGACTTTTTATGTTCTTTATCATTTTCAACAAATAGGACCTTTTTGAGTCTTAACCTAACAAAAAAATGAAATGAGGTGTAAGGGTCTTTGGTGTGAGAATTGGCAATGATTGCCCAAACCTTCAGCTCGTTTGTTTGGCACATGAGCCTAATTGAAACAGTATCATCTTACTGTCAGAGAGAGAGAAGTGGGAAGGAAAAGAGGAGAAGGCGGGGAGTTAATGAACCCCCACAACCTCCCACTGGTCTGTTTATAGCTCTGCCAGGGGGAGTGAACTCTGAACTTTTCTGCCGTCAATCTCAGTCAGATCTATAGGACTGCCGATACAGAGGCATCCTCTTTGACGTTATGTAAGTGGGGAATTTGGACGCTTGAAGGCAAGGTCAAAGTGCTGAAATGGAACAGAGAAACTGTAGCCTTGACTCAGGAATATGACTATTCTTTATGTTGGGATATTTCTGATTGTCCAGTAACTGTTGGAGTGGAAGAAATAAGGCTGTCTGCTGGATCCTGGACAGATGTTTCTATATTGCCAGTGTTGTGCAAAAAAATTGTCTCACTAAGAAAATATTAAATATCAGCTTTCATTTCAATACTTTTGAATAACTTCAAAAAAGTTAAAAGGCCATTTCATGTTTCCAACCCCTGAGTATTAATGATGATGTCACCTGCCAAGTCCACTAGGATCCAAGCAGACTCCAGGTGTCACAAACCAGACAAATTTTGTGTTTTATGATCACAATTTGACCAGTTTAGCCCAATATTATGTGGAAAGTCTGCTTTTGATTTGAAAGACAATTAAGTAGTAGATCTGAGAAACATGATTGGCTTTGCTTGCTAGAAATTACCACTGCTACAGCCACTGCCACCAGGGTGTTAGCTTAGCTTAGCATAAGGCCTACTGGCACATCTAAATCTCGCCAATTAGCTTTAAGTTGTTGGTTCAACCCGTGTAAATATGAGGCTTATCTTAAGTCAGTCTTAATTGATTAGCACAATTATTCCCAAAACGTTGCATATGATTCCTGAATATAGCACGTTGAAGCACAGTCTTCCTTAAAGGGATTTTGAAAGCAATACATCATTGTCATTAACTAAGTACATTTCCCCTGCACTCATTTCCTTGTGGAATGACAAACAACAATACAGTCAGGATAAAATAAGCTCACAGATAAATTGTTGGAGGATACAAACTTTGGTGCAGGTCCGGTACGACTAATTTCCAATTCCTCTCTTTTACTAAACCAACTCCACTTTTCAAACTTAACTCCAGCTTACTACAGCATTACTTGCCCTATGCGCTGTCTCTGTTTACTCTCCATAGTTCCCAGACTCTTTTCTCCTTGTTCTTGTCTCTCTGTGAGTCTCTTCAGTTGACTGCAGACCAGCTCTGGTGGCCATGTTGTCCTAGTTGCGCCTTGTCACGTTCCAGCTATCTTTACCCCGTGATTTACTTTTAGAAAGGATAATCATGGGAGAAATATCTACGGACAGCTGTTGGACTGTACTATATGCTAGGACTAGTAACCCTATATTTTTCTTTATATATTTTGTAAATATAACCTCTAAGTAACTGAAGGTGCTGGTATTCCTTTTTTTGTAGGGGGGGGGTTAAACTAACTGCGCTGAGGTTTCCGTGTGAAGGGTTTGATTGGCTCACTGTGGTGCAATGAATAAATCTACCCAGGTAAATCGAAAAAAGAGAGACTGGTTAAAGTTAAGGTTTCTTTGGAGGTTTTGTCACCACTTGTCTATGTTTGACCTGTCCGTTCATTGCTGTGCCTTCTTTTTTTGCATTCATTTTTTTATTTTGGAGGTTTGAAGTCTCAGTTTTAACATTCCACATACAATATTATGTATTCTCACCTGCCTGACCACTGTTTGCAGTTATACTGTTTTTTTCTGTTGAGCCAGAATGCCTTAAGTAGAAGTAGTGATCCATTGGAGCAGAGACCAGGCACACTAAATGCACATGCTAGGTATTAAGTTGCAAATAGCTCAAGCAAATATCATGCAAACTGTCAGTGCTTGAGGCTGTGATTCCTAAAGACCAGTATGGTCTATTTGGACATTTATCCAGGCTCTGCAGGTTCAGCAGTGTGACATACGTATCAAATTGATTAAATAAATGCAAGGGCCACTGTCTGTTACCTCTCTGTCCATTTTGGGCTAGTTTAAATCTTCTTTCCAGAATTTCAGTTGGTCAGCAGCAGTGCAGCACTTACAGGTGTTACTGGTGCTCACAGCTGGGCTCAGTGTTCTCAGGTGTCACTGCTTTGCATGGCGGGCATCATGTTTACAGTAGAATGCCTTTCTGCCCTCTGTCACTGACCCAGGACTGTCCCTCTACTCCAGCTCCTCATTTGGTTATTAAGCTATAGCCCAGTAGTTCATAAGTCAGCAGTTTGTGACTGGTGTAGCACATTTTTTGCTCACAGGGACCAAATGGTTCACAGTAGGGTAACTGTCACTGCTGACTGTGTGAAATGCCACTGTACACTGACCACAGCTTCAGATACACTCCTTGTTGTGTCATACTGCACAACAGCAACCCACAAGTCGCTGGTACAGGGTCAGTTTACTCAAATGACTAAAGACAAACCATGACTTTTAGGTTAGTCAAGCAATGTCTCTCTTTAAGAACAATGCTACTGTTTCGAACTAGTTAGTAGCTCTAATTTCTAGTAGAAGACTGCAACTACTCTCTAATAATGGGGTACGCCCTGAAAACATTACATGTAATTATGAGGATGTTCTGTAATACCTCCAGAGTAACTGGTATTATTGTGTAATTTTTTTTTTCATTTTTGTGAACTGACCGTTTAATGATAATTCAATTCAACTTTATTTATATAGCGCCAATTCACAACAAAGTCATCTCAGGGAACTTTACAGAATAAAGTCAATAAAAATTAAGTGAATGAAAATATGGGAAAGTGGGTGTGTATGAGGGTGTGCATCTTTAGATATACTATTTTTGGGACAAAATAAAACCATTACAATTTTAATATAGCCAATACACATTCATGTTCAGGGAAAGGATTTTTTATTGCAAAGTGATGATATGATACTGTAGATTCTGAGTCCTGTGGTCTTATGGCAATTTTGTATCAACTACTTTTATCATTTTATACTGTCCTGTAGTTTTATACAGGACCTTATAAAATGTTCCACTGTATGTGCTGTGCACATGGAAAGTCTAACTTAAGAAAAGTTGACAATAAAGTCATGATCCCTTTAAAGTAGGGTTTGTCATTATCTGAATTTTTAAGATTTTATTTTTTTTATTATCATTACTTTTTCCAATTAAAAATTGTGTGTATGTTACACTGTATTCATGAGTGTTTTCTTGATATCAGTACTGGGTATAGTAAAGTCACCACCTGGATTTAATTAGGCAAAGAAGTAAGAGTCCTCCATTGGATTATTACTATAGTGATTAAAATGTCTGTTGTCATTTGCATAAAGCATAAAGGCAATGGAAAAACGTCATGTGGTCTGATGACTCAGGATATACCCTGTTCCAGAGTGATGGGTGCATAAGTAAGAAGTGAGAGTACGAAAAGTGGTGCACGATCATGCTGTATTGCTTAATATACAAAGCAGTGGGGGCAGTGTTATGATCTGGGGTTGGTTCAGTTGGTCAGGTCTAGGTTTCATCAACATTATGTGCCCAAAAATGTACGTCAGCTGACTACGCAGAATGACCAGATTTTGCAAATTTTTTGCCCTATTTAAAATGAATAAGGGGTCCAAAACATTAGAAACACTTACAGCATTATAATAATAATAACACGCCAATAATGACGCCAATACACACTTTCACCTCAATACTATACACATATTAGAATTATCACCGTTCTGATGTTCTGACCATTTCATCGTAAAAACTGAAATTTTAACGTTGTAAAAGTACAATGCATGGCTGAGCCACTGTATTGGATTTCATCAAATTGCACAGGTGGTCATAATGGTATGTCTTATTTATTCGTGTAAATATATGCTTGTGTGGGTTTCTTCCCACAATACAAAAATATGTTGTTTCTTAACTGCTGGTTCTAAATAGAGTTCACATTTTCCTGGTTCCCTTGACGAGAAGTAAAAAGTTATAGAACATAAAAGTTAAAAGACAGCATGATTGGGGTTATTGTTGAAGAATAAAATGTGAAAATCTCTTGACCTTTTTAACTACAGACCTTATTTCAGACTCTTAACCAAAACCCCAAATTTCTGGGATTTAGAACTCATTCCTTTGGCACTCAATGCTGCAAGACTGGTTTAAATTTATCTTGTGCAAGCCTCCTACTTAATGAATGTCTAATGTCTAAATAGCTGGATTATTCCTTCTTGTGTTCCTTAAAGCTACTGTAGGATATTCTAAGTGTCTTTAAGAACAGACATAAGAACATCAGGATTCAGACATTAGCTTACACAGGTGTAATGCTATTCATTTCCATATTTTTCTTCCATCTTTGTGTGGCTGTTTGCCACATTGATGGCATATCTTCACTGTGGCCTTGCCCAGAGCAGGACAAGTGTCCATGCCACTTCTCAGCTTGTGTATTTCTGTCCCTCGATTAAGCTGCAGCCAGGTCTAAAACAGGTTTGAAAGAATGAAAGAATGAAGAAATGATAGCGCTATGTTCAACAAAACCAGGGCTGTAAACCAGACAAAGATAAAGAGAGAGCATCCTCTTTCATATTGTCTCCAGGCTGCACATGGTACACACATTGCACCAAACACAAACACACACCTGTGAGACGAAATATCTGAGCCTTTCAAGCTGGACAATATGTGAAGGGTGAAAGTTCACAACGACCTCTGTGCCAACACAAAGAAGTAATCTAACAGCCATTTACTGGTGTCTGTGTAAACACATGGATATGTTAGGAGATTTAAGGTCAAATGCTTCCTCAACACACACATACTCACACACTTGTGATGTGTTTTGATGTTTTATTAGGTCAAATAGTACAATAAAGATGGTTTCACAGCAATGACATGGTGTGTGTGTGTGTGTGTGTGTGTGTCATGGTGGCAGGGCCTATTTAAATTAATTTTAAATATCAAATCTGGCAATAGAAATATGGATCTGGACTAAAACAAAACTAAAGAATCTGTCTTTTTATTCCCCTCCAGCCCTCCAGACTTGTATACTGACTGCCAGTGTTATTAATCTATCAATTAGTAAACCAAACGTGGTCAAACTGGTTTCGGGATAGTCCAGAGGGAAATCAGGTGCTTACTAGGAGCATTCAAATGTCCTCTGAGTCCCTCTGTCATGACACCTGCTGCAACACAGCTGTAAATCACCCATACACAACATGCTTTCTGTATCTTTAGTTTAGGGTGTAAAATTTTAATGGTAAACAGTCTGCACTTTTCTACCTACTGGCACTCAAAGCACTTTGCACTGCTTCTTATTCACCCATTTGCCCTCACAATCACACACACTCATACACTGACCAACATTCACCGGGAGCAACTAAGTTGGGGTTCAGTGTCTTGCTCAAGGACACTTTGTGATGGGAGGAGCCGGGGATCGAACCAACAACTGCGAGATTGTTGGACGACCACTTTATCTTCCACAGTGTACCTGACCACTCTACCTGACCAGTCACCCCTGTACTTTTAAATGTACATTAATGCTTTTAAACTTCCCTCTGACTTCCCTATATTAAAATATTTCTCTGCTTCTAGCTGACAAACTCCTACAGATGACATCACCCAGAGGAGTTTTTCATTATTAGGGGTTCAGATGATGTCATCTGTGGGAGCTCTGGAAAGGCAGGTAGGATGTTTACTAACTTCATAGTCTGAGCAACATGATGACATAATTTGAACTGAAGGTTCCTCCAAGTGATGCCATCTGGAGGCTTTTTTTCAGCTAGAAATAGAGAGATATTTTGATACAAGGAAGTCAATGGGACTTTTAATGGCTTTTATGTACATGTACTACCCAAACAACAACCAAAAGAAGCAAGTTCAAAATCGGTGAAGTAGCTTAAGAATTTCTGCCATTACCAATATTTTTTTGTCTGACAGTGCTTATAGACTCATGACTAAGAATGACAATATGACAAAACATATCAACCAAATATAGACCATATAGACCAAAGACAGCACAGCTTCAACTAATCCACTCAATCAGAAGAAATAGATGGATACAGTGCATCCAAACATATCCTCAGCGCTTAACTTTTTCCACATATTGTTATTTTACAGCTTTATTCCAAAATTGATAAAATTCATTATTTTCCTCAAAATTGTACTAACAATAGGCCATAATGACAACGTGGAAGAAGTTTGTTTGAAATCTTTGCAAATGTATTAAAAATACAAAACGAAAAAAATCACATGTACTAGTATTCACTTCAGAGTCACACGCAGGGATGGTATTGGCCAGGTGGTGAGCGGTACCTGGTTTCCTCCAGACATGACACTTGGCATTCAGGCCATCAAACCAGAGAATACTGTTTTTCATGGTCTTAGAGTCTTTCAGGTGGGCTGTCTTGTGCCTTTTAATGAGGAGTGGTTTCCATCTGGCCACACTACCATACAGGCCTGATTGGTGGAGTGCTGCAGAGATGGTTGTTCTTCTAGAAGGTTCTGCTCTCTCCACAGAGAAACGCTGTAGCTCTTTCAGAGTGACCATCGGGTTCTTGGACACCTCCCGGTCTAAGGACCTGTGTCAGAGGTCTGCAGACATTTTCTTGGACTTCATGGCTTGGTTTGTGCTCTGACATGCACTGTTAAGTGTGGAACCTTATATAGACAGGTGAATGCGTTCCCAAATCATGTCCTTTCAACTGAATTTCCCACAGATGGACTTCAATCAAGTTGTAGAAACATCTCAAGGATGATCAGTGGAAACAGGATGCACCAGAGCTTTTGAGTGTCATGGCAAAGGCCATCAATACTTATGTACATGTGATTTTGTTTTTGTTTTTTATTTTTAATAAATTTGTAAAGATTTCAAACAAACTTCTTTCATGTTGTCATTATGGGGCATTGTTTGTAGAATTTTGAGTAAAATGAATTTGATCCATTTTGCAATAAGACTGTAACATAGCAAAATGTGGGAAATGTTATGTGTTATGAAAATACTTTCTGGATGCACTTTATTTAGTGGAATAACTGTAAATTGCTATTTTAAAAAATGCTTGAAATCCCACCATTATTGTTATGTGCATAAAAATCAAAGTGCCACAGAAGTGCTGATGTGCATGAATCAGTAACAGTAACCTACTTCATATTATATCTGTTAAGATATCATACCTTATCTAAACTAACAAACTGTCTGCTAGACCCTATTCTAACTAGACTGCTCAAGGAAGCTTTACCCTTAATAGATAAGTTCCTATTAGATATCATCAATCTATCTTTAGAAACAGGCTATGTACCACAGGCCTATAACGTAGCTGTAATTAGACCAATACTTAAAAACCCTGTCTTGACCCAGGTGTTCTAGCCAATTACAGACCAATATCAAATCTATCCTTTATCTCAAAAATCCTTTAAAAAAGTAGTTGCAAAACAACTATGCGACCACCTGTACAGGAATAATTTGTATGAAGACTTTCAGTCGGGATTTAGATTTCATTATAGTACAGAAACAGCACTGGTAAAAGTCACCAACGATCTTCTCTTGGTCTCAGATAATGGGCTGGTCTCTATACTTGTTCTGTTAGATCTTAGTGCTGCATTTGATCACAACATTTTTTACCGCGAATGGAACATGAAATTGGGATTAAAGGAACAGCACTAGGTTGGTTTAAATCTTATCTTTAAATGATAGACAATTTATTCATGTTAATGATAAATCCCCCATGTACACAAAGGTCAGCTATGGAGTTCCACAAGGCTCTGTGTTAGGACCAATATTTTTTACTTTATATATGTCTCCTTTAGGCAACATTATTAGAAAACACACCATAAATTACCATAGATACCCAGCTATATCTATCTTTGGAGCTAGATGAAAAAAAAGCTTCAAGCATGCCTACAAGACATAAAGGCCTGGATGTCCCACAATTTTTTACTTCTCAGACAAAACTGAAGTCATAGTATTTGGGCCCAAAAATCTCAGAAATATGCTGTCCAACCATATCGTTAGTCTAGATGACATAACTCTGGCCTCCAATACTACTGCAAGGAACCTTGGAGTTATTTTTGACCAGGATTTGTCCTTTAACTCACATATAAAACGAATCCATAGAACAGCCTTCTTCCACCTGCAGAACATTGCCAAAATTAGGAGCATCCTGTCTTAAAGTGATGCCGAAAAGCTAGTCCATGCATTTGTTACTTCTAGGTTGGACTACTGTAATTCCCTACTATCAGGATGCCCCAGTAACTCCCTAAAGAGCCTGCAATTGATCCAAAATGCTAAAACAAGAGTGCTGACTGGAACTAGCAAGAGAGATCATATTTCACCTTCACTAGCTTTTCTCCATTGGTTTCCCATAAAATCTAGAATAGAATTCAAAACCCTGTTTCTTACATATAAAGCTCTGAATGGTCAGGCTCCATCATATAAGACCTCATAGCACCATATCATCCCAGTACACCACTTCAATCTCAGAATGCAGGCCTAATTGTGGTTCTCAGAATTTCCAAAGGTTGGATGGGAGGCAGAGCCTTTAGCTATCAAGCTCCTCTCCTGTGGAACCAGCTCCCTGTTTAGATTAGGGAAGCAGACACCCTCTCTACTTTTAAGTCTAGGCTTAAAACCTTCCTCTTTAATAAAGCTTATAGTTATAGTCATACAGTCAGGTCCCCCAGCAGGCTATAGGCTTAGACTGCTGGGGGACCCACCCTCCAATGCACTTAGCTCCTTTCCTCCTCATGCCCCTCTCTCCTCTCCTCTCCCCCCACAATTGTCACCACTTTTTGACAATAACTGTGTGTTTTCTCCCGTAGTTTTCTTTGTCCTTCTCTGTCTCCCTCTCTCTGTCCGTTTCTGCAGATGTCCCCTGGCTTTGAAGCTGTGTGTTTTCCAGTGTGGAGCTACTGGTCCTACCAACCTGCCCGATGTTTTTTTGTAGCTTTTGTTGCTCTTTTCTTTTCTCTCTTCACTTTCCACTCACCCTAACCGGTCAAGGCAGATGGCTGCCCACCCTGAGCCTGGTTCTGCTGGAGGTTTCTTCCGTTAAAGGGAATTTTTCCTCTCCACTGTTGCCTTGTGCTTGCTCAAGGGGGAATTGTTGGGTTCTCGCTATACATCTTTATAGTCTTGACTTTTTTCTGTAAAGTGCCTTGAGATGAATTTGTTGTGAATTGGCGCCATATAAATAAAGTTGAATTGAATTGAATTGAATATTAATTTATAAAACAGAAAAGTCACTTTTCCATTTTGGCTTTGACAGGAGCATCTGGAAATTCTGTTCAAATTTGCATGATATAGGGAAACCTGACTGCAATACATTGCAGTCAGCAATTTTGTTATTCATTTTGTTTTGTTCTTTTTCCAGCATGAATCTTATTAAATAAGATGTCTTGAACACCCACACCATCCCCTCTACTGAGCAGGACGTGGAGCAGTACAGTTTTTGAAGCATCACCACTGCCCTCTTTTGGAAAAAAGATATTACAACCCAGCTGAAAATGGACTCACTCCATTTAGAGATTATTTTGAGTTGATTACATGACCATAGTAATGGATTGCGTTATATCAGTTCCTATATTCATAGTACAGTTAAAAATAAAAGTGATTTGGCTGGAAATGCTATACTGTTAAAAGGCACACAACAGGTATTATTAGGTCACATGGTTAACATTATGTCAGGACCAATACCAAACCATGAGCTCCAAAGTAATCTCTGTAGACCTCCTTTATGCAATTGTGGGGAGACACATATCAGAGAGTACAAAAGAGTAAAAAAAACATTCCCAAAGCTTTAAGTGTTCCCAGGAGTACAGCAGCCTCATCTATCACAGAGTTTGAAACGCAATTCTTGGTCATGTAGCCAAAATAATTAAGGAGACAAGAAGGACGTCAGTCAGAGGGGTGATCAGGAATTCAGCAGTCACTCCAACAGTTTTTTTCTACTATCGCTGAAGAGATGGGGAAAAAAGACCTGCATCTCAGCATCTCAGCTATCTGCATCCCACCTCAGCAGTGTGCCATCAGTCAGGTCCTACAGTATGCTAGATGGGATAGATACAAGCTGCTTTGAGTAAAAACTATACTGCAGTCCGTTTGGACTGGGCTCTGAGATACTATGGAAAATTCATCCCTGGTCTTACGAGACAAAAATTTCTTTAGGCACCACTTGAAGTTCTGTAACTGGTTGCCACCAGACACTGCTTATCACCTGCTAACACTATTCAAACACAGAATCCTTGTGGTGGCATCATCAAACTATTGAGGGCTCTCAGCAACAGACACAGGGAGACTGGTCAGAGTTACGACTTGGATGAATTCAGCCTAATAGAGACAAGTTCCTAAAGAAAACCTGCTAAGTGACCTGAATCAAACAGCCAAGACAACACTGGAGTAGCTTCAGGACAACCCTCCTTGAGTGATCCAACCAAACCCACACTTTGGACAGACCTGAAGATAGCAGTTTGAAAGATGCTTGAAGCTTGAGAACTTTCTCTTTAAGCCTAGTCCCCTCACCTTCTTGCTCACTTACCTTTTTACAAATTTCCTCTTTCAGGCAGTCAGCATATACACCTGCCAGTTACACCAGCTAGATCATTGTGGGTCAGTTTTTTGTCTTTTATGTTCAAGATTCTCATGTTTGCCACTGTCATGTTACCTGTACCTCTTTTTTTTCCCTGCCTATCTGCTTGTGAGCCCTTGCCATCCATTCTTCACTTTAGGTACATTCTTTAGGTACTCCACCTGCCTGCCTGCATGTCTGTGCTTGGGTCCTCCCCACCTGTGCTTCATACATTATTTGTGAAAGCAGTATAGTGTCTTTGAAATAATGGCTGATACAGGTTCTCGGCAAGAATTTGTTGGCAAAACCCACAAATTTGTTTTGTTTGCAGGCTTGTATCATCATAAGAACCTTCTAACTGTAGAAGAACCAAGAAAAAGAAAACAGCTTCTCCAGTTGCTTGTTGGGATTTGCTAGATTCCAGCCAGCATCTCCTGTGGCTAGTCTCTTGGTGGCTAGACCCCAGTATGCATGCTAATAGGCTAGCCTTATGTCCACCCCAGAACTGCACGTCCCCCTGCTTGAGCCTGTCCTAGCACCAAACAGTCACCTATCCGGGGGACTAGCTTAGGTGTCTTCAAATTATATCGTCAAGTGGGAGGACCAAAATCAGCTTGCAACATGTGGGGGTTTCCACTGCACACAAAAGCCCAGTTTTTTGCCCTGACATCATCTGGCTAAATTCTAAAATGTCTTTCACGCAATAGGCAGTTCAGTCCAGTCCTGACTCAAACAGCATCATTACAAGGCAGTCATGCTTCTCAAATGTCAGCAGGTCAACCCACGCTGTTGCAGTTTCATCTGCAAGACTCATTTCCTCATCTGCAGAGCCTGTATCCAAGTAAACACATTTTTACAAACAGTGCTGTAACCTTTCAGAGTATTTCATACCACCAGCACATTGTATTTATCAATGCAACTGTATTAATCAGAAGATGTTACTGTACAGCTCACATACAACTGTGGTGATTTGAACAACAATAGACAAAATAAAGAGCCTCTTTTAATGATAGAGAAATCTACACTGTATTATTTTAAAATGTGCTTTAAAAAACAGTATCTCTCACTTCTTGGGAAGCTGACAGTCATTTAATACTGAAATGTTTTGACATGTACAGTTTACTGTAATGTGCATTGGTTTTAGTCTGCTTATATACATTTACATTTACATTTACATTTAGTCATTTATCCAAAGCGACTTACAAGTGAGGTACAAGGCAAGCAAAAATATATATAAAACTTTTATTCAGAGGTTATGTTTCTACTGTTTCTGTAGAAAGTTCTACGAATGGCAAATGTCACATCTTAGTACAATAAAGCTATCCAGTCCCAGAAAATCTATAATTAAGTCATCCAAAATATTTCAAATAATAAAGAAAATGTAAAGAGATTATGAGAACTTTAGTTAAATTTAATGTGATTTCAGAAGTACCACATACTACTTACCAGTGGTGAAAAGTAACTAATTAAGTACAATTTGGGGGGTTTTACTTTTACCTTTAATCCACTACACTTTTTACTTGCTACAATCTGTGGGAAAAATGGCATTTCTTAGATAACAAAATTTATCTGACAGCTTTGAATCAGTTTATTTATTTATCAGTTACTTTGCAGAAGCAGAAAACCATCATGCATTATCTTAACTGCTCATCTTGTTCAGGTTTTGGGCAAGGGGAGAACATGCAAACTCTACACAGAAAGGCTGAAGCCGGCCTAGAAAGGAACTGGGTACCTTGTAGCTGTAAGGCGGCAGTGTTAACCAATCCCACTCGCTAGAGGCGGATCCTTACAATTATAACTAACTATCAAATGAGGATTAAGATGGCAGCGTGGTAGAGCATTGGTTTAGGATGCAGAAGGCCATGCATTCAAATCCCACTCCACCAGACATGGACCCACTCAGCCACCAAGGGCCACCTTGGCGCCGGTTCCAAGCCCAGACAAAAATGGGAGCATTGCAGGAGGAAGGGCATCTGGCATAAAAACTCATGCCAAATCAACCAGCAGAGCATTTGTTGTGCTGTGGCAACCCCTGAAGGGACAAGTCGAAAGCTGTTGATCTTATTAAATGAAGATTAAATCCATCTGTCAGTATGTAAAATGGTTAAAGCTCCAAATTTTAAAGCTGCATTAATAATTGTGTTTACACATTACAGTCCAATGTTTATCATATATGTCATTTGTCATAATCATTACTTTTATTTTTAGTTCTTCAAATACATTTTGATACTAACACTTTTGTACATTCTCTTTAGTAAAGTTTCCAATGCATGACTTGTGAGCTGATATTGTTGTCACACATTGCTATTGTGAAGTGTCAAATACTGTAAAATCCAATAGTAATCCTAACATAGGTTTTTTTTAAAGTTAACTTTAGTTAGATATTAACAATATGTACCTCTTACTAGTTTTCTTCAAGTGAGAGGAAATTGCAGGGTCAAAAAAACTTTGCTTGTTGTTTTTGAGTGAAGATAACATAAAACAATCAAGTACATAAGCAAAAAATGAGGCCATGACACTACTTAAGCAGTCGGGGGCAGCAATTTACAAAAAGGTACTTAGTTTGCTGGGAAAACTTTTAGGCAGGTATTAACAGAGTCATTAAGGTAAATATTAATGGGTTCAAAGCGTTCAATTGCAATTCATAAACCCAGTCCATTAACCTTTTTCTGCTCTTGGAAAATCCTCTGCTTACAATTGCAATTACAATGTGAAAAGTCTACACCAAAAGGTCAAGCCAGCAGGTTTACACCCACATTATTATTATTCTTTTCATAATTATAATAACAACACTAACCCTGATGAACTAATAAGTCAGATAAAATAAACTGACACTTTCTCAAAATGGATGGACAGTGTATAGTCTGTAGAATGCATGCCACTTTCTGCCAACAATCCCATGCATCACATTTGAAGCATGAACCTATCAGTACATAAACAAAAATTTGTAAGAGTATAATATTTCAATTCACTGACTACTACACAGTAATGAATTGACATTCCACTTGTTAAATGCTGTCTTATTTATGAAAAGGTAAATAATTTGTCATCTTATTCTTTGTTTCTCTCAGGCAAATCATTAATGGCCTTTCAGCTGTAGCCATGACGCTATGCTTTTGTCTTCTCAGTTTCATGTATTATGTTTCTTTTTATTCATGCTTGTGTAAAGGAGTTTGGGATAACTGTTGAATAAGTAAATAAGTTAAGCTGATTGTCAATGACTGTCCTCACATTGCTTCTATCCTTATGTTTCCTTCCTGGCTTGAAAAAATCAGCACCTATTCTGTGGTGCCATCTAGTGACACAAGCTGCAAAGACATTTTAGGTAAATCAAACTAATCAAAGTGTCTTAACACACGAGCAGCAGACCTTATTCCATCAAGAGAATCAATTTAAAAATCCAAAAACATTAAGTAAAGAGAAGCCTGTGAAATCTGGGACTGGGTTTGCTTTTTGGCAAATGTTGGTGTTTGCTCTCTATTACAGTTTAACTTGTATATGAATGCAAGGCAGAGTAGCGGAAGCCCAGGCCAGAATGTGACAAGAGCGGAAAGAAGGCTGTTATTTTAGTGTGCAATGACCCAGTCTCTCACAGTTCTGCTTGGATTCAGACCAATGTGTAGACTTTACCCTATCCTCAAATAAAAAGTGTTCAATTTGACAGAGTACACTTTCTGGCACACTCTGTGGAACATAATTATGCAACATGATCATCAGTGTAAGACACACGGAGTCTGTAGGCCTGAGCCAAGGTTAACTTGATTGAACTTTTCCTTCAGCAAGACTACTTTTTATTCTTAACAACAAAGTCAATATTTCCACTACTAGTACTTATACTTATACTAGTATCTCTTAATATGACTGCTGCAGCACTACCAGCACCTACACAATTACTATCACTGCTGCTATTACTTCATTGTTCAAATAATTTTGTTCTTCCATATTCATACTGTGTGTGTTTGTACATAAAATAAATAATTATAAGTAGTATAATACCAGTGGTATAGAAAATTTAAGATCAACTGATTGCATTGAATTGTATACTTTCCAGCTGCATCTACAAAGTCAATTGACACTCCAGTCAACTCTGGCATTAGGTCCATCACTATGAAATGAAAAGCTGTCCAAAGCAGGATTTCCCCAAAAATTGAGTGATTGTGCAAGAAGGAGACCAGTGAGGAAGGAAACCAAGACACCTCTGGCTCCTCTGAAGGAGGGACATGCTTCAGCAGCTGAGATGGAAGAGGCTATACCGACACCAGCAGTTATCTGGCCTGTTAGCTGCACTGCAGTGAGGAATTAGGTGACTTATGCAATCACATATTTGATGTTACTTTGACATGAAAATGTATTCTTTGTAAATCTTTCTACGTTTATAATTACTTTTCTTATTAATTTATATTTAATACAAATAACCGACTGGTTTTGAACTGTAATAATAATACAAACACAAATAATAATAATAATTGACCATGATTCAATGTAAAAAAACAAGTGAAAACTTCCAGGTTGCTAGGGTGGGGGGGCACTTTTTAATTTACATAACCATCAAAGCTTCATATTCTCTCACAGTAACATATACAGGCTGCCCTTCAAAGGAGGATCATATACCAGTATCAGAGTAACTCTGTTTCAAAAAGGTCTTAAGGTCATATGAGTTTCTTAGTCTACATTTAATGGCCTACACTGATTTGCACTGAAGTTCGCATAGAACAGCAGAACATCCAGTTGGGGCTTGTCAGGGGCCAAAAGGGACCTATGATTCCGTTGGATGTCCTGCAGGGGTGTGTTGTGATCTGCTTCTGGGAACTGGATGTAGGAAAGAGGGTTATCTGCAGCTGATAAGGGCACTGTATAAAGGGCTGGGTTAGGATGAATGTACCTTACTTCGCACTGCCAACTGGAGGGAGCAGCAGCACAGCGGACACAACCACATAAATACACTCTCACTCTCATAATTTGACCAAACATGCTTCTGCTCGTGCTCACTGTGTCCATTGCCAATATTTTTCTTGATACTGGAGTTGTTTGCATGCCCCTATTGGACCAGGGGCCCCACATCAGCCACGGCTGGAGCCAAGTGGTCCGGCTCAGGCACCTGTACGCAGCCAGGCCGGGACTTCACCTGCTGATCAGTGCAGACGGACAGATCCACGGCGCCCCAGCCCAGACTCTCCACAGTAAGTCAAATAAAAAAAACACACAGAGACCAAAGCAGCTGCAGGGTGTGAGGCTGCTGCAGCCTAAATATGCTCCCTCATTAGACTGAACATCTGCATTGCAGGTCTGCTGGAAATCCGTCCTGTGGATTTAGGCCATGTTGTCATCAGAGGAGTAGCGACTGAGCGGTTCCTCTGCATAGAAGGCGATGGAACTCTGTACTCATCGGTAAGTCTTGTGGTCTCATGACCACAATCTCTGCCCAGATCTGTTGTTTGTGCAGATCCAGAGGTCCTCACCGAGCCCACGGCCATTTACTAATGTATTTATTTGACAAAAGAGTGCAAAACTGTTAAATGTCTGTCTTTTTGTCTAGTTGTACATACATATATTATTCAAACTTGTAAAACATTTTATACAGAATTATATCACACCTAGGTTTCCTAAGTTTTTTTTCACTTTAGAAACTAAGTTTCAGTTAAATAATAATTGTAATTAAAATAATAATTTAAACATTATTTAACTGAAGTTGACTGAACTACAGTGCATTATTTAACATATGTGAAATTCCCAAAGAATCGCCAAATGTAACGCAAGTCTCTTTTTATATTAACTCAACAGAATAAATTAATCAAATGTTGATGAGTAAATAGAGTAAAATATATAATGAATTAAAGTATGTAATAATAATATTTTGAATGAGTGACCTGATAACTTTGTCAAGCTTTTAGTAAAGTTCAATTTTATTCTATAAAATTCTAATAGCATAGTCTAACCGATTATAACACATCTTACTTTTCAAAGTTTCTGACCGTTATGACTTCTGCGTTCTCACCTTATAGACAATTACAGTTCCCCAGCATCAGTCGCCCTTTCTAGGCTCCTATTGGTCACATTAAATAAAAACAAACTGACATTTTTTACACATCATGCCACTCAAGATTTCAGAGACATGATGTACAGTGCTGTTGAATTTTGTGTAGTCGGTAAATGGTAAATGGTTGTTTATATAGCGCTTTTATTCAAAGTGCTTTAAAATGTAGCTTCTCATTAATCCATTCACACACACACACTGATGGCTGCCATGCAAGGTGCTCACCTGATCCACCGGGAGCAACTTGGGGTTTAGCGTCTTGCCCAATGACACTTCGACACATAGCTGGGATTAGGGATTGAACCCACCGCACTCTTTATGAGCATTAGGTGACTTTAGTAGAAAATTCTGCAGAAATCTGTTTCTCTAAGCCATTTTAGGTTTTATACAAGGTAAAACTAAACACGTTAGGTTTAAGTACAATAAAACATTCAAACAAAACAAGTTTACATTAGTAGTAATTTCTCTGCATATTTCAGTTATAAGGGTAAAATTTTCATTCAAACTTCATCTTAAACTTTAAATTCAAAGTATCTGGGAGTAGTCAGTGAATTTAACAATAACAATACTTATTATTCCATGTTATTATTGTAAAAAATGAAAGTGACTTTGTTTAGGTTGACATTTGAAATAATTCAGATTCTAAATGTTTCATTTTAACAACAAAATTAAAAAGTCAATCTGACTATTGATCATTGCTGACGATCAACTTATTGTTTCCAAAATGAATATGATTGGATAGAATAATAAAAAGAAAACTTCAACAATCTTCCAAAAGAATTTCAGTAGATTTTAGATTAACCTGAGACTCCCCACTGCCTTTCATATGTTTTTAATCAAGTTGCATGTTCAGAAAACACTGCCAATAAGTCAGTCATTCATTTAAATAGTCGACCAGTTCATCAACCTTTGTCCAGTGTGGTCCATGGTAGGGTGTGTTTGCAAAGTGAAAAACTTGAATGAAAAGATCCAGCAGCAGCTGCAACAACAACCTTGGCCTCTGGCTGCCTCTACTTTGCCAAAGCAAACAGCCATCGAAGAACCTGCGGCACCATTTACGGATGTTTTTTTTCTTTTAAAGAGGCCCTGTGAAGACAAACCTGCTGTAGTTTAGAATCATAAAGTGATGACAAATACAGCCAGCAACCCCAGCATTCTTATTTGGTGTTGATTAAAGAATTAGATTTCGTTTTTTGGCATGGATGCCCTTACAATGACATGGTACATGATAATCATACACATTCAGGTGGTGCAAATTTTATTTTATGATCAGAACTAACAAAAATGGTCAAAAAAGTAAAAAGTGAAAATTAAATTTGTGCAAAAAGCTTGCATCACTCTTGATAAATTAATAAATTATTTTTTAATGAAAGTTGATTAATTTCTGATGAAAGAACAACACTAGCTTATTGTGCATTAAATATTATGTTAATAAAAACTAACTTAGTTTTAATCTTTTTGGCATTTCATAATAAGGGGATGCAAAGTTTTGCACCCAGTGTGAACATGTTTCCTTTGCATAAATTGTATGTAGTACAAGTTTTACTGTGTTGTAGTTAAATTATAGGGTTGCATCCAATGATTTAATTGGGGGTTTTATTTAATACTGTTTAGTGTCTTATAATAGCAAACAAATTAAAGAATAAAAGAAGAAAATAGGTTAAAAAAAATCACAACTTCCCAGAGCCAAAGGTGTTTATAAAAGGCTTAAATGACAAATCATTTTTCAAATGTAGTTGCTGATTGATTTTGTGTTGAGCAACTAATTGCTTCACGAAGGGCTGTAATTTAGCAATATGCACTTTTTCAGGTGAAATAATGTAGGTCATTAATCTTGTTTCTGACAGAAGGTCACCCATCAAAAAGGGCCTCAAGAACAGGGTCCATATTTACTGCATCTGGCTTCTAAGAATTAGACTGAAGGATGTTCAGCATCTACAGTATCTGGAATACTTGCTAACGTTAGACATGATAAGTTACTACTCGAATCCAAGTACTGTAATTCCTCAGTGTGTAGAGTTAATCAAAGTTGTGCTTTATTATTTGAGAAATGACCATTTGCAGTAATTTATTATTCTGCAAAGGATGCTTTTTTTAAAAAGAATTAATTTTATATGTGCGAAGTAATTAGTGTTCCCAGTACTATTTAATATTTAATATTAACAAGAATGTAACATTTTATAGCTTATGACTACTGTATGCAGAGTACATGTATTAAGTATACTGTAGGAATGGAACTATAACAAAGTGGCTGAAATTGAAACAAAATGAACAAAAAAATGTGTGAGAAGAAACATTTGCTAGTTAAGGAATACATCAGAGTTGACCAATTTGTTCTGGTAGTTGACTGTCTTCACAAAAACAATATTCCAAAGATATCAGTTAATAAATTGTCACAAATACTCATGTAGATGTCTTGGTCTTTTCCAGCCCATCTACAGCAAAGATGACTGCACCTTCAGAGAGCAGATCCTGCCGGATGGATATAACATCTACATATCTGACAAACACACAGTCCTTCTCAGCCTGGGAAACACCCGGCAAAGAATGCAGGGTCGAGACCGAGGTGTCCCTGCTTTGGCCCAGTTCCTCCCTAGGATCAGCACACTGGATCAGGCCTCATCTGCGGGGCTGGATGTCACTGACCAGTCAGGGCTGAGCACCACCCAAACAGAGGAACCTGGAGACACAATGGACTCATTTGGAAAGTTGTCTCAGATCATTGACAGTCCAAGCTTTCACAAGAGATGAGACAGCAGCTGTGTAGACTGTCATGTCCTGTGCCTAGGAGTGTTCTGCTGTGTCTCAGACTGAGCAGTGCTTCCCCCTGTTCCTTGAAAGGTTGCAATTGCAAAGCAATTGCAATTTTTATAGTATCACAGTTTTATTTACTGTGTGGCTCTTGTTCCTCTCTGAAAAAGAAAAACGTCCATATACTCAGGGAGGGATGTGTCCGACATTTGAGTTTGATTGATGGAAGGAAGAGAAAGTGACAATAGATGATCCAAGAGCACCATCTACAGAGGGGGATTGAGAAAAGAAAATAAAGGCACATCATTAGTCACATCAGTGATTGTAGGAAGTGCAGTGCCACCCACTGCTAATAGTAACTCAACAAGAAAATCAGGGCCTGCAGCCTCAGTTAAAATAGGAAGAGGAAGAAGAGCATCTTAATAAAGGATCTTAATAAAATCTACTGCAGTGGGACTGTAAGGTCAAGAAAAAACATGCCTATGTTTAGGAAAAAATGTTTTTTCTTCATGCAGGAGTTTAGTTGTTGTATTTATTTTTTTATTTAAATATGTAGCAGTAACAAATGTGGGTACCTTATGTACTTTATAGCATTTGCATTTACTGGATGTGTCAAGTGTTTCATGTTCCATGTAAAGTAAATAAACATGTAAAGTAAATCAACATGATAAAGCGTTGGAGAGACAGAAAAGCAACTATGAGCCACATCTGGATTTGAACCAATCAATTATTCAGTTTGTAGTCATATAAGAGCTTTTCTTATAAAGATGACCAAGAGTCAAATAATAAAATCAAATTCAAATCAATTAAATTAATGCATGTGTGAAACAAAACCAGTAAAATGTAAGAAAACAGACAGGAGATGACAAACTCAGCAAAGAGGACAGTTTTTTACATATATTAAAATGAATCACATGTCAGGAGAGTTCACAATAAGCAGCCTTGATTTGCTTCTCTTTTTGGATGAACTTAGCGAATAGATAGATAAATTATTTAACATTTTCTCTTCCTCAGTGAAGCTGTGAACACTCTTGTATTCTAAAATGCCACATGCAGTTTATAGGTTTACCAGTCAGAGTTTGCAATTAATTCTGAAACAACACATTTTACTGTGGCCGTGGGGGCCTGAACTCCACTGCAAGGTCTTTTATCTTAGCTGCTCCAGTGGCCACTGGGCATCTTCCAGGTGTGAAAGTGATCAGGAAAGAGAGCGAGAATAAATAATAGTATTAAAAAAACATTTAGAAACTAGATTTTACCAGGTTTATTCAGATAGCAACAAATGCTGTATGAGGTGGTTTTAAACCGTGACCCTGCTTCCAATAAGGCTGTTCCAATGCAGTTAAGTCTGTTTCAAAAAGGATTTCGGGGTAAGGAACTAACATGCTGGGCAGTCATTCAGTGTGTGTGTGTTTGACTTCTGAGCAGGTCTTTTTCTGCACTGACCTGAGGGCGGTGTAGTTAGTTAGTGATATGATAGACTTTGGCCTGGGAAGTTATGTTAACATAGACTCACTGTATTTTAAACTGTCTGCTGGGTTAATATGCACACACGGCGGATTATGAGAAGATAGGCCGCTTGATCCCTTCTATACAGGACAATAAGTTTTACTTTTTTTTGTTGACATAAGTAACTTACTTAATCCTTTCGGCTTATCCTGTAAATTCAGGGTCGCCACAGCAGATAATTTGTTCACATGTTGATCTGGTAGATGTCCTTCCCAACGCAACCCTCCCCTAATTTCTACCGAGCTTGAGACCTGCACTCTGGATGGATATGGGCTGTTGTCGGTTCAGTTTCTTGCGTAGGGACACTTCAACATGTGGTAGGAAAGATTGGGCCATTAACCTCCAACCCTATGGTCGGTGGCACTCTACCAACGGAGCCACTACCGTCACTATTTTCAAGATAAAAGTACTAGTTAATAATAGGATATTACAAAGGAGCTCTGAAGTATAAATATATTTTCAAAACAAATACATTATTAAAGTTCAAATAAAGTAAAGAATGTTCAACTGTCTACTTTCTTATTTTCTATCTTTTTTTATTGTTTTTTTTTTTTTATTGTCACCTACTTCTGTTTAATGATTTAATACCAGCTTCTATTTAGGTAACTTTTTAAACTTCTATTAACAGTTTCTTCATCTTCTTTCCTTCCCTCCTCTTTTCATTCTCCTTTTCTCCATTCAACATTTTCTTGTTTGGCTCCAAATGCATAAACTTGTCAATGCTGAGCAAATTCAGCATTGCCGAGCAAGACACTGAACCCCAACTTAGTTGCTCCCGGTGAGTGTTGGCCAGCAGCTCCCCCATCAGTGAGTGAGTGAGTGAGTGAGTGAGTGTGTGTGTGTGTGTGATTGTGAGTGTGAATGGGTGAATAAGAAGCAGTGTAAAGTGCTTTGAGTGCCAATAGGTAGAAAAGCACTATATAAGTGTAGACCATTTACCATTTGTTTTGTTTTTACTTTTGTCTTTTGTTTCTAAATGATTATAATGGTTAATTAAAACAAGTGGTATCTCTACCAAATTAAGCCCCCTTTTCTAATTAGTTTATACATAGTATTCATATTTTCAATAATAATATTAATAACAATAACTTTATCAGTAAGTTAAAAAAAGTTTGTTTGAGTTGCCAGTTTATGAAAACTTCTTTGACTTATCTGACCACTTATCTTCTGCACCAAATCTTATTATAAGCCTGATTAGCATCTAATGGTAAATCACCATTACGCCTTCCCAGATAGGAATGATAAATACCTATGCAGCATTTTACAAGATGACAACCCAAATTGTGTTCGATTAATTACAAATGATTGAATAAATATTATAAAATAAATGATAAATGATAAAAATAAACCACTGATAACAGTGATGGCTTCTTAGAACACAGTAGCATCACCCTTCAGTATGGTTTCCCTTGGATTTAGGTGGCAGAAAGTCAAAATTAAAGTTAAAGTACTCCACCACAAGTATCTAGTAATACCACTTTAAATCCTTTACCCATGGTGGTGTAAAAAATACACAGTCTAAAAGTTAATTTAAGTACAAAAGTAAAGTACTCCAGTAAGAATGTGTACACCTCCATAATAATATAAAATATAATTTATTGTTTTATTATATTTTGTACTGAGCTATTGAATCTGCAAAGTAAATAAAGCTGTGAAAGAATTGTGGCCTAGCTAAGTAAATAGCACAATAAGTCCTTCAAAATAGTAGTTCAGTAAGAACAAAAGTTACAAAAAATGTAAATATTCCATTGAAGTACTTCAAAATTGTAGTTTTGTAAATGTACTTGGTTGCATATCTGCTTTCAGTCTGTTGGAGTTTGAAACCTCTCCTCATTTCGACCACAGGCCCAGACACAGCCACACCTTGTGTACCAGGAAGTAGTAACATGAGAGGCCTCAGGAATATAATGATCATCATTCAGTTTTCGTTATAAAGGCTAAAATTTGAAAGCATTTGAGCAGATTACAACACGTTACCATGGCAGTTGGGTTCTCCTGGTGTTTAGTGAACTCTGGACATGTTTGGATGGGAGATGTGAATCCGTGAGTGGGAAGATGCTGCCTTCCCTTCCCTTCCCTGCACGTTTCCCTTCCAGCAGTCTCACAGCTAAACTTTGTCCCGGATGACTTTGAATCAGGATGCCTTCGCTGATGGTGCGCATACAGACACAGGCTGCGAGTTGGGTTGCTCCTCCTCGACAGACTTTATGATTCAAGAGAGGGACCTCGACCGGAAACCAAACTTTTTTCTTCGAACTTTTTTCTCAGAGGCGAAAGAGGAAAAGGAGACGAGACTCAGTGTCATAATCTACACAGTTCCTTCTTTTATACATTTAGGTGCGCTGTTGGAAATGTGTCAGCTGCCGACCATCAGAGGAGAAGTGAAGCGTTTCTGGCGAGGATAAGGGCGAAACCGAGTGATTTTAGGCTGGTCAACACGCACATAACGGATTTTGGTCCTTTATCATGGAAGATGTAAGTAGCCACCGCGGTCGCTGCTTCGCTGCATAGCGTATTTGCAGTTTAAGGTCACAGATTGAGATATTTGGAGATGAACACTTAATTGTCCGATGTTTGAGAGATCCGGAGTTAAACAGTCTGCAGGGGCGCGACCGACTTGTTAGGGCAAAGTTAAGGCCCGTAGAAAAGTAAATGCAAACTAAAACTCCGCAGAGAAAGCAGTTAATTCTGCGTTTTCTTACGACTCCAGGGTGTCTGCTCCGGCCACAAACTCGAGATTTTTTGGCAGAGAGCACCTGCCCACCTGTCAATTTGTTGGATCAACATGTTGGTCAGATTCCAGAAGAAACTGGCGACAGGAACTGTAGCAACAACTACGAACTCCATACAAAAAATGTGAAATTTTATAATAGCACATCGCTTGGCTGCACAGTTGTAAGGCTTAAAACTGAAATCTTGACCTGGTCTAATTCCGATGAGCCCTTTAAGGTTTTCGGCATTGTTATTATTCGTATTTAACAGACATGTTGATTGCACACTAGGTGTTAGGTTGCACAGTATGCGAAGCGCCATTGTGAAATGGATGGGAACGTGATTCGGCACACTTAACGTTTAACAAAGGTTGAAATTTCCCAAATAAAGCAGGCTTGGTGGGCAGTACTTTGGCCAAAATCACAATAATAGTTGATTATGTCACAAAGTGCCGTCTATGTTTTGCTGATAAACAAGTGAATTGTGACATTTTATAAGCGATGCTGGGCAACTTCAGGGCAACAGAACACTGAACCCTCATTACACACACAATTGCAATAAAAGATTTGATGCTTAAATTGCAGAGTAAAGGAACTGCAAGCCACAAAGAAAAATAAACATTTTGCGGAAGCAAATTTACTAGAAAAAGGAAGTCAGAGATGCACTATGCAGTGTGCAGGGAACTTGCTGCAAACGTTGTTAAGGGTGCAGCACCCCGCCCTTTGGGTTCTAAGTGTGATCAGAAATTGATACGTAGCTGCTTTCACTCTGCATCCACAAACTGATCATTAAATGCTGCTTTTTAGAATCAATGTTCCCACAACCTGTAGGAAAACATTATCTGTCATACTCACAAGCATCATCCACTATAAACAAGTAGTGAGCACAGTGTGTTGGTTCTAACTGAAAGAGAACCAACATAAGATGCTTCCGATTAAGTATTACCATTTGTGCTCTACACCATTGTGAGAGTCATGTTTCCAGATTTGTAAGTGATTCACCAGAATTTCTCGTCTTACAGGAACATCCAAACTCTGAGGTCACAGCCATAGGTGTCAGGGTCTGACTGATGACTTTCCAAGGTCTCGCTCTGCATTAGTTGTTGCTCTTCACTCATCCGTACTGTGTGCTCTATAGAGAGTTTTCAATTACAGGGGCAATTTGAGTGGATGATATGGGCAGTGCTGTAGATCGTGACAGATTCAAGTCCTGCACTACATTTGCTATTTTTTCAACAGAAAATCGCTTCTTCCATATAACATCTTATAACTTCTAACATAAGGCATTAAGTATGTGAGTAGTGGTGTGAGGCATTTAAATGACACAGATAGATAAAGTTAACAAAACATCCTTTGTGACTTTCTTTCAACACTCTACTTCTGGTAGAGTGAGAGTATGGAAAAATAGAGAGTTAATTCTGTGTTAAATTTGGATCAAATTTGAATGAGGCAGACGAGGTCATTTATATCAACCTATCACCAGCCTAACCTACTCTATGGATATTTTTGTGATGTGAGAAATTAATGTCCATTTTGGCTGGGGATTTCCATAGTTAGCCGGGGTGAAACTGCAAAAGATCCAGAGGAAAATGTCATAGTATGTCAGTATTCGTCATTGCTAAATTGGAGGCTAGATGTGTTTTTGTTGTTTGAGTGGGTTGCAGCAAAGACTAAAAATAAATATGTAATATCACTGTTGCTCCAGCAGACAAACAGGTATCTTTAGGCAGATGACAGAAAGTGGCAGAGTTCATTAAACAGTGCAAAACCTGCTTTGTAGGTCTTTATTAATCATGTTATTAATCACGATGCATATGCGTGGATGAACACACTTATTGATGTGCTGTTGGTTATCTTGTACATGTAAGACATAATTAGTAGCAAATCAAAGCTTTTTTACATCATTGTAGTGATTATGTTCACAGAATCAGTTTCTTATGGAAACATGTACAACAAAAAGTATGGATTGCACAAAATACATACTTTAGTGTTTGTTCATGTAAACATTATTAACTAAAATTCATGACAGCATAAAAGATGGCTGTGATCAATCATTTTGGATATGAGGACTCCTGTGATGTGCAGGTATGGTTTAGCCAGAGGAAGAAGTTGACCTTGTTTGTCAGCCGCCTTCGCCCAAACACTTGCACATCATAGCAACCCTTTGAGATTCTTCCTCTTTCTCTTGTAGCACACATGTTATCTCACAAACATGCTTCCTTATATAATTCTCTTCCTGGAGAAACAAGCCTGGTGGCTGCTAATGGAATTTGATAAAAACTTTAGAAACCTTCAGCCTAAACCTCTAATTTTATACTGACATTAAGGCAGAACGGTTTCACTACCTTATGGCATAGAGGAGGGTCAAGAATAACCACCATGCCTTTTATACTGGATGTTTTGGCTGCAAATTGGTGCAATAATCTCACTTTGACCGGGCAATGTAAAGACACTGATGATGTACTCATGTTAGTAGTAATCTCCTCTTTTTAAGAATTGTTTTGTGTGTTTCAGTATTGTACCACTATCTAAAGAATTCTGCCTTATATGTACAATGGGAAGGTGTTTTAGTATTTGCACCCACTGTGTGGCTGGTTGCCCACTGACAGCTGTTCAGCTCTTATCAGTTGATTTCGTATTTATCATTTCCTGCTCTCCTCCTCCTCTCTACTGCCCTCTGCATATTCTGCATTATCGTCTTTTTCTTTCGACCACTGTGCCTCTTCCATGGTGATCATTTGTCACAGATCTATGAGTCACCCCCCTTTTTATTGCCATCCCGCTGACCAAGAGAACACAGTGTGACGTGTCTGCCTGACCCATCCAGCAAAGAGGAAACAGACTGCTACATTATGTTTCAGGCAGAAGACAATTAACCCTCTCTCCTAATCGTTCCCCCTCTTCAGGCGTCAATGAATGTGAGTGTGTTTGCCGTCTTACTGGGGCACCGCTGACAATTTCTGGGAAAGTATCTTTGAATGCATGCATTTGTTCTTAAAAATGTGTCTGTTTTTGTCAAAACTTCTCTATAGTTCTCGCACTTTGTCCTTTGTAACATTAGGCCCCCGCTTTGTGCATTAGGCCCCTATTTACACATATACAGTTGCAAACTGGGACCTTTACTTGAACAAGATAGGAAATAATATTTGATTACCACAATAGTTTAAATTTGTTTCAATAAGCTCACCAATTAATTGACTAATGGTTGCAGCACAATTATGAAACAATATCATAATCTACCATACCATGTTGGGAAGCAGGACAGTAATGGTGACTGCACAGTACATTAGCATAAATATTAACTGACGTGACGGCCAACTGGTGAATGAGCCAGTGATTGTGAAGCCAGCCGGTTAGACACCTCGCTTCATTACTCTGACCAATTTCAGGCAGTTTATTTGAGCCTTCACTTTGTTTGACTGTGAGGGTGCAAGATTTGATGGTAAAGGCACTGGGGAAGGAAATGAGTCATGGTCGTGATGTGATTTTACAGCCTGTTTAAATTATTTTGTTCTACTTCTTATAATTCTAGGAATCACAAGTAGACCTGAACTCTGAGATTGAAGCAGTCCATTGGGATAATATGGTACTATGGGGTTTAAAGATATGATGGAGGTTATTGATTGACCACTAAGGACTTTCTGTATGGAGGAGGGTTTTTAATTCTATTCTGGATTTTATGAGAAACCAAAAGAGAGAAGCTAATGAAGGAGAAATATGATCTCTCTCGCTAATTCCAGTCATTACTTTGCCACTAACAAAGCTGCTTCTTGCCCTGTTCTCAACTGAGGTCGACTATAGAAAATAGAGCTATAACAAGGTGTAGTTTATTACCTGAGTGAAAATTAAGTAGTAGCAGTTGTAGAAGTAGCCAAATATCATCAGATTTCAGCATTCTGAGAAAGTGCCACACAAAAGAGAAACTTTTGGCACAAACTCACCTGCTGTCATGGTGCATTGCAGGAGGGGAAGCAAATTGGAAAAGATCCAAAACACAATGGTCTAACAATAACAGAGTTGTTTGGCAAGCTGCAAGTGTAAATGCAAGTGTGATGTTTTCAGGAAGTGCCACACAAACTGGACATTTTTACAAACCACGCCACCCGAACATCCACCTGTAACTTCAGATATTGTGCTTTACAACTTGTTCATTTTTATTTCTTTGATTTAGTTCTAGTCCTTGTTCTGTGATCAAAAGCTATATTTTAGTTAACCTCATCTTTTAATTTTTAGTAAACTACTATTTAAGCTGAGGTGGGATTCAGTGCTTAAGTCAAAGCACAGTACTTGCCTAAAAAGTACTCAAGCAGACGTACCATTTCAAAATCTTTACTTAAGTACATGCTCTAAAATGCTCTTGACGTTCAAAAGTACCAAAATCGTATTTGAAACACTGTTATACTTGATGCTGTTGATGAATGTGACAATATTGTCACATTGTTCCACATGTGTCTCATGAATAAATTATGACAATACTATGCAATCACTTTTGATATTTGACGTGGATCCAAATGTCATCCCCATTTTCTTTAAACCAAGCCAAGCCCCTCGAAGTGCATGCAGTAGCTAGTAGTGTGTTCAAGGTTCACGCTCACTGGGAGTCACTGGGAGAATGATTGAGGCATGCAGGAAGAGAAATGTGAAGCACAGTCATCCAGTGAGCTCATCTGGATTATGTCATTGTTTAAAAAAAACAGTCCAGCTCATCCACTGAAAGTTTAGTGGATGCTGTCAGTTTATTATTGGCTGTGTATAAAAACAAGGTTATCGTTATAAAAATGAAAGTCCTTCAAATATAGACTGAATTACAGTCTATACAGTGTTAACTAACTGAGGTAATCAACAGGAAAAACTATTTCCTTTTACTTTCTTTGAAAAATAAAACTGATGCAGTTGCATCAATATGCAGTTAAAGGAAAGGTTTGGTCGAGTGATGCAGTTTTGGAATTTGAATGTTGTCCTCCAGAAGACTAAGAAAAAACATTTTCAAGAATGATTCGCAGCCAGAAACAGGCTTCAACAACAAACCAATGATTATTTGCAGAGAGGAATAAATGTAAAGAACAGACAGAGCTGCCCACAAACCCACAGGGAATTCACGGGTGACACAGGTGAATCTAGATCAGGGGTCACCAACCTTTTTGAAACTGAGAGCTACTTCTTGGGTACCGATTAATGCGAAGGGCTACCAGTTTAATACACACTTTTGAAATAACAAATTTGCTCAATTTACCGTTACTAATAATTAATTAAATTAATGATATTCATCTATGTGAAGACACGGGTCATGTTACTGATTTCTTACAATAACTATCAAATGTGCTCACGGGCACCATGTTGGTGACCCCTGATCTAGATCTTTAAAGGTCGACTTTAATGGTTGTAATGAATAGTAAATAAATAAATAAATAAACTTATGCTGTCTTTCTACTATCCAAAATATCACTCTGCAACCATCTAAAAAAATCCTCCACATGATCTGACACAAAAAGAAGAAGCATCAAAATAAAGAAAGGCAGATGAACATTTGATACTGCTTAGTACGGTTTAATACTGTTTAAATGTGCTCCCTAAACTACAACCGCAGCAAATAAGTTGAAATTGCATAAGTTGCCAAATTTAGTCAAAGAAAAAGAAACTTTTAGTACATTTATAAGTATTTAACTGGTTCAAGTTTTTATATTGCATTAGGGATTTTAACTCACACAGGTTTCTATTAGATTCTTATTTTTGTGAAGCCATTTTGTGTTAAAGGTGCAGGTTCAGATGAGGGTCCCTCCAGATCAAGTTCTGGAAAACTGTGAAGAGCATTTGTCCAATTTCTACTGGGGTTGGACTGGCACTGCACAGCTGGGTAGGGGAAGGGGCTGTTAGGGGTTCAGTGCCTTGCCCAGAGACACTTTGACATATAGCCGGGACTGGGGATTGAACCTCTGACCCTGTGGTCTTTTGACGACTGCCTTAACAACTAAACTACAGTTCTTTATGATCTTATTAGTAAAACTAATAATTAATTGCTGTATGGAAACTATCATTTCTTATTGATTTAAATAACTTGTTTACTCTCATGAATTTACATTTAGGAGTTCAGAATGCAATGATAGTATGGTAAAAACTGATTTACGCCTTGATTTTTTAAATTTCACACAACGTGACATATTTGACATATTCTGTCGGTCATAATGAGCTCCAATTAAAAGCAGTGAAAGGAAGATGCGTAGTGATGCTCATATGATAGCAGCACAGAGACCATGAAGGTGGCCACTTACATCTATGTGGCAGTGGGTTGATTCTGTTGTTAGAGCTATTTTCAGATCTATCTGTGGTCTGTCGTGTGATATATATCAAAGGCCTTTTGTCACATGTTTAAAGTAAGCAGCAAGGTTTCGAAGTAAAGCAAGTTCTCCCTGAGAGTGCACACAGTGTGTTCAAAGGATTAAGGCTAATAACGGCTTTATAATACCAGTTCACTGCTCCACTGTCTACGAGGTTGGTGGGAGAGAAGTGAGAGGCTTGTGGCAAATTAATGAAAGCCAGATGCTCTCTGACCTAACCCTTCATCAGAAACACATGTCTGCTGCGCTCAGCTTTTGTCAGCTTGCATGAGATACCTCAGCAACAGCACAGTGTCTTTCTGTTACTGAATTAAAGCTTGTCTAATTATATAATTTTAATCTGCGCGTAGGTGGATCGTTGATGCATTTTGTTGTTCACCTCAACTCCACAGATAGAACAGTTAATACATTTCACAAACATCTGTGGGGAGTGATGGCTGAACGGATGGTTTGCCTATGCTTCAGTGCAGTAAACACATTTCCTGTATGAGTCCCAAATTAGAGACTCTCCACTTACCTTATGTTATCACAGTGCAGAGCTATAGAGTCAGCTGAGCCCTGAGTAATGGAAACATCTCACTGTTGCTCTGTTGCAGGTCTGGTCAGCGCTGCACTGTGCTGAAAGTCTTCCACCTAGCCCAGTGGAGTTTTCCAAGTTCATGTCAAGACCCTGTGCTTTTCTAGCTTTGACTTTCTTTGCATAAAATATCCTAGTTTTGCTCTAGCTGTTATTTTGGCTTTAAAAAGTAGCTGTTCTATTTGCATTCTATCTTTTCACAAGTCTGTGCTCCGTGCTTGGCCTTCCTTTCCTTGCAGCTGCACTCCTGTTTACCACACAGACTTGCAGTGACAGGGAAAGTGGAAAAACAGTTAGATGACCCCCCCCTAAAAAAAAAATAAGAGAGATCTCCTCTGGAACAGAAACAAAGGCTGTGGATTTTGCAGACACCTGCATGTGTCAGGGCTTAAGTCACAGTCAAAGAAATATGTGGGTTTGCAGAAGTACATATATACTGCAGCTTTAGTGTAGTCAGGTTGTATTTAAGCAGTTATAAGAGATTATAACAGTGACTGTCTTCGTCAAGGGGACCTGGTCCAGTATAAAATAATGTTTTTAAATGCATAGCTTCATTGTTAGTATTTCACATTTAGTACTTGTAACTTTTTAATTTGTGCATGTAAAATTATGCCATATTTACCCATAGGCTGGTTAACAACGCAGTATATATTCATATAAGGATCATAAGACCATGGGTTGGATGTTTTTGGTTTAGACAGCTACCTCAGTAGGTAAGAAGACCTAAAGCCAAAGGGCTTGTTTAAAACCAGCCTACTAAAACCTGAGGGCTTTCTGAAAACTTCACTTGCCAACTTGCCACACTCACTAAAACGTCTCTTTCTCAGCCTCTGTAGCAGATATTAACATAAAAGAAAAAAAACAATTGAAAGCTTAAACAGTTGGCTTTAACTATTTATTGCCTTTGCCCTTTTTATAATCAAATAAACCAATAAAAAGGACAAAAATTATTTGTGACTTTGTCAAAAAAGTGTCATTGAAATAATGTAAGCTGTCATGTGTGTAACTGTCTGAAAAAGCTACGTCTTTTATTTTGAAAAGACTTGTAATGATGTTGCAGGTAAATTTTTACCTTTCTTACAACGTGGGGGATAATTCCCATTTTTCAGTTCCTCAAAGTAACTGCTGTGCATCAGTGTCGCTTTCTGGTGGTCAACCATCATTGCTGCCCCAAATGCAACTCTAGAAACTTTCTGTGGTGCTCACGAATAAAAAGCTTAATAAACTACATTTTCTATACTGCTTTTAATATTTCTGAGCTATATTTAACAAAACATTGTGCATTTTGACGCATGATGACATCGTCAAGTCATGTAGTCCTGCTTTTTTCAGCTATTTCTTCTTTGTCATTTTTGAAGCTGGTCTTAAAAAACTTTTGAGGTGCCTACATACAGGATACAGTAGAGAATATGACGTTATGTCACACCATATTAACTTTGAGGGGATGTACCTATAACTTTTTTTTTTGCTCTGTACAGTAACCATGAAGCATTTCACCCAGAACGCGAGCTGCATGGCAAAGTTCAGCTGAGACACCACTGTTGCAGAGAATAGAAACAGAGTGACTCAAACCTATTATGACGTGCATATACACAACAACATTTTCTATTGAGACCAGCTCCAAAAATTATAACAGTTTAGTTAAATCTTTTCCTGTTCACAGTCAATATGTATGTTTTGTTAACTACTCCTTTGAAGGTTTTTTTTTCTATATGATTGATTTAAAATTGATGTAATTTTAACCATTTCAAACTGTTAGTCAATTTTTCCCATAGAGGCATATTCTAAATAACTTCTAAAACTGTAAATTGAACCATTTAACTAAATGTTGCTCTCTAAGTGTGTGGGATGTACCTGAGAGCAGCCCTGTTCCATTTTCATTCTGACTGTTAAAAGTTTCACTTCCTTTCTGTTATTTATGATTCCTAGCAGTAGCTGCTGCTGTCATGCTCTTATAATCTTTTTTGGGGCGGTTGGGGGGTGGGGGGGGGTCTGCTAATGGAGTAATTTCAGCTACTTCATAAATATGTATCTCACATATTAGACCAGATCATGTAGGCTGCACACAAAATGTACAAAGCAGAATCAAAAATAGTCAGAGGTGAGAAGGTAAAGGCAGAGGCAGTGCAAAAATGAGGCAGAAATAAAAAGGTCTGATAAGAAGTAAGATTCTAACTCCAAACTGTTTTGCTGTTTAAGCAGAATTTGGGATTTTCCTGTATTGTGTATAATTTGTATCTGTTCACTTGTTTTACATGTTTACACTAGATGACTTTTGTAGGTAAATGTATGGTGAAGGGGGAAGTACTGCACCTTTGTAAAAATAAAATGCTTTTTTATGCCTGAAGGACAAAATGAGGTTTGAAAACATTATTTGCTGTAATGGGATTAATTGTCTGAGCAAAACAAAAACCCTGACCACCATTACACTATTTAACTAGTTATGTAACTCGTAGCTTTATTTTCTTCACCGTTATCATTGCTGTGTTTTGTCTTCAGATCCTGCAGGAGCACCATGCCTCTGTGCCATGTCAGATTAGACTTCTATATTTGCCCCATCTTCATAGTTGTTCATAACTGAATCAGTTGTTCAGACCCAAATAAATGATGATTGCATTCACTGCCAACTATTCTAATAATTGATAGTTTTTTTAATCATCCTTTTTTTTATAAAAGCAAATTCAGCTTAAAAGTTTGGAAAATGATTGCTCACACTTCCCTAGATAAACAGATATTTTTAGATTTAAAACAGATTTACAACACATATCAAACAGAAAGAACTCTCAAGAGGAGCAGCATTTATTTATCACATAGATCACCAAGGCTACTGCCAGTAGTGTAAACAGTTTTCTGAAAATAACGATGGTAAAGTCAAACTGATCAATGCACTGCTATGTTTGTCACTTCCTTTCTTGCATTGTAGGGTGTGAAAGAGGATCCGGCCCAGAGTACAGAGCCCAAGTTCCTGGGTAAGGCTGGCTGGCTGAAGAAGGCTCCAGGCAGACTATTAGCAAGCTATAAGGACCGCTACATCCACGTGGAGAGGACAGAGATTGTTGTTTATGAAACTGAGGTACACTGCAGCTTCTGCTAAAAGTCTACCTCCTCATAAAGCACTCTAGTAGTGTCAAGTGACTGTTATCCTTTTTCATAAATCATAGGCTCTACAAAAGTATATTACAGGGTGACACTTATTTATCAGCCTGTGTCTACACGGACAGTACAGCAGACACACTGTAGTTGTTAGTTTTTTGTGGATACTAATAAAAAGTTATGTCAGGTATTCATACTGCCCGTAATGTCTTGCAGGACCGACAGAACTGCTTAGAGAGGCTTGACCTAGAAAACTATGACAAATGTCATGAATTAAAGAGCCCCTTCCACAAGAAGCACCGACTGGTACTGATTCGATCCTCCAAGCCTGGAAATAAGGTGAGCTGAACGATGCTTATATAGCGCTTTTATCCAAAGCACTTTACAATGTTGATTCCCATTCACCCATTCACACACACCTATGGCAGTGGCTGCCATGCAAGGTGCTCACCTGATCCACGAGGAGCAACTTGGGGTTAAGTGTCTTGCCCAAGGACACTTCAACATGTAGCCAGGAATAAAATAAATAAATGTCATTCCCTCAGAGCTGACCCCCAAAATTCAGCAACTAATTCTTCATTCATTTGAGCCAAGTTTGAGCCAAGTTGTGCAAAGGGAGCATTATTTTTAGCTCTCATGTTAATAGTGTGAAAGCTAAAGCTATTAATTCCTCTCCAGATTTTTTTTTGTTTTTTTCATTGTCCGCATTTTTTGATTTGGCACAGTTTTTATGCCGGATGCTTTTCCTGATGCAACTCTCCCCAAATTGCTGTTAACAATGTACCTGCTGTACCTACTTTACAGAGAAACTTCAGGAGTATACTATGATGTGGAGCAAAGGAAGTGAAATTACAGAAGAAACACATATAGAGTTAGATAGGGGAGAAAACCATTTAAAGCAAAAGCAGAAGCAAATAAACAGAATCAAAAACTAGTAACTGTAGTATTAACATAGCTACTTTTGTTTATTAACTTATTACAAGTAAATTAAAAATTTACTTATAATTTAAAAATGTCTTCTATGATTGAGACTCGTGCATACACTTTATTTAATAAATAAAGCATATGACATTACCTAGACAAACAATGGGTTTCAGTGATTGGTGATGCCTACATTTAATGCTTATTCGTGTTTCTTTAAATAATATGTGCTGCTGCCCTCCTAGAAGCCACACTGACCACGTAGTCACAAACCCTGAGAAATACTGCTGCCTCCCTTTTGAAAAGAGCTAATGTTGCTAGATAGGATTCTAGGGTTTTTTTTTTTTTGAAAGAAATGGTTCTTAGGATAATCAAATCTAACAAAAAAAGAATAATTTGGCATCAATGGCTGACTATGGACTGCTGGGGGAGTATGAATATGATGATGTTACCTTGTAATTTTGGTTATGTGTCTAGGACACATAAAGTAAACAGAGTTGTTAGATTTCTTTTTTTGGATAAAGTACATAAAATAACTTATATAACTGTTGTAATGAGCATTAAAAATGGGACAGTAAATAATGTATGAAGTATCTGTACCTCTAATTTCTCTCTGTGCTTGGTAGGTTTCCTCCAGTTACTCTAGTTTCCTCCCGCAGTCCAAAGACATGCATGTTAGCTTCATTGGTGACTCTAAATTGCTTGTAGGTGTGAGTGTGAATGGTTGTCTGTGTGTATATATTTCGCTGTGTTGGTCCCGAGATAGACTGGGAACCTGTCCAGGTTGTACTCACCTGTTGCCCTTAGGATAGGCTAAAGCCCACCCCTGGCCTGAACAGGATGAGGGTTTACAGATAATGGATGGATGGGAAATTATAATATACAAAGTAATATTTTTAAGTACTAAAAATATAGCAGAAAGTGAAAATATTAAAATATCTCTGACTGTGAAATGTACCATTACCGTGAAGCAGTGAGATTCAGGAGACACAATATTGCTATAAAAACATGTGGTGCTTCTACAGATCAGAGAGGTTTTACTAAGAAATACTTACCAAAAATGTACCAAAAAAAGAGAGACTTGATACTAAATGTTCCGTAACCTTTGATCATCATCCTTATTTGAAAAGACTACTCCTTCCTTTAGGTCCACGATTTGAAACTCCAGGCTCAGACTGCAGAGGAAAAGGAGGCTTGGATTAGTGCGCTGACTGATGGCATCAACCGAGCAAAGAACAAAGTCTTTGATGAGGTAAACATCTTTGTAACCAACACAGCTCTACATTTTAGTCAGTAACATCCATATACACACTTTTAAAAATTTAATCTGTGGAAAGGTGAATAGCTAACCTGTTGTTTATTTGCACAGGTGAAGGTTGATGAAAGCAGTAATTTAGAGCATGTCACTCGAACAAGGCCAAAAGGGAACCGTAACCGACGACCACCAACCAGAATCCACATGAAAGAGGTTTGTGTGTA
The DNA here is from genome assembly GCA_020496755.1 of Channa maculata. NCBI lineage: Eukaryota > Metazoa > Chordata > Actinopteri > Anabantiformes > Channidae > Channa > Channa maculata. Next base: position 28,554,145 of record CM035602.1, read on the forward strand.
TGGGAATGTTGGAATCCGCTCATTATGGTGTGGCTCTGATCATGTTCACTTATTTGCACAAAGTTTAGATTAGATTAGATTCAACTTTATTGTCATTACACATGTACAAGTACAATGCAACGAAATGCAGTTCAGACCTAATCAGAAGTGCAATAGCAGCAAAAGCAGGATATCCAGTTTTTGCATAAATAAATAAGTTAGTATTGCACAGTGTTTTGCAGATGGATATGTACATAAACTTTAACTTTTATCTTTAAGTAAGATTAAGTCCTGATCATTTAACTAGTGTGATTGCTCAGTTCAGAGTATCATATCTTGGTACGCTTGAAGAAGTGAGCTGGAGAATGGATAATTTGGGCACTTTATAGATGTAGTTTAATGGCCATCTGAAATACTGTGACTATAGACGAGTGCTTTTTTGTTTTTTCAAAACAGAAAGTCATGGTGGTGACATAAGTGTGCTCAGGCACCTTTTGCTGTAGCACAATGTGAGTGCAGGCCAGTGGGGGAGAAGGCAGGGGCGAATACTTGTGCTTGGGTTTGTAACAAGGCAACCACGCTAGTGTAATGACAACCTAAATGAACATCTAAACCACTTCTTCTAAAGCAAACAAGGTCAAGTGCTTGGTGTGAACTAAGGCAAACCATTATTTTATAGTAATCACTGGAAAATGTTTCCTAATTTTTAATATTTACTGAGTAATCTACAACCCCAAGTCAAAAAAAAGTTGCGACGATGTGTAAAATGTAAATAAAAACAGAATGCAATGATTTGCAAATCTCATCAACGCATATTTCATTCAAAATTGAACATAAACAACATATCAGGTGTTGAAACAAAATGCTCCTATCCACACAAGTTCTCTTTCAGGGAAAGCCTTGCATATTTCAGCAAGACAATGCAAAACCAAATACTGCATCCAGCACACTCCATCCATGATGAAAATAAAACAAAAAATCCGGGCTCAGGACTGATGGACAGCTAGAATCCTGCATCAGACAAGAATGGGACAATATTCCACTCCGTGAAACTCCAGCAGCTGGAGTTCACTTCCCAGATGTTTACAGACATTTGTTAAAGGAAGAGGGGATGCTGCACAATGCAACTTTTTTGAGTTGCCATCAAATTCAAAATAAGCTAATATTTTCCAGTTAATAGTAAAATGTTTCAGTTTTAACATCTGATATGTTGTTTATCTTCTATTGTGAATAAAATATGGGTTGATGAGATTTGCAAATCATTACATTCTGTTTTTGCCTAACCAAAAGCAAGTCCACTTGCTATTGAACAGCACCTTTAAGATTGGATTTGCGATTTTACACTTCAACAATCCAGGCAAATAATACCTGAGTTAGTGTTTGCTTGGCACATACTTTGCACATTCTATTTACTGATGAATTCAAGTTTGGGATTTATGGCAGTAACAGAAAGGTGTATTTAAGGACAGTGTATCTAACAGCCTGGGAAATGTGGTGGAAATATTGACTTTGAAATGTGCACCAATTTAACTATATCCAGGCCAAGAAGTACCACTCTATTCTACAGATGCAAGTTGTACACATTTTTTTTAGCTGGGCCTTTATTATAACTGTATAGCACCTTTTTCTGAGCGAAAAATATTGTGTGTGCATATGTTTTTGCCCTCTAGGTAGCTGATGTGTCATCTGATGGTATCCTCCGTTTGGATCTTGATCTTGAGGATGCTGTAATGCCTAATGGGAACCAGTATGCCAATGTTGATGGCTCAGACAACACCAAAGTGTCCAAAGTACCAACAGCTCTGTCCACTGTCAGTGAAGCTGTGGAGGAACCATCAGGACCAAATGCTGAGGAGGAGGCTCAGACTGAACCAGAGGTCCATCCCCAGAAAAAGGTCATCAAACCTCCAATGCCACCTAACAAAGATGTTAGACCTAGTTTGGTGCGTGAGGATGAGCCTGATAAGGATGAAACCCGAGAGAAAAAGGTCTATATAATGCTAATATTTGTCATACAGCATAGACGTAGACATATTTTTGTATTTCTCTTTGGGTAACATATCCTATAAAACATGATTTTATATTTCTAAGGTCCTGAAGCCACCTATGCCTCCATCTAAAGAAGCTAAGCCCTGTGCTTCACCTGTTGAAGAAACTAAAGAGGATGCCAACGCTGAGAAGATGTCTGAAAAGAGTCCTGATGCCAAGAAAAAGTCATGTCCACCACCAACCCCACCCATCAAACCCAGCTCCAAGAGCAGCCTTGCAGACTCACTATCTGGGCCAACATCCCATCCTCCTACCCCTCCATCTAAAGAGAAGAAACCCTCAGACCCTGCTGTGGATGATGCAGACCAACATATTCAAGGCACATCTGATGAGAGCAAGGAGATAGGAGAAGACAATGGCAAGAAGACAACAGGAACAGCTATGGAAACAGATGAAGTTTTTAAAGAAGGTGATAAGATTCTCTGCACAAAGGGACATGTTTCTGAAGAAGAGTCAGAGGGGATTATAGGCAGTGGCATAAAGAAGGCCTCCAACAATGACGGTCAAATACCCATTGAGCCACTCGAAAAAAGTTCTAGCCCACTTAACAAAAAACATAAACCTACAGTATCACTGCAAACAGCCCCAGATACCTCATGCAGTTCATTTCAAGCAGAAGAAGTCTCTTCGGTAGTTGAGTCTTTGAATGACATGCTAAGTGACAGTCTCAACATGAGTCCTCTGCTCTGTCCCTTGTCTGGGGAGAAGAAAAAGAAAGCAGAGGAGAAATCTGTAGACAGTGGACAACACTCAGATGATGACAGTGAGGGATCTGGGAGTGAAGATGTATTGGCAGCTTCCACAGCTGCCTTGAGAGGAAGCCAAGCTGCTCTGGATGTAATGGATGTCAGCGAGGACAGCAGTAACATATCTGTTAGTTTAAGGCCGGCACAGACAACAACAAAAAATAAGGTACAATCAGCATTCATTTCCTGCCGGCGCTCAGCACCCCTTCCTCCTCAGAAACCCTCCACTAAGGTCCGATCAGCCTCCATTGGAGATCTGCTGTCAGATTCCACAACCTGTATTCAAGTGACAGAGAATACCAGATCTGGGGCTGGAAGCAACATATCTACTGATGAAGTCATGAAGCTAGAGGCTGAAGTGGCTCTGGAGATGGAAAAGACGAGCCAGCTCCTGAGCAGAGTTTCCCATCTCCAGGAAAAATGTGATGAGCAGGACAAGCCAGAGGATCTGCTGGCCAAGGCCATGGAGAAGCTGAAGATGGCTGACCATGTCCTAAGAGAGGTCAAGAAACTGAAACTCACAAAGAACTTAAGCAACAGGAAGAGCTGGTGAATGTCATTTACAGCAGGCTGACTTGGAATTGACCATTCGTTATACCTTCTACATGGACAGCCATTGTCCAGTCATAGCTTAGCAGGCTGAAAAAGGCACAGCAGGCCTGAAAGGCTTTGATTTCTTCACCTTTGGTTTTCATGATCCTCAAGAAAGTAATATTTGGCATTGTCATTAACATGTTTTTTGTAAACCTTTCAAAAACAAGAAACCCAATATTTGTAGGGGAATAACATTAGCCTGTTTAGCTCACTGGTAAAATCTGACATATACCAGTTCAAAATGTTACTAAATTATTTTCAGAGGTAGATGTGTACAGTTATATATTTAAACTGTACTATGTGAATAAGGAGGCTGAAGGTTTTAGCAACATAAGGAGGTCATAGGTAGTAAATGGTCAGTGGATATACTTTGTTACTGATTATTTTTTATGGTTTATGGTATGCAACTTTCTATTTTTCTTGCTTACTTTTCTTAATGTAGCTAAAAGTAAGGCTAAATATTTGCTAAATGTTAAATCTTATTGTTTTTGCTATTAACAAAATATCAGACATTTTCAATATAAATAACTTGAAAGCTAATTTGAGAATTAATAATATATTGACAAAGGCTATACTGTGAGAACATGCAATAAAGTGTTAGTATCAATGATTTACTTTGTTGATTTAAAAGACTTTTTTATATTATTTCCAGAAGCATGTTTTAGCTGGCAGTGTAATATGAAGTATACTGTAAATATTTTACACTTTTAATACAACAATGATGTACCACCATAGCTCAGGAGTTTTCTTAAATTAATAATTTCTGACTAAACATGTAATTACAAGCAAATGTTTCTATCAAATAAGATCTATTTTCCCCACATGGAGGTTGGCAGTTTTTCTATTTGATGTTTAATAGTGTACATAGGACATAACAAAAAGCTTGTAGCAGCCATTTGGCTTCTCACTTATAGTTGTTTTAATGAGGGATAGACCCTCTTTCCATCAGTGAAGAATGTCCTACTTTTTTGACAAATGCTCTATTAAAAGATCTGATGGTAGGCTATTTAACAATGCCATACAATTTCTAGTATATGAATATATTTTCGTACATTAGATGGAATTTTGTTGCCTTTGATAAACTTTGCAATTGCACAAAAATAAATAGGAAACTACCTGTTAATGTGTTGTGTCTTTTATAGCATTTATTATATACATAATGCATTTCAGAGATTTATAATAAAAAAATGTTTACTTTGATTTGTTCTCCATTATTGGTTTCTTGTGGGGCTGATCACAAACCTTGTTCAAACTTGCCAACTTCATTTTAGTAGTCTGTCCCCCTGAATTAATTAACAATTTAAGAGATACAATAATATCACATTTTCTTCCTGGTTTGTGTTTTATTTCACTTAAATACAATAACCTTTTAACCTTTGAAAACAAATGCACATTTTTCTATGGGTTTTTAGATGGGTTTTTTTATATCATGTAATGATTTTTTTCAACATAGGAATTCATAATATTAATAGACTAAAAACCCATAGAATATGTGCATGTGTTTTCAAAGGTTAAAAGGTTATTGTATTTAAAATGAAATAAAATACAAACCAGGAAGAAAATTTGATATTATTGTATCTCTTAAATTGTTAATTAATTCAGGGGGACAGACTACTAAAATCTGATAAAAGCATAAAAATGTGTCTAGATTTTATTGTGAAGCTCGTGAGAGGAAGTAGTTATGCCAGCTTTAACGTATGTGTGGCGGTTTGACTGTGGATGTGTTTGGCAGAACGGGCTGAACAGCTTTATGTCATTAGCATATCGTCCAGCCTTCTTTCATCTGGTGGGAAAGAAATCCCAGCAGTAAAATGAGGCAGGTGAGGAGAGAGGCGCATTTAAAGCACTGCAAAGATGGAGGACGACCTGGTGTCAGAAGACGATATCTGTAAGTAATGATAAGCCTCATGGGACAGGATCGGTTCTCCTTCTGCGGCGTGCGTGTGTGTGCGCGCGTGCGCTGCAGGGGACAGCAGCGGGAAGTGAGGTGTTAAATTATACGCAGGTTTTATTTCAGTTTTTCAGCTAATAGATGTAAGTATTCCACTTGTTTTTGAATGCTGTCGTTTTCTGTAAGAAAAATAGCTAAGACCATCATTTTGGCGAAATTGTTCCTCATAAAAGTGGTAACAGACTATCATTTATAATTTAGAATGTAAATATTTATAAATTGACTTCCTCTCAAGGCAGCTTGTAGTTTAACACACACATCAGGAACTGCGTGAATTACTGGGAAACGTCGATGAGTCCTGCATTCCTGTTGTACAGCACGAAGTGATTCTCACAGCTGTATATGCATCTGTGCTTATCTACTCAGTGTTAAACATACATTAGCGTTAAACCTGTCATATAGCCAACATTTATATATTTTAATATTATTCTTACATATGTTTTTGATTACAATTCAAATAAACGTTTGATGTACATTTTTTCTTAACTTATTGGTCATTCCTGACAGTGCTGTGGTCAGAAAAGGAGTTCCATGATGCTGCAAAGAGGAACGACACAGGGAAAATGCAGGAACTTATCAAGAAGGGTGTGGATGTCATGGCTAAAAATAAAGTAAGCCTGCTGAAGTATAAACATGGACACTTTTCTGGTTCTTTGGTCAGTGCTTTAAAAGTTCAGTAAGTAATTATTTCAACAAAATGCACAAAGGTAGAACTAATACTTTTATTCAAGGCTCACTCTATGAAGTGCACAACAGGACATAAATGGAAAAATAAAATATTATTGTGCATTCACCTGTAGTTGTGCTGCTGTAAAATGTCAAAATATCTGCAGTGAAAAGGTGGATTGTCTCATGCATAAGCTGTTTTTAGATTGAGGGCAGTATCTAGTTCACACTAAACAACACCCCAGTATTTTTCTTTTTCACAAGGGATTAGGAAACATTGTCACATTTTTTATAGCAATCGTAATTTAAAAAAATATATATTTTAAAAATATGATTTAATTTTTTTTTAAGCTCAGTAGCACACAATATTTCACATTTTCTACTTGCTATAGGCAGCTGATCCACACTGGATGAGAGGTAAGAGGAACCTAAACAGAGCATAATTCCATTATTTATTATTTAAAAATTAATAGCTAGCTTACTAGTATTCAACATATTTTTATGACCACAATTCACAATAGCCTTTAAATGAGTCGTACGTACACATTTGATGCTAATAACACATTATAGCAGCTGACAATTTAAAAAAGGAAGTGGGGTACTTTAATGTACATTTTCGTAAGTTAAACTGAGGGCTGTGGTGTCACTGAGCACGTCTGTTTCTGTACAGATAGACCGAAAAGCACTGCATTGGGCAGCAGGAGCTGGGAATGAACAGGCTCTACGACTCATACTAGACCACGACACTGAAGTAGATGAGAAGGACATTGTATGTACACCTGTTTCATTTCCTAACATAAAATTTCCAATGTCACCAAAAAAATAAGGTTTTAGTTCATAATGAAAATTTTTATGTTGCTTCTTTCTTTAAGTTGTATTTCTTGTTTTAAGATATGCGTTAGTTTTTCTATTTCCATTTTTAAACTTTTAATAGTAATGGGCCCTTTATCAGGGTGCTACTAGCCACTATATTTCTCATTATAGCATTTGTACTTACTGATAAAGGTGCAGTCTTTAATAATAATTTTCATACTTCTTGATAAATTCTGCTGAATGATCCACACTTCCCTCAATTCTAGCTGTGCGCTCTAAAACACTGATGTTCCTGGCACTAGAGCTCAGAAATTCACATAATTGTACAAAAGTGTAAAATGGTCAGTGCTACCACTTCCAGCAATAACCTTGACAGTCACACCACCAAAGGTCAAAGGTAAAAGTTGCAACCGTACTTTCTGTTTCGGATGTGTTTTCTTGTTAAACCCTTCCCAAAACACTTTAACATAACATAACATAACAAAGTAAGGTTTTCCATCGAATCCCACATCACTAGGTGTGGCCCTGTCCAGCCACCAAGGGCAATCCTGGTGCTGGAGCCACTCAAATTTATGTCCCTGAATACCTCCAATACATTTCACTACAGCTGGCTGTCTGCATCACGTTGGGGTAGGTGGGCTGAGTTTCCATCTTCTGGAACTGCAACACGAGACTGTGGACATTTCCTTCGCAGTTCACATGACAGTTTAAGAACCCTTATTAGAAACCTGCATAGCATAAAACAAGTCTTTCACAACTTAACAGGGATAGACCAAGGTCAATAAGGAAACTGCTGATATACATAAACTTACACTTAATCTCACTCATCTCAACCATTTTAAATGCATATCCACAGTTTGGCATGAATGCTCTGCTGCTGGCATCCTGGTTCGGTCACCTAAAGATCCTGCAGATCCTGGTGTCCTGTGGAGCAAAGCTCAACTGTGAAAATAAAGTAAGAGCTGCTTCATTACATCATCACTACATACTCAAAGCTTGATGTTTTTATCTGGCTTATAGCTCACAGAGATTGTGTGTGTGTGTGTCTGCGCACGTGTGTGTTAGGATGGTCAAAGTATGCTGCACTGTGCTGCTCAGCGAGGCCAGATTAGAGTTTTGGAGTTCATTATGGAGGACCTAGAAAACATCTGTCTGGACAGAGTTGATAAGGTAATTTTATAATAATCTGAATTTTCAACATACTAATTTGTACAAGTGTGAATTTAAAATTTTTTTGTCAGCTTTTCTGTATTACAGTAATGTATTTACAGTAATGTTTTATGTTTTGGTAACAGAATATTAGCAATTTGAAATAAGTGAACATGAATTTATGTGTATAGTGTGTAACCTGCTCTCATTTCGCTGATCAGTCAGGGAAGACAGCTCTTCACCTGGCTGCTGAGCATGGAAAACTTGACGTGGTGGAGTTTCTCATCGGAATGGGCTGCGCACATGGTTTAAAAGACAAGGTAGTGACACGTGCATACAGATATGAAACAATAGAATGTATTCAAAGATGCACGGAATACAAGTTTTTGTTGTTGTTGTTTATCTATTAACTGTTGTGCATAACAAAAAGAAACTATTAAATTGGTTTCAAATGATAAATATCTACATCTTTGTACTTTAGTTTTTTTATTTGTCAAACTGCCATTACCACATTTCATTCAAGCTAATACAAGCTCAAATCCATCCATCATTTTTAAGACTTAACACAAACATTATAAAGCAGGATCCTTTCTGACTTTAAATCCTGAGTAAAGATACTGGACAAAAGAAAATGTCAGCTAATTTATCCTGCTAATTCTCTGCCTAGCATGTGGCTCACTTGTTGGTTGGTTAATGTGAATCACATGACATGTATTTGTGTGGCATTAAGATGTTTTTGTCAATCTGAACCACAGTGCAACTGTCTCTATAAAGTAGGTAGGTGTGTAGCTCCCACATAAAATTACTTCTTGAAATGAATGGGTTCAGATTAACAGATATAGATTCCTCCAGGATAATTTCTTTTAATTTATATTTTTAACAGTTTCAAACATAATAAATACATATGGAAGAAAGTGTAACAAATGAAGTAGTAAAATAGATATTTGTGTGAATGTAACATATACAGCACAAAGAGAAATTGTTGTATGAATGGGTATTGATTGTAATGTGTTGTTATGTCTGGACTACAGGATAAGAACACAGCCATGCATCTGGCAGCAAAGCTTGGGCACACAGAGGTCCTGCAGATGATGGTGGATACTGGAGTAGATGTGGATGAGAGGAATATAGTGAGTGCACTGGAGCATGCTGCAGGCCTATGAATCATATGTAGGCCTATGTACCTAATTAAAGGGATTGTGGAGTGTGATTTGGCAGCATGTTTGCATTTTCTCTATAATACCTTTTAATTTTATGGAAGCTTTTTTTTCCGCTGTGCTTTTCACCACTACATACTGGGTACACTGCAAGCTTTATATTCAGTAGAAAGTAGACAGCCTTATTCAGTTTTAGTGTGGGTATTAAAAACTGAATTTATATATGTTGGCAAGTTCCAACCTTGTGTTTTGAAGCTCATTATTCAACTCAAGATTAGTATTGATTAATCTGGTAATCTGTTGGTTCAATCCTCCCTTCATATGTCAAAGTGTCCCAACTTAGATGCTCCTGGTGTCCACCCCATCAGTGTGTAATTGTGAGTGCAAATGTGTGAATAAGAAGCAGTGTAAAGGGCTTTGAGTGCCAATAGGTAGAAAAGTGCTATATAAGTGCAGACCATTTACCATCTCCAGACTCCATATTAAACCTTTTACAGTACTTTTTTTGTTCAGCCAACAATCCAGAACCCCAAAAGTTCCAGGGAATGACAGCAAAGTGTAATGCTTTGGAATGAATGCACGTTGGTTTACACAAAAATCACAGACTTTTTGTAGTAAACTAGAACTGTATTTTATCCTTGAAGCCATGGTTTGGTCTAGACCTCACCAACAATCTGGAACACTACATGCTACTGGTCTGCACTTACATAGCACTTTTCTACGTATTGGCACTCAAAGCACTTTACACTGCTTCTTATTTGGAAACAAAAGCTAACAGTGGTGGGTATACCTCAACAAAAAATGTCAATAACTTGTCAATTTTTAGGTGTCATCTTGGTCTCATGGTATCAAAATCTGAACAGCACGATGAAGAGACGAATGTTTAAATACAATTTGTCATTGAACAAGAATATTTAGTGGTCGATCCAAGAATCACTTTGTGATTTGTTTTGTTGTTAATCACCTTGTTAAAAAGATTAGATTGTGTGCATTCAAAAGTTTAGAGAAGATCCAATTAAGTTCACCTTGATGTGCACCTGTTGTGTCTTAGGATGGTCTCACATCATTGCACCTGGCAGTTGATGGGGGTCACTATGAATGTGTCAAGTTGCTGTTGGAGTCTGGCTGTGACATCAATGCACAAACAAATGTAGGCCTTATTCAATTTAAGTTACACATCACTTTAAGTAAACACAAGATTATGGGGCATTTTTTTACCTTTTATCTATGTGAAGGTTTAAATCTTAATTTTCTCTGGTCTGCAGAAAAATATGAATGCTCTCCATTATGCGGTTCACCATGGCTTTGACAGAGAGTCCAGCTTGCTCCTAGAGGGAGGAATCAACATAAATGCAGTAGACAATGTAAGTGATAAACTTTGGGGTGGATTGTGGGTATATATCTTAAAGGGTGTCTACACACCATATCTCATTTGTAGATAGTTGGAAGCGTCGTCTTTCTTCCTGCCTACAAATAAAAAAGAGACACAAAAATTGTTTATTTTGTGGATAAGACTGAGGCAGCTGTAAAAGCTATTACATGTAGAAAGGGCAGATGGTTTGCATCACTCTCTCCTAATTAGTTAGGGCAACACAAAACAAAATGTGAGGTTGAACGAAGAATGAATGACTGAAAAAAACAAAGTCTGCTAGGCTAAAATGTGCCCTAGAACTGACGATTTTCTGCAGTTAAATATAGATTTTATTTTTGTTTATTGAGTTCATACATTTAAAAACCCTCAATAGACTAAAGAAAAACTGGAATCATTAAGTAACACACAGCTTAATCCATATTTAAATACTGCTAGGTATTAACAGTAATAACAGCTAGGATGACTTGAAATAAGTGTTGGAATTTTGATGTTCTTATACAATACTGTTGCTTGTCTTGTTTCTTTGTATGTAAAACAGCAACATAACACACCGCTCCACATAGCAGTGTTCAACAATCACAGTGAGGTTGTCCGGCTGCTTGTAGATGCAAACTGCGACCTGGACATCACTGACAGCGTGAGTACTAGAGGCTACAGCTGCACATTTGACAATGATCTGTTTTTTATGGGCCGTTACAGTGACACATAACTGATTTGTGTCTTGCAGAGACAGCAGACCGCTTTTCACATAGCAGCAGAGCATGGCTGGCAAGACCTGGCCGAGATTCTGCTGATATCTGGTGTTAACCTCAATCTGACTGACAAGGTATGACACAGTACATACTCCTGTTCAGGTCAGAAGAACGTTTTTCATCACATACTCCTTTTGTACTTTCAAGTTATTGCACCTTTTTTTTATTATTAGTTTGTTTTATTAATATTTTATGTGCAGTAGTAGAAGAAGTAATTCAATTAATTGCTAATTGGCTGACCGGCTTTTTCTGTCATGTTACAATAATTGTCTACAAAGTGCTAACCTTATTTCCAAAAAGTACCAAACAATATATCAATTGGTGGAACTGAGAAATTAAATTTCCTTTAAAATTATTTGATCATTATTCATTTGATACGAGCAACTTGTCTCATAGACAGGGGTAACAAAAGACAGGAAAAGTTAGAAAACATACCTTATTGTATTATACCTTAAAATACCTTATTGTTTCAACAGATCAGTATCGTTTTCCAAACAAAGCACTACTAGTAGTATCTTTTCAAATTCTTTACTAGATTGAAGAAGATAAATTATATATCTCTATTTACATATATCTCTACATATCTATATCTACACACACAGCAGGGAAAAACATGTCTGGAGGTGGCAGCCAGAGGAAACCATGTGATCCTGGTTGATATGATCATCAAAGCTGACCGTTTTTATAAATTGGGGAAGGTGAGTTTATCATCACTATATGGAGAGCTGTGCTGCACTGTCACCTCAGTTGACTTAGTGATACTGAGTTGCACTGAAAAAAAATATTAGAACATAAAATTTCCAAAGGATTTCTGAGGTACAACATGATGGCAGTGGTAAATATAGTGATGTTTGCATTACAATGTTGTCTTTTGCTTCACTTCTGGATACTTGCTTTCATGTCATTTCGATTTATGGATTCTTTTTCATATTGACATCCAGCTTCTGCAGGAAAATTTAGCTTAAACTTTGCTGATTTTCATATAATAGTTGTGGATCATCTGTGTAACTTCTGATTTTTAATAGTTAAATATCACCTTTATGTATGGAAAACAGCTCCTCTTGTCTTCAGGATCACATAGGTTGTGAGCAGGACTCCTGGGTGGGGAGGCCTTTGACCTTTAAGCAGGACCACCAGCCAGAGACACAGCACCTACGCTCTGTCCTGTGGAGCCTGGCCAACAAACACCTCTGCCGTGGAGAGTGGAAGATACTGGCACAACACTGGGACTTCAGCGACGCACATATACGATCTATAGAACAGCAGTGGACAGGTGAGTTTTGCAGAACTCTGGAAACATACCTATTAGAGCAGAGACACTTCTTCTTCTTTTCCTTTCGGCTGTTCCCTTTCAGGGGTCGCCACAGCGAATCATGTGCCTCCATCTAACTCTATCCTCTGCATCCTCTTCACTCACACCAACTAACTTCATGTCCTCTCTCACTACATCCATAAATCTCCTCTTTGGTCTTCCTCTAGACCTCCTGCCTGGCAGCTCCAACCTCAGAATCCGTCTACCGATATATTCATAATGTCTTCTCTGAACATGTCCGAACCACCTCAATCTGGCCTCTCTGACTTTATCTCCAAAACATCTAACATGAGCTGTCCCTCTGATGTACTCATTCCTGATCCTGTCCATCCTCGTCACTCCCAAATGAACCTCAACATCTTAAGCTCTGCTACCTCTAGCTCCGCCTCCTGTCTTTTCTTCAGTGCCACTGTCTCTAAGCCGAACAACATCGCTGGTCTCACCACCGTCTTGAACACCTTTCCTTTCATTCTTGCGCTTACTCTTTTATCACTCAACACTCCTGACACTTTTCTCCACCCGTTCCAACCTGCTTGCACTCGCCTCTTCACCTCTTTTCCACACTCTCCGTTGCTCTGAACCGTTGACCCTAAGTACTTAGCAAGTCCTGCACTTTCTTCACCTCTGCTACCTGTAACCTCACCGTTCCCCCTGGGTCCCTCTCATTGACACACATGTATTCTGTCTTGCTGCTTCATTCCTCTGTTTTCCAGAGCAGACCTCCACTTCTCTCGATTTTCCTCCAACTGCTCTCTGCTCTCACTACAAATCACAATGTCATCTGCAAACACCATAGTCCATGGAGATTCCTGTCTAACCTCATCTTTCAGCCTGTCCATCACCAGAGCAAACAAGAAGGGGCTCAGAGCCAATCCTTGATGCAGACCCACCTCCACCTTGAACTCTTCTGTTACACCTACAGCACCTCACCACGGTCTTACAGCTCTCATACATGTCCTGCACCACTCTAACATACTTCTCTGTCGCTCCAGACTTCCTCATACAATACCACAGTTCCTCTCTCGGCACCCTGTCATACGCTTTCTCTAAATCTACGAAGACACAATGCAGCTCCCTATGACCTTCTCTGTACTTCTCCATCAGCATCCTCAAAGCAAATACTGCATCTGTTGTACTCTTTCTAGGCATGAAACCATATTGCTGCTCACAAATGTTCACCTCTGCCCTTAGCCGAGCTTCCACTACTCTTTCCCACAACTTCATTGTGTGGCTCATCAGCTTTATTCCTCTGTAGTTGCCACAGCTCTGCACATCTCCCTTGTTCTTAAAAATTGGCACCAGTACACTTCTCCTCCAGTCCTCTGGCATCCTCTCACTCTCCAAGATCTTGTTAAACAAACTAGTCAGAAACTCTACTGCCACCTCTCCTAGACACTTCCATACCTCTACAGGTATGTCATCAGGAAACAACTGCCTTTCCACTCTTCATCCTCTTCAACGCCCTCCTCACTTCACTCTTACTAATCTTTGCTACTTCCTGCTCCACACCAGTCACCTCTTCTACTCTTCGTTCCCTTTTATTTTCCTTGTTCATCAACTCTTCAAAGTTCTCCTTCCATCTTCCCATCACACTCCTGGCACCTGTCAATACATTTCCTGGCACCTGTCAATACATTTCCATCCTTATCTTTAATCACACTAACCTGCTGCACATCCTTCCCATCTCTATCTCTTTGTCTGGCCAACCTGTACAAATCCACCTCTCCCTCATTAGTGTCCAACCTAGCATACAAGTCCTCATATGCTCTTTGTTTGGCCTTTGCCACCTCTACCTTCACCTTACGATGTATCTCCCTGTACTCCTGTCTACTCTCTTCAGTCCTCTCAGTGTCCCACTTCTTCTTAGCTAACCTCTTTCTCTGTATACACTCCTGAACTTCCTCGTTCCACCACCAAGTCTCCTTGTCCGCTGTCCTCTTTCCAGATGACACACCGAGTACCCTCCTACCTGTCTCCCTGATCAAATTAGCTGTAGTAGTCCAGTCATCTGGAAGCACCTCCAAACCACCCAGAGTCTGTCTCAGCTCCTCCCTGAAAACTACACAACAATCTTCCTTTTTCAACTTCCACCACTTCGTCCTCTGCTCTGCCTTAGTCCTCTTCATCTTCCTCACCACCAGCATCATTTTACACACCACCATCCTGTGTTGTCTGGCTACACTCTCCCCTACCAATACTTTACAGTCACTGATCTCTTTCAGATTACAGCGTATACACAAGATGTAGTCTACTTGAGTGCTTCTACCTCCGCTCTTGTACGTCACCCTATGTTCCTGCCTCTTCTGAAAGAAAGTGTTCACTACAGCCATTTCCATTCTCTTTGCAAAGTCAACCACCATCTGACCTTCTGCAATCCTGTCCTGAAGACCAAACCTGCCCATAACAGTCTTATCACCTCTGTTCCCTTCACCTACATGCCCATTGAAATCTGCACCAACCACCACTCTCTCACCTCTGGGGATGTTCTGCATCACTTCATCTAACTCACTCCAGAATTTCTCCTTCTCTTCTAACTCACATCCTACCTGTGGGGCATAACCACTCACAACATTGAACATCACCCCTTCAACTTCCAGCTTCAGACTCATCAACCTGTCTGATACTCTTTTCACCTCTAGAACATTCCTTACCAACTCCTCTTTCAGGATAACTCCTACTCCATTTCTCTTCCTATCTGACCCATGGTAGAACAACTTGAACCCTGCTCCTAAGCTTCTAGCCTTGCTACCTTTCCACCTGGTCTCCTGGACACACAGTATGTCCACCTTCCTTCTCTGCATCATGTCGATCAACTCTCTGGCCTTCCCTGTCATAGTACCAACATTCAAAGTCCCTACTGTCAGCCCTACATTCTTAGCTTTCCTCTTCTCTCTCTGCCTACGAACACACCTTCCTCCTCTTCTTCTTCGTCTTCGACCAACAGTAGTCCAATTTCCACCGGTACCCTGTAGGTCAACAGCACCGGTGGCGGTCGTTGTTAACCCGGGCCCCGACCGATCCGGTATGGAAGTCATTGTCACGATTCGCATGTTTTATTTGGCATGTGTTTTACGTCGGATGCCCTTCCTGCCACAACCCTCTGCATTTATCCAGACTTGGGACTGGCACAAGAAGACACTGGCTTGTGCCCCCTTGCGCTTGCATTGTAGAGACACAAGCCGACATAAAAAATTTAGCGCTTAGGCTGAATTGACTTCAAAAACACTGCAAAATCTAGAGCCACAAATGCTCACTGGTCAATGGCTAGCAGTCGGCTTGGGTTGTTACACCCTTAACTAGTGTTTCTCCTACATTGGTACAAGCATGCCATGCCTTAAAGACAGGCAAAAATATATTTTTAATTCTAGTGATGAGTTCACAACCAATCCAAACTTAGAGCTGTTCTTGTTAATGTTGTGCCCAAATTTCACTGCTTGTCCTACATCCAGTAAGACATACAGGAGAAATGATTTGAGTGCAATAAATACATGTTATTAATATTGACTTTGTTTTACTTTACCCTTTACTTCACCGTGGAATTTACAAATGAAAGGTGCTGCATAAGAAACACCCCAGAAATGTTTTATGTGTAGTTGCACAAGACCCCTATTATCCTCTTGCCTCCATGGCTGAAAAATATTCTAAAGGAAACACTGCCCTCAACTGTGCTTAAATACTGTGCCTTTAAAATTACGTCCTGACTTGACTCATGATTCTCTCTGCTAGCTCTCACTGTGGGATGTTATACACCCCTCTCATGTATGTCTGTACGTAAATGGAGCCACAAGTTACTTTACTTACTGGAGCATGAAAAAACTGAGACCAGGGGAAGTTGACTGGGTCTCATCTAGAAAACTGATGGATATAATTCCATTGTATGTAACACTGAACTGTACTTGTAGGTATGAAAAGCTTTAAAGAGCATGGTCACCGGATGCTATTAATCTGGCTTCATGGAGTAATGATGGCAGGAGAGAATCCAATCAAAGGCCTATACGAAGGGCTGGTGGAAATCTCACGCACAGATTTGGCAGGTAAGGCCATCAAACCCTGTTTTGCTTTATTTTTATATTTTTCTGTAATTGTTCATCTGTTGTGACTCTTTAATCAGTGTTACTGTACACTACATAGGTGATTACATACTTTAGTATGTGTGTACATGCAAGGACTCAGTCATGTTACATTTGGCACTGGCTTTGTTCTGCTCTATTTCCTTTAATGACACTGTTTGATGTGTGGAGGTGCATGATTCCCTGTCTGGTTGTTTTAATCCTGCAGAAACCATCCGGCAGAAGGCAAATGCAGAGACCAGCTCTGCTAAAATGTGCTCTGCAATGTGATCAACTCTGTGAGCAACAACAAAGACGTAACAAGGCCAAGGTTTCAGTTCCCATGAGAATAAAGCTTTGAATTATTATTTTTTTTCTATGGCATGACCTGTTTACATATTACTGAGTGTTCTGATTTTTTTTTTAAAGATTTGACAGAAAGATGGATGTGAACCTGTACAATTTCTGGTGAAAATGTAAAATAACAATTTTTCTACATGTAGTGAACACCAGCTGACATTTCACGTACTGTATCTCTGTACACAAAGGGCTGTGTAACCATTATTGGTACTACATGTCATTCCACTTCCCATGCCTACTCAACTTAATGCTTAAGGCAACTTTATGCAATGTTTCATTCAAGTGGCACTCAACATGTATCTTATGTTCCTAAACAGTAGTTTACAATTGCCTCATATTGTTTAAATTGTCATAACAATTAAAACACAGATTAAACATTTTTTAACGACTCTGGGCCGTCTCCATGACTACATCTCCAGTACTCCACTACAATATGCCCAATAATAGCACCTGCATAGGAGTTGTTCTTAAGCAGCTGTGCGTAAATGGTGTCTTTTATTATGACTTTATCTGCATCTCACAGGGACAGCATCAGCAGTGGCAATGCGTTCTATCTCCTAAGGTCCACTGTGCTGTCCAGCAGCTCATGATCATTCTAACAGAGACATTGTCAGGAAATAATTACTTTTCCTGACACTCTCTGATCATCAATATGAAGACTGGATAGGCAGCAGGAAGTGAAAGCTGACAGGTAGACTTCACAGCAGGATACATAAGATTATGCAAACTGATTTGGTGGCCTTAATGAAAAATTGTTGTTTTATAACCTGTGTCTTACATTTAGTCTTGTTGTTTGTAGACAAAGAGCGTAATGTCAAATCAATTCCATTTGACTCAGAAGAAGATTAATCTCTTTAAAACAGTCCTCAGTTTATCTCTATGATATATAAAGGACAGTTTTGGAATTAAAAAATGTGCAGTAACATTTCAATCCACTTAAGTAGCCGGGGTACTCTGAGAATTCAGCTTTCTTGGGTAATCGGGGAAAGGTGCATACATTTAAGAAACGTGGTTACTGTAAATCTGTGTATACATGCAGCAGATGAGTAATCTGATTCCCCCTCCACCTCAGACTTATTTTAGAAGCCAGGCGCACAGATTTTAACTGTATAGTGACAGAAAACACTGTTTTGTTTTTTGTGTGTGTTTGTGAGGTATCAGTAACAGCACTTGGGGAGAGAGAGTTCAAAAGTGGGGGGGAGACACAGGTAGCTTATCCATACTGGGGACTGTCTGAATTTAAACAATCAGCAGGGGGAAAACTATCTTTTATTCAGCCTTTCACTCTGCTGCGTGGAAGCTTTTGTTACATACACAGTTGGAGAAAGCCTATTTGAAACCAGGTTACACACATAAATGGCAAAGACATAGGCGTTCTCTGACACAAATCTAACTGGGAAATTGTTTCCCTAATCCTCCACCCTGAATTCCAGAAACCAGCTTTCCCTTTTACATGACAGTTATGAAATCAGCTTTTCCAAGAAAGCTTACTGTAACCTGGTTACTTAAGTCCATGTAAATGCACTGTGACCTAAGTGTTGATATCACTCAAACTGCTGTTAGCACACTACAGCCTAACTGATGTTAAAGAGCTGGTATTATAGAAAACAAAAGCAGGTTATTTAAAGTTATTTAAAATTATATATTGTATATTTCAACACCACTTACCTAGAGAGTGACTGGTATTGAAACTGCACCCACTGTGATGTCACACCCAACCGTAAAGTTAGATATGCAGGGATTAGCCCACCATGGCCAAAACTGAGTCCCTACAGAGCAGCATGCAGAAACTTTGTAGAGATCAATGTTGATCAGACTTTACTGTAGATCAAGTTTGCATTGCAGCTTAGTTTGAAGCAAGAAACAATGCTGGAAGAGTGCTTTAAACACTAACTGTAGTGTCTCCCTTTTGCTGATTAAACGCATAAACATCATTGCAAAAACTGTAATGCAAGGTAAGAGGCGAGAGATAAGGTAAGAGGTGACTACCTGATGAACACATGGTGAACTTCTAAAACAAACACTGCTGTGAAGTGTTTTTTGTGTGTTACCCAGCTGAATTAATACAATATGTTTTCTGTACCAAAGCTGAGCTAACTGCCTCCTGTAAGAAAAAATGGAGCAATATTAATATAATAAAAGGAATATTAATGTCCTAACATTGTGATACTTCCTGTTGAAGCATCAACAGCAGACTCTTCCACTTCACTTCTAGGATCAGACTGCAGTTAACAGGTTGCTGTGTAACTACTGTCTTACTCCACTGCCATAACACAGTTCTAAATTCTGCATACGAGAATATAGATTATACATTAGGTTGTGTTTCTATTGTCAGAGCAGATGCTCATAAATAATGCACACTTTATGTTAATAGTCTAACAGCCTGATGGAGAACAGAGGTGAATCTATGCTGTTTATAATGATGGATGTTCTTTTAATAAACATTTGTCACAATGGCCATAATACCAGCTCTTCTTTCTTCCTTACATTTATGCATAATAAATGTATGCATAACCTCTTTATATAATAATTATTGATTTAGATGTCAGCATGTTAAGAGGATGAGTTGTGTAAAGTTTGTGTTTTGTTTAGGGGTTTTTTTTCTGTGCAGAAAACCACTTTCTAAAAGGCCTGGCTGGTCTCCAACCCCATATTAAATGACGTCTTTAATGATTTTGAACTTGCCTATTTTGGTTTTAGTTTGGGTAGGACATTAAACTTCCTTTTGACTATATTATATTAAAATATCTCTCTACTTCTAGCTGAAACCTGCCTCCAGATGACATCACATTGCGGAACCCTCAGTTAAGATTAGGTGGTTTTGTTGCTCTTACTATGAAATCTGGAAATCTATGAATCAACTGGCTTTTCCAGAGCTCCCCAGATGAATCTCATCTGAAAATGATGAACTCTTCTGGGTGAACTCATCTGAAAGAGTTTTACAGCTAAAAGCAGAGAAATATTTTGATATAGGGAAGTTGAGGGGAAGTTTAAAAGTATTAATGTACATATACACCCTAGATTTTTGCTTGCCTTGTACCTCACTTGTAGGTCCCTTTTGGATAAAAGTATCTGCTAAATGACTAAATGTGAATGTAAACTAAAGCCAAAGAAAGCAAGTTGAAAATTGGTGAAGTCAACCTTTAAATAAATTATATTGTATAAAACGTTTTTTTAACTGTATGCACAAATGTAAACATTTTTTCATAAGACAAATAAAAATTCCACATTGAAAACAAATGTCCAGCTTGCAGTTTTCTGTTACAACTGCATATCTAAAACCACACATAGGATAGTGGCACCAAACTCTAGATTTACTCAAGTATTGTGCTTAAGTATCTTTTTTAGGTATTTGTATGTTACATCAACTAACCTCTGCAGGTACAGTACATGTGTAATATATGAATGTAATGTAGGCTCCTGTTAAGCTCTCGACACTTGAAACACCCACTCCCTGGGTATTTACCTGTGGCTTCTAGGTGCAGTACAAAGCACAGATGGTCATGTTATCCTGTCAAGTGATCTTTGCATATGGCTGTGTTTGGTAGACTGGAATTGATGAGGATCTTCAGTCTCTTTATTATTTTGGATTAAAAATATCTATTATTTTTGTATTAACCCACACTCAATCGTGTGGTTTATTGGAGAGAACTGAACCATGTTTTTTGGTCAAATATTACTTCTTAATGTGTTAAACATATTCACTTTTTATAACACAAAATTGACCATTGATGAAGTCGCCCTTTGATGTCTTTGCAAAAAACCCAGCTTGACGGAAATACACGTCTTCTTCAGCAATACCGTTCTTGTGGCTACATGGGAGATGTAGTTTCCCAATCGTTATAAATAAATTGGTAAATGTCTGTGGGGCTGGTGAATTATTTAATAATAGGCAAGTTATCTCTGGGCATATGCTTCATTTTCACTTAAGAATTAAAGAAAATTAGAGTTTCCGTTGTTACGGAAGCTAACAGAGCAGCGGCAGTCCTGGAAATGACGTCGTGAATGTCAATTGCGGAAGAGAAACATAGCTAACGCAAGCTTACGTTGTTGTGCCTGTCATGGCTACCAGCGGCCTAGTGCTGCAGGACAATGACAGTGGAAACGGAGGTTTGCAATTTGGCTCAAACACTGCATATAGATGATGCATTTATAACGTTACTGGGCTAAATGACACTCTTTTTGAATTGCTAAAATAGACACTCGGCAAGCTGGTTAGCATGTTAATTTAGTAGTAATGTCAATGGCTTTGTTTTTACTACTTCTGTGTTATGTATCTGTGTGTTATTATGTGTTAAGTGTTGCTTTTTCATTTCAGGAAACAAGAGGACACCGTGTCCGTTATACGGCTGTAAACGGGTGTACACGGACATGAGCACCCTGGAAAGCCACATAAAAGACCATGAGATCCCAGCTCAGTCGCTTCCTGGTAAACTGACTTTTTTTTTTTATCTTTACATGCATTCTTCTGGACAACATTGAAACATTTTCACTGTTGTGATTATCACATAGAAAAGATTGCAAACTGACTCTGATTGTAAAAGTCAAATCACTACACCGTGTGTTTTTTTTACACAGAGTAACACAAGACAACAGCAGGTCTAGCTGTAAACTTTCACAACTTTAGTGTAGTCAGTATTACTTGTGGCTGGATGTTGATGAAGATAACATAACTACTTTTGAACAAGACACTGCAATACCTAAAATAAACTGGGCTTATTGGAGTCTGTGAAGTAATGCTTCAGGTTTTTCTTTGACATTTTCAAAAGTATTATCTCATTGTGGAGCTAGTTTACTAACTGCATGTTTTATTCTGATGTGATTTGTGTTGGAGATGACCAGAGGTGTTAAAATCTGTTCTGTGCTCAGGAAAAGTGTTGCTGTGCTCCACTGCTGGCTGCAGCAGTTCCTTTCCCAGCATGCAGAAACTGATGGAACACATGAGGCATCATCACAAACCCAACATCTTCTTCCTGTGAGTTGCCTTTTCTTTCAGTCCCTGCAGTCACAGTACCTTCAGATGTAGTGTATTCTTTAGTTGTTTATTTCTGTTTCTTCAGGTGTGAGAGCTGTCGCACAAAGCTGCGATCCTACCGTGGCCTCCTGACTCACCTGCACACCTGCTCCAAAGTTCCCAGGGGCAAAACTAAGCCATCAGAACCGATCCACCCTTTGCCTTCTGTTGCGACCAACACAAACATGGCCTTAATGGCCAAGGACCTGGACCCTCCTCAGCTGGATTTGCAACCCAGCCAAAACCCAGAGGGTTCCTTCCCTAGTGTTCTTCAGCCAAACTCTACTGCATCCCCTCTCCTTGGCCCCCCTTCCTTATCCCACCCAGAGTCCTCCCCTGCCCAGCTTGTTTCCCAGCAGCTTACAGAGGAAGCTCCCCTGCACAGGACCAGAGCCTCTAATCTGCTGCCACCTTTAAACTTGGATGGCCCTTCAGCTGCTCCCAAACCTGTTGATGTCCAGGATCAGAAGCGGACACAGTCCTTGTCACCTGAGCCTGTCTACACTGCTCCAGGATCAGCTCCTCACTCTCCCCTTGGATTTGCAGCAGTCTGGAAGAAGAATCAAGGTGAGCCTCACTTTACTCAAGTGTAACCATCTATAAGTGGCTGCCTGGTCTTTCTTTTGTGCCTTTTTTTTCCTCTTCACACAGGGATAAAATACTTTGAATTTGAAATTGTTAGTAAAGTTATTTTAACATAAATTTATCTTTTCCTAAATTAGTTATGGCCTGCAACAGGCGCATCCTTTGGGAACATACCAAAGGGCGTTACAGATGTGTGCAGTGTGGCCAGACGGCAACCAACCGCAAGGAGATGACTCAACACATCAACAGTTATCACAGTGGTAACAAACCTGCAGAGGACACCGGGAGCTCTGCTACAAACACATAGTGTGGAGGCAGGAGGACGTGTGTAGTTTTTTGAAAAAAAATGTCAGTTGTCCTCAAGAGCTCTTGAATTATTATTTATGAGCCTGCAGCACTGACTTAAAATCACTAGCAGATAATTCATTTCCAGAAAGCATTTAATTTTTTGCATTTTGCTTCCAGTTGTATATTGTAACCTTTCATTCATTGTCAGACTGCTGTGTCATATTTGGAGCTAATGATTCACACTCCGTTTAGTGTCCCACAGTGGCAGTACATAATGCACCTACTGTAATGTTAGTGTCTAATATTTGAGTATTAGTATTAAGCACAATCCCTTTTTTTTTCTGTTTAACTGCATTAAAAATATTACTGTCACATTGAAAAGAGGCTCTAGACCAGTACTGTTCTACACAGGCCAGACATGCTCAACACAGGTTGGGCTTCACTGCACAGTTTCATCTGGTTGAGACTGAGCTCTCATTCAGGAAACGGTTTCATAACTGCAGGTAAAACAAAATGATTTTTGTCTGTGAGAGAAATTGGACAAAGCTTCGTGACTCAAATGTTAAAACGCTTATTTAAAACTCTGGTACCACTTTGGCATCATAATTCCTGCAGTTTATGTTTACAACCCTTCCTTGTCAGCTGCTTTTGGTTTAACTGCACCTTGAGGTTGATGTTACTCAATTTTTCTTAAATGTCTGAAAATGACCTGTGTATATAGCTATCAAGCTGAAGACTCCTAGTTAACTTGTAAATTTAGAAAAAAATCATTGCTGTACTTTAATAAACCAGGAAGAAGCATTGTATTAAGACTACTTTTAGCAGCAGATTGATGTACATTTGTCACTGGACTCACTGAGGCCCTGCAATAGCAGCCCTGTCCTCCAATTCTCTGCACAGCTCCTGCCATCCCACGCTGCTTGTGTGCAAGTTCCTTTTTCTCTTATGTTTTTACACAATCAACCACCCACACACTGCAAATAGGTCAAACACTTCTACAATAAAGGACAAAGTCAAAAAAAGCAGTTTTTATTTGGGTTTTTCAGAATGACTGTTCAGAGTGCCAAAGAGATTTTGGTCAGCTCAGGCTCCTTGCCATGCCTCCCTACATTCACACATGCTCCTGGACAACCGCCTTCTTTTCATTATCATTAGGCGCCGGCCCAACAGTGAACTTTACAAGAATTAACACAGCAAGACAATACCACATAAGAGGTCCCACTTGGTCATTGACGTGTGAATTACTAAACATTAGCACATGCAGACTGTAGTGCTTTTTCAACAAATAAATCCCATCACATGGATTAAGGGGAAATCACTGACAGATCATTAAAATCACTACATCCATCCTCTTAGTAGTTTTTGCACTTTGTGGGTTTAAAAAGGACAAACACGTTAAAGTTCCATGTTGTTATTTCCATGTGTAGCTTTGTTAATAAAACAAGACCTGCTTAAATTACCATTTTATTTCGCATAATGGCAGGTTGTTAAAGAATAAATTTTGTAGTAAACAAGTGTATACAAAAAAAAAGATCAAGTTCCAACTATCCATTTCCCAGACAAGGCAATGTTTTTTTTCCCCCCTCTCAGACCTTAAAAAAATCTCTTCTGGTGAACGACGTACATTTTTCCTGCTGGAAGCTTGCGGAAAAATAAACTGTTGCCTCTGCTCATGTTGCCCTAGAAAGAAGAGATGAAAGGAGTGTTTACAGGTAACTGGTGTTGCAGCAATACCAAGAACTGCTTAATAAAAACAAACAAAAAAATATATGTATTTTTTATATCCCAGAAGGATTGTAGTTTTGTCACATAAGTTTTGGCATACTCCAGTCTTGCTTTTTTTTAATGCATTCTTGTCAGGAGTGGGTGTCCTACCATAGCATCCCTTGTCATTTAGATGGCAACGGATAGTACAAGCTGACACTGTTGTACCCGTTGTCTGCAGATCATCTTGAATTTGTTTGGAAGTAAATCGGGGTTCTTTATCCACCATTCGAACAATCCTTCGTTGTAATTTTTTACTAATATTGCTCTTCCATCCACGTCCAGGGAAGTTAGCTACAGTGCCATGGTCTATAAACCTCTTGATATTCCGCACATTGGACACAGGAACATTAAGATCTCTGGGGATTAACTTTTAGCCTTGAGATTATCTGTTTTTCCACAATTTTATCTCTCAAATCCACAGACACCTCTTTCACAGAGTCAACTTTCCTCCATTTGAACTGGTTGCAAGTGTGGTTTCTATATTGCCCACACATGTTGCCACAGGCGTGTCTAAATACAAATTACAGGAGCATCACATGCTTGAAAAGCAATTATTTCTTAGAATTTTGACAAGGTGCCAATAATTTTGTCCATTCCATTTTTGAGTTCAGTGTGATTTTTTTTTTTTTCTTCTCTGTTGAATACTAAAACATTTGCAATTGGAACAATTTTCTGAGAGAAGGTTGCATTTTCTGAAAGAATTTGCAAGGGTGCCAATATTTTTGGGCATGACTGTATATATGTGTATATTACTGGTAAAAGGATTGCAGCTGCTTTTAAACAGATTAAAACAATTGCCTGTGTTGATAATGCTTCACTACAAGTACCACGAAAAAAAACAGACCTGCCTAGTGGTATATTACAAAATGAACAACTTGGGTAATTTCTGGTTATGTAACGTGTAACATACAAATTACAGAACATTCACACTCCTTGTGAGCTGTGCTGCGATGAACATGGATATATTGAAAAAGGAAACAAACTGTTGCTTATTTTCAATATTTGCCCTTAGAGTGTGGGGGCTGGAATGGTGGCTGTCACAACTTTATCTCGAGGTTTTACAGTTCTTGTGCCTGAATCAAATCCAAAGAGCTCGATTGATCAGTTATTAAAAAGAATTGTATCATATTGTAGCCGACTTAGGTTGTGAACTCTGCCATTGTTACCATATGAATATTTGCTCATTGAAAGTGACATTGTGTGACTTCTGTCCGTCATGCAGTGAAAGTCAGCCAGCTGCCTTTTTTTTTTTTTTTTTTTAATTGTAATTTTTTAAATATTTGATTATATTTTAAATTTAGAATATTCAGTGATAGCCCTCTGTAACTATATTATTTACCTCTCTGCTTAGATGCCTCCAGCAGTCCACCCAGGTGGGATATATTGATGCATAGGGAGGCAGGCCTCCAGCAAGCCTAAAGGACAGTGGAAACGTGAGTGTGCTTGATCAAACATAGGATTTACAATAGGAAATAAGTGGTCATCTCACCCGCAATTATTGACAGCCATGAGGTTTGACACCAAAACAAAAGGGTAGGTGAGCATACTGGCAAAGAACTGGAGGAAAGAACAGAAGAGGAATGTGATCAAACAGGGAACAAACTGATGGACTGGTGTGCTGCTGATGTTTCACTGACTCACCCCTGTCACAGCCTGAGAGCAGTTCTTGATTTCTCCTGTGTGACTCATCTGTAAGAGGAACAGATTCACAGTTTTAATTCTGGAAAACACAAACCCCAGCATGATTCAAACAGTATGGAGGGGGGAGTGCTAGATTATGTCTATATCAGGGTTCTGGTGCAGCCCTGCACACAATTCCTGCCTGACAGATATATAATAGGGTATTTAATTCAAAACCACTGAGAGTTAGTCAAGAAATGCCATACCGAGTCATCAATAGCATATGTATTGATGAGGTGTGCCAACAGGTTACAAATCCACAGGGACAGGACATCACCGAGCAGGCGAGGTATTAAACCACTGGAGTAGGAAAAAAACAAAAACAAAAAACAGATCATTCATACATACATACATGAATTACAATTCTAGTAAAAAATAAATAAATTAATAATAATAATAATAATAATAATAATAATAATAATAATATAACAAAGGATGCGAACTGTGCAATTGGGTGAAATTTTGTTACCCTCACTTTATTTGTGTGAAGGGTAATTACTATGCAACTGGTTCTAATGCCCCAAACACAAAACTAGGTGAGAGCGGTGATTACCATATCAACTTAAGTTAATTTGGACATAATATACTTGTTGCCTTTGTTCCGGGAGAGTCTTCAAATTTCCCTTATTGCCTATTGTTTAGGGGTCAGTTTTTCCCAAAACAAGCGTCTAAGAAGAGAGAAAAACATGCGTATGCTGCATGTTTTTCTCTGTTCTTAGACGCTGTCCTTATCATTGTCTCAGCTTTATACAAACAACTCAATAATACTGTTTTTCATACCATGTGTTCATGTTGATGATGCCCTAATTTCCAATATAATTAGTGAAGTAAAAATTGTACATTTTCTTATTTTTAAACAATGAAATTATGCAATATTAAATTAAATCATCTACTATGGTGATTTGCCATAGTAACCATTAAGGCAATACCCTAATACCTAGGGAAATAAAGAGAAAAGGGGTATACAAAGGGAGTCAAACTTACGCAAAGAAGCCCAATATGCCTTCTTCTCTGTAGACCGTAATGATAGAATCGAACACCCCACTAAGAACAGGATGTTTTTACACTGTTAAATAATTATTAAACCATTTCTAATTTGGGTTTATGACTAAAACATGAAAAATTTACCTGTATTTTGTTTCTCTCCCAATAAACTGGACCATACACCGCAAGGTAATCACTGAAAAACAAGTTGAGGAAAACATTCTTGATATTCTGACGTGTGCAAATGAACTGAAAACCACTTGAACAGCTTTCAGATAGGAAACGGCACCATGTATTCAGGACCTACCATGAAAAGGATGTGTAACGATGGTAGCACAGGCACGAGCTACCATCTCTTTGGTCGTCTATGGAGAAGACAGAAAATCACATACATGTACACAAATGCTCATCCTTCAATTTTCCTGTTTGTAATTACAGTTTAGCTTTTGAAGTCCCCATTTGCAAATTTAATATGATGCTGATTTTTTGAAGCAGATGAAAGTGCAATTGTGCTACTAACTGCAAGAAAAAAAAAAAAAAACAATTCCTTACCTCGTTAACAACATGCTCTAGGGAGCCTTCTGCTGCCTTCTGCTGGCCACCCAGTACCTGGACAGCAGACACAAAGCTCAGATTGCCATTTTATGCCTTTGTTAGAAAGACACAGTAGACAGACAATGCAAAATGACAGGAGAGACAAGGGATGGCAACTAACAGAGGTCCTTAGTCAGAGTGAAAGATTCAGGTTATGCCCACTTCCGGTAATTATTTAGGAACCTGTTTTATTCTAGTTTGGGATTTTGACTTCTAACTAAACTGATGTCAAAACTTTCCTTGAATCATCCTAATAATTATCTTGCACATTTTTGGATTCTCTAAACATGCTATGGGTACGTGAAATTTCAAAAACACTAATACTTTAAACTTTATTTTGGTTTTTTTTTAGCAGTAATTATATCTGTAATAACAGATATACTGTAAGTTGTGATGTCTAATTTAAAATAGATAAATAATAAAAACCTATCTTACCTGAGGCGTGCCTTGTTCCTGACATTTCTAGAAGAAAGCAGATTCATGACATTTTAAATTTCCAATTGTATACTCAGTGTACTTACATACATTTATACTGATTAGGCATAACATTATGACCACCTGTGCAATATAATGCATTCCAATACAGCAACTCTGTCATGAATTCTACTTTTACAATGTCACTTTTAGAATATTTCTCTCTTTTTAGGTTGAAACTGTCAGAGAGGTGAACATTATACTATAAGTTTATTATTGAGGTCATAGTGGGTGGCAGAGTCATAATGAATTGCACTATAAGAAGAGGTAATTATTATTATTTGGCCACCCTATTAAAAATGAGGGGGCTAAAAGATTAGAACCAACTCTTATAATGCACTCCAGTACCACAGGGGCTCATAATAGGTTTGTGATAGGTACTTTCCGTTCACCTTTTGCTGAAGAAATTAGCACTTTCAACAAAAGGCATTTGATGTGTTTATGCATAAGACTGCTTATGCAACTGGTTCTAATGCCCCAAACACAAAAGTAGGTGTGGGCTGTGATTACTCCTCTGAAGTGATGGGGTGGGGGGGAGGATTTAATACAGTGGGTGAATCACCATTAAGACACTGTTTAAAAGGTTTGATAAACTAGTCAAAAATGACTGCATGTTGGCATGTCAATACCAACAACCTCTGTATTCAAGAACCCATTAGATTAAACGCCTACCTGCACAACTTTGCTGTGCACAACAGTCCCAATGGTGCCGGCACAAAGCCGTGGAACAAGACCTTTGAAGAGACCTGCTTTTCCATCTATCTTGATGATGTGTTTTGCTGAAATATTCAGACAATAGAGCATCATAAGTTATTAAAGGCAGTTCATCTTTATCTTAACAAACCACAAACATAATGGTTGCAAAAGAGGTGTACTTCAGATGTCATAACATCTAAAACTAGAGAAGTTCAGAAGATCTAACAAAGTAAACGCTACATGCTTTGGAAATTGACTGGCACTGACTAAAACCAGTGGCACAAGTTTCCATGTGGAGTTTTAGACCACTACTAGAGCAATGTTTTGTTATTATGCACAGAATGTGGCTGAGGAGCTGATTTTATACTAATCCAGTAATCCACAGTGACAGTAACATGCCAAAAGGAACAGAAATACAAAGACAAGAAAGAAAAACAAGGAGCCATGCTTGACAGAGAAACACACAATACTTAGAAAGTGAATATTAACATAATTTTGTTTAGAAAGAAACTCAGATTTAGGACACAGGGATTGAAAATTACTCGTCCATTTATCATCATTAGAGAGAATTTTCTTCCTGACAAACAGAAGAAACTGCTGTGGCATTCACACAAAACATCAGCAATTGTAATGTCTTCTGGTCCTGTTTTGGAAAAACCTGATGGAAAAAACCAAACCAAAAAAAAACCAAACATCTGACAGAATTGTTGGATCCGTGCTTGAATAAAGCCCCTCTCACCTTTACATCAGTTAAAATAGTCAATAGTTCATATTTTATAAACGTTTCAAGCAGAAATATTTGAGGCAGAACAGTAATATTAAAACAAAAAAGGCACAAAAGCACATTTGCATTAGCAGAGCTAAATATGAACTTTTTGTCTCAACTTTACAAAACCTGGACCTAAATTCAGTCCCTTTCCCCCCCAAACGCTGTTTTTTTAAATATATATATATTATAACAATGCAAACACATGTCTTTGTGCTTTCATTGACAGCACTAAAGCAACGGACATTACATATTTCATTTCAGAAAAAGGGAAGTCAGACTCACCATAGGCAAACAGACCAGGGAGCTGATTGACTTGTCTCCCAAACAGGTTCTTCCCCAGGGTGGGAGGGAGCGGCTCATGACCTACCTAACAGTACCACACAATAACAATATCTATAACAATTGATAAACAATCAGAACTGTATTTTTAATATGTCTGAGCACACTGTGGCTCTTCAACGCTTCCTGATTCCTTTTTAACTCATGAAAACTTTACCTCTCAATTTTGTTCATTTTGTGTGTAGCTTCATCTTTATCTTAAGAAACCACAAATATGAGTTATAAAAAAAGATGTAAACAGATAAGGGCTTAACTGTAGTTAGCTAAAACAAGTTCAAGCTTAACAGTGACGTTAAATTCAAACTGACTTTAGCTAGTTAGCGATGGCTACTATTAGCCATTTAAATGGGCTAAAGGGCACCAGCCAATAAATGACACGTCCCCGAATACTTTGCTCGCAACTCGCGCAATAAAAATATTTTGACATTTAAAATATGTGAACACTGCGAGCTAACAGTGTCCCTTGCTGTCAAACTAACTAGCTACATTATAATACAAACGGTTGGCGTTAGCTCTTATCTCTAGCAACTGAACAAGATTTACATCAGTA
Organism: Channa maculata; assembly: GCA_020496755.1. NCBI lineage: Eukaryota > Metazoa > Chordata > Actinopteri > Anabantiformes > Channidae > Channa > Channa maculata. The sequence goes on from CM035602.1 coordinate 28,584,834, forward strand.
TATAGCAGATTAGCTCGTTAGAAAACATAAACCTTAATTATTTGTGAATATTTATCAAAGCCGTATCCTGTCCAAGTATATTATACATACACAAATTTAACAAGTTCCACTACAGTTCAGCAAGGACTCCTCGCTTCCGCTCACAGGAGTATTTTGGAAACAGAAGGTCATAGGGACAACGAACGGAGCTACAATGTAGCGATTTATTGATCAAAACATCCTCTGCTATGTCTGTGGTTTGTAAGTATGTTAAATCAAAGAGCCGATGATAGTGACTCACAAAACTCTTAAAGCAGCTTCTAAACTGGACATCTATTTACTAACAGTCTAGGCAACATTAAGCTGCTATTTTTAATGGAGTTTGGCAGCTACTTCAGGCTACTAGCTAGTGGAATTAGACTGGATTTTCAAACGCTAGCTAACAGTGACCAGAGCAACTCCTGCATAAACACCGTGTAACCAGCGTCTGCACAAACACTCACCTGGATCAGGACTTTTATGTACATGAGAGGGTGGGAAAGGACGGTGAGTCCTGATCCCAGCAATACTTGACCATACGTGTCCGCCATTTTTGGAGAGACAGGAGAGATAGGAAGTTCTCTTCTTTGTTCTTGCTTATGAGGAGCTGATAGCGCTCAACTTTTATCGGATTATGGTGGTAGCGCCATCTAGTGTCTACAACCGTATAGACTCTTCATAGTTGACCTCAATAAGCGTGAACTATAGAAAATAATAAGAATAACAGAGAGATACTTAAACAGGCAATGTTAACTAAACATTTAATATTTATTAGACAAATTTAAATTTACAGGTGATAAAAATTGTTTGTAATATTCACTGTGACTGTATTTTATTTGTCAGTAGCTTTTATCCAAAGTGACTTATAAGTACAAAGCAAGCAAACAATCTATGTAACTCAGGCAGAGGACAATAAAGCAAAGTACCATGAGAAGACAAGATAGGAAAGATAAGAAAATAAAGAAAAGACAGTAAAAACAATGACACACAAAAAAACAACATATATCATGATGATTACTACATAAAATTGAAGTCATCCTTTAGTTTACAGGTCTCGTATTTTCCAGATTATTTCCTGGAAACTTTCCATATACCTTTCTAAAGGTCAGTTGTGATTTAGTTATTAATTACCTGCAACTAAAATGTACACTTCATGCTATACATCTTTACCCATCTTTACAAACACATTTCTACATAACTTCCACAAACTTGAACTGGGAAATACTGTGAATGAGTGTAACACACTTTCTGTATTCTTAGTCTTTCTTGGAATCTCTTGACAATTGATGATGGTCACTTGTCTACCACATTAAATCTTTTCTTACATCTCTTTTCTTTCCTAAATATCATAAATACAATGATCTGATCATTAAATACAACTATAACATTTTCACATGGACATTTCCACATGTCCATGTTGAAATACATATTTCTTTGGGAATCCCTAGAAACCATTACTTAAATACCAGGTTAATTTCTGGCAAATTATAAAGTGTTTCTAGGATAATATCTATATCTTTATAATAATATAATATGTTACAACAGTAGAGACTGGTACTGCCTCTTTGTTGGACAACTCTGGAAGTTATTGCAGGGCTGTTTAGGCATCCTTACTGTATTAATGGAGTGGCTCATATTAAAAAATGGTAAATGGTAAATGTTCTGTACTTATATAGCGCTTTTCTAACTATTGGCACTCAAAGTGCTTTACACTGCTTCTTATTCACCCATTTGCACTCACAATCACACACACACTCATACACCGATGGGGGAGCTGCTATGCAGCTGGCCAACACTCACCGGGACAACTAAGTTGGGGTTCAGTGTCTTGCTCAAGGACACTTCGACATGTGACCGGAGGAGCAGGGATTGAGGAGGGATTTAACCGACAACTGTGAGATTGGTGGACAACCACTCTACCTTCCTGTGCCACAGTCGCCCAAAATGAAGGAACTGTGTTTTTAATGAAGGGATCAAAGTCAGTCAGCTGGGCAAGATCAGCATGTACAATATTTACTCAACATCTGCTTCAAATAGGCACACGTTTAGTCATGTGTTCATTCCAGATGCAGTATTTAACATTATCTGCTTAGAAATTCACAGTGTGTATTAACTCAAAAGCAAGTTTAAATCCATAAAGCTTCTAAAGAGTGGCTAGTGCAACCCCTTCTCGAAGCCTGTAAATACACTTTGATCAGCTAACTAAATGAAGTGGAAGCTGAAAGATCAACAAAAGCAAGTGCCATGTTTCAGTCAGAGTAACTTTATTAGATAATCTTTGTCATACTGGTGTGTTTATATACGCAACATTTGTTGCTCAGAAAATCCTCCCTCTGATCTGTCTGTCAGAAAATGACATGTGGACAGCTTTCCTCTGTAACAGTGGACAACACAACACAGATGTGGATTAGGTTAAACTCAACAAGGTGTGTATATAGTCATAATAAGCAAATGCGGACACTCACAGCAACCGTAGAGTGTGTTAAGCCTAGCAATGTCATTGCGGCTCATTTCCTTAGCATTGCCAAAGGACACATTGGGGTCAGGGATGGGGAGCATGGTGGGCTGGTTGTTCTTAGAGAAGGCGTACCTACAACACAACACATAGTGGTTAGAGTGAACCACAGCACATATTCCACACACATGCTGTCACATAGCAGGGCTGAGGTGAACCAGTTGTTCTCACTTGTGGTACTGCATGACAGAGTTGTAATCATAGGGAATGCCCTGGTTGAGGGTTGCAATCTTCCTAAAGTTGTGCTCCATTCCTTAAACACAAAGAGAACAAAATTGATATTTGTTTAATAATTGAATTGAATTGAATTCAATTGAATTCAAGTTTATTTATATAGCGCTAATTCAAAACAAAGTCATCTCAAGGCACTTTACAGAATAAAGTCAAGACTATAAAGATGTATAGAGAGAACCCAACAATTCCACCTGGAGCAAGCCCTAGGCAACAATGGAAAGGAAAAACTCCCTTTAACGGAAGAAACCTCCAGCAGAACCAGGCTCAGGGTGGGCGGCCATCTGCCTTGACTTATTGGGGTGAGTGGAATGTGAAGAGAGAAACGAAATTTATAATAATAATATTAATAATTAGAATTCAAGATGTTGATTTTGGACAGAAAGGTTCACAATACAATGCAGAACTTTATTGGTCCTGCTCTTGTCATGTTCACAAAAGTGCTGTCAAACTAGTGAGTTTCTGTTTCAGGCAAGATATACCCAAATGTGTATTTGTGTTGTTAGAGCATTGCATGTCCACTAGGATGCCACAGATGCTGCCAAAATGAGACTCATATTGTATGTCTGCATGTTAATACACCACTGTGAATAATAATAAGCTCAATTACCAGACTGAACATTCTGCAGCAAGACTTTGATGTAGTTGTCCCTGTCAGAGCGGGTTTGTTCATGGTTGAATCCCAGAGCATGTAACAGCTCATGCTGGACGGTGCCATGGTAAAGGCAGCCACTACGGGCCAGAGACACCACCTGCTTCCCACCACGACGGCCAACATAGGAGTAGCAGCTGGACAGGATCAGACACGAGTTTAGGAACAGTGGAGTGGGACAACATCTTTCAATTCAAACTCTTTATTCACATCAGTCTCTCACCCATTCTGGGATTCAATGCTCAGCCAGTCGCGGTCATTGCTTTGGGTAGGCCTGAAGCGAATGCAGGAGAAGGAGGAGAAAGACTCCAGTCCACGGGTGATGATAGCCTTTTCACGTGATGCTGGCAAGTTGATGCCACACAGCATTTAATATTCTATCCTCTCACAACTATTAAAGTATTTTTTTAAAATTACAACATTCAATTAAGAATAGCTCTGTTCGCTCATGTTAGGAGTTTTGTTTTCAAAGAGAAAACAATTCCCAATGTCTTCACTGCAGAAGAAGTGAGTCTGTAATGTTCCATTAGGACACAGATATAAAAATATACTATATCACATAACTAATGGAATGGATTTTATCCGGTCTATCTCACTCTCAAACCTTCAAACAAAAAAGCTGCTATTTATAGCCAGAGCATGTTTGGGCCTTCCAGGCCTTTATCTGACACTCACAAAAGTGATTGGTGATGTAATAAGGAATGTAGACCTTCCCATCAGACCACTTGCCCCACTTGCAACCCTGGCTGGTGCAGGGGTCGGCGTTTTTCTCTGCCCCGCTGTCTATGGCGATATCTCCTTCAGTCAGGATAGGATCATCTTTTGAACGGACTGAAACACATTTTACACAAACTTAAAACCTGATGGCCTGTCTCTGAAATTATTAAAACAAGTTGGAACATTAACAACGATCACTTACTCAGATTACTGTTGGCTCTCTCCAGAAGCTCAGAGACAGAAAGCTCCTCTGAGTCGTCCTCTGCTCAGTGACACCAACAACACAATTTCACTTGGTATTCAAATACATGATCCTAAAACTGTGCATGTTCAAAGAATAGATCTGATCATTCAAATAAATGGCATACCTGTCTGCAGCTTCAGTGTGGAAGAGAAGGGAAAAAAATAAAATTATTAATGTATAGAAACAACCTGAAATTACAGCTATCTACTTTTTCAGCATACGGTCAACTATCGTTGTTGGGACAGTGCAAATTAGACATGGAGTCTAATTGAGCAGTAATGATGCTTTGAACATGCTATGACATTAATACTGTTCTACCTCATTGTCGGCCCAGCAGTAGGCAGAAAAAAGCAGCAGAGCTACAGCTGATAACCTGAAAACAGACATGCGAGCCATCCTAGCAGACCTGCAGGACACCGACTCAAATCAGTTACAGCTTCTTCTCAGAGCAAAGATACATGGTTATGAAGTTAGAAGCCAATAAATCCTATAATACACTGGAAAACAGAGCATTCCTCTTCTTTACATTTGCAGCTAAACTTACCTTGGATCCTCTGTGTGAACTGTACAGCTGAGGACAGGCTCCAGGTTTTTATATTTGTCCAACTGGGTCTGTAAATCCAAATATGGCTTATCTGAATACTACGACACCTGAAGAATCAGCAAAAACTGCTGGCTTATCAGTTGCATAATGTACAGCCACATACATAGACAGAAGCCCCTCCATACCATCATGGTGGGAAAAAGAACACTTGCTGCACTCACCATCATAGAGTACTGTACAAAACATAAAACACAACACTGTAACAAATTGCCTGTAGAATTTACAGGAATTACTTGGCTTGTAAAATTTGCACTTAATTACTGTAAAAAGAATTACAGTATACAATTGGATATATTTTACAGGGTTTTATTGTATCTAAAATTACAGCAATATATTGTTTTCTGACAGAAAAACAATAACTAATTGTAATCTAGTCTACAACTTTACCTTGTATTCTATTAAAATTACAGAATTCACCTTGCAATTAAAGTTGCCAGTAAATAGCTGTTTTTAGTTCACAACAATATATCGTAAAATTTTTTACAGGTAATTTTTTCTTTCATACTCAATTCATACTTAAGATCATATTCAGTAAGTCTTTAAATTGACTAAATAAAATTGAGAATTAAGAATTAAATTGGGTTATCCTAAACCATGCCATTTTCCCCTCAAATAGTGACAAATTAATAACTTAAGTCTTAATAACTTAACTTTTCTACACATCTTGATCTCTAGATCTTTAGAAATTATTAAACACTCAATAGTAAAAGTGTAAACTTGTAAGAACAGAAACAGGAAATGTTATGTTTCCACAGATGCAGAAAGTTGTACTGTGGGCTTTAACCTGGCCTCATTTATAATTCACTTTATTTATACAGCGCCCTTTGCTCGTAAAAACTACTTGACTTATATTTAGTCAACTCCCATTGAAAATTGGTGTGGTTTTACTTTTAGTAAATTAAAACTACGTGGCGGTAGAGACTGAGTTCAATACATTTCATCATTGCTTTCATTATTACGAAAGTGGTGCAACCATTACTTAATTTAACATTATTTGAATACCCAGTGCATGTTTAATACGCAAACATTTTTCAAAGTACAATAAAAAAATGTCTGTGGAGAGCTTTATAATTTTTCTGTAATAACAATGTAATATGATCAATATATTTATCATCTTAACAACAAAATACTAAAGCAATATCTAAGTAATAGTAATCTAAGTCTTAGTAATAACTAAAGTAATAACTGGGGTTTAAGAATAATAATAAGGGCTATAACATTTTTCTTAACCAGGTAATTTTGGGAAGGAGGAGGGGTAATATTTCAGTATTAATGATGTAACAATGTTATTATTTTGAGAGAAAAAAATATATATATAATTTGATATAAGCAATGGACTCATCTTGTTAATAGAAGGCCAACATCACATGGGTAAAAATGTGGAATGTAACTACCAAAAGCTTCAGAAACACATATGGTAGTTGCCATATATTAATGATGAATGAAAGCTGTAAAAAGCCCAACTCCATATTTCCCATTAATCTGTAGCAGTAAAAACGAATGACATGATACTTCTCTGAAAATAAGGTAATCGTGCTGTATAAGTCACAAATCCCTCCCCTTTGTGTCAACAGATTAAGTGTTTTTTCTTTTCTTTTATGAAATATTTAAAAAAATTGTTCTGTTTGGTATACTAGACTGCTTTGATTGACAGACAAGGTGAGACGAGCCACATGAGCAGAGGAAGCAAAGCAATATGAAAAAAATGTTAATTCATTATGTAATACATTTTTATTTAGTTGTTGAAAACTTTGTAAAGTGACCTAATGCAAGAATTACCAGCTCAAAGTCCTATGCCTTGGTGAATCATCAAACTGAAGTTTACATGCATTTCTGTCAAGACTCGTATTGTAATCAGTTCATTGATGAGTCCAAGTGGATATTTGTGCCAGATGTAATCTCACAGTAGCCTTTGACCACCAAAATCTAATCAGTTCATCCATATGTCAAAGTGGAAATCTCTGCATAATTAGAAAATTCCCTTGAGGCACAAATCTAACATAGGACAAATAGGCTTATGTACAGTTCACTGCAACAATTATGCCATGGCTGTCACCAGCTTGGAGGCATAAATGTATATGGTACATGCTGAGTCTGTGATTCAGAGCAAGGCCAGGGGAAGGCTTATCAACAGTATGTGCTAAAATTGCATTTACTACACCTGCAGTGTTACTACACCAAGCAGCTGTTCATGCTGATCACCTGTGTAGTTTTACAGTGACTTCTACTTCAAGTCTTTTGATGAGGTAAATGCTGGTAAAGTATAAAAGTTATTTACCAAGTTAAACACTTTTATGGGCAGTAGCACACATAAAGAGACTGATATGAGGCTAAGATATATATTTTTATTAGATTTTTAGTATTCCATCAAGCTTGCAATCTGTTCTTCATATAAGCATGAATATACAGTTAATGGTGTCACTGGACAGCTGCATTGCTAAAACTTTTAATTTCTCATTAGGATAATTAGGATAGTTTATTTATCAAGATCCTTATTTCATTGAAGCACATAAATTAAACTCAGAATTTGTTTCTGCTTTTACATCAAGGAAATTACTGCATCAGCCTTGCTTTCTTGTTCTTCATTTCCTGTTGGGAAAAGAGTGCAAGAATGTAAATGTGCACACACAGACATGCACATAGATTAAAATATGTAAAGTCCTTAAGCTACAGGTGTGTTACTTCAGTAACTACATTGGGATTTGCAGTAAAATAGGTTACTACTGCTTTGTCCTTGATAGGACATTTACACAGGTCACATAACCACAGCCTCACTCATTCACTGTTATACCCCTCTCTTACTTCCCCTTTTTACTTTTTGTGTGGTACCGTTTGCAACCTTTTATTTTTTAACGGAATCAATTACATAGAACTTTCTTTTATAATTTAACATACTGTGACTCATCAGAATACTCACAAATGTACATTTACCTTTCCTGTGTTTCTTTTCTGCATCTGTTTAAAGTAAGAGAAGAAAAAAATCCATCTGGAGACTATACAACTGGATTCAGCTACTTATATTATAATAAGTTAAAAAAAACCATCTAAACCCACTCACCTTCTAGAGGAACTGGTTTTGCTGCACGGGTTGTATATCATTTCTGGAAGCGAATGAATCTGCAATGAATTTAAAAAGAAAGCAACATCTGTAAAAGCTGCTTGATTTCTCTATAAAGATGCAGTCTTCAACATACAGAGGTTTTTATTTGGTCAGTAAAGTAGAGGTATAGGGACTGTTAGTACAGTGTGTAAGTCAATGGGTGGACTAGAACAACAGGGCACAGATAGAAATTGAAACAATAAGGTAGTTATGTAGATGAGAGGTGCGATGTATGGCACTGAGTATTAGACATACTGCAGCTGTAAAGGCGGTTCACTCGAAGGATGTCAGTAGGACTCATTTGTTCAGCCCTACCAATGGCTACATTGGGGTCAGGGATGGGAACGATGGTAGGCTCTCTGTTACTAGAGAAGGCGAACCTATGGTAGAAACACACAGTGATGATTAAAAGACATTTCAGGTGTACATCTCCTAACTTTGTCTGCTTGCTGAGCAGCAGATGGACCCATTCAGACACTAGATGACAGGTTAAGTTGATAATATTTTATGTGTGTACAGCTTGCACTGCCTTAATGGAGGCTTAAAGATATAATAAGTTCTATACAAAAGCTATAATCCTAAATGTTTAGCAAATAAGAGTACAATTTCCCAACAATTTCTAGACTGTAGTCACTGGCAATTATATGCTTGTAAATGATGGGGACAGAAATCCACATTTAATGACAGAATTGAGGCACTACCTTCCATAGTGCATGACAGAGTTGTAGTCGTAAGGAGTGCCAAGGTTAATGGTTTGGATTTTCCTGAAATTATGCTCCATTCCTGCAGGAGATCAGACAGCTCAGTCATCTTTTGACATTGTTTTGTTACAATGCAGTAATTTAAGTAATTGAAGTGAATGATAGAAACTGCATATTGCACTATTTCTGCATGTATGATTGCTTTTTCTAGAGTCATGAACATCATTTACATCTTCAGATACATTCTAAAATGATATAAAAGATTTTTTTTATTTATCAATTTTTCTTTATTTAATAAAAGTTATATGTGTTTTGCAAAAGCTCCATGTCTGTTCTACATGATAAAAACATTTATGAAATTGCTGGTGGACACTGAATGTGATACCACTCACCAGGAATAACGTTCTCCAACAGGATGCGAACATGCTGGTCCCTGTCAGAGCGGGTCTGTTCATGATTGAAGCCTAGGGCGTGGAGCAACTCGTGTTGGACGATTGACCGGAAGACACAGCCCTGGCGACTCAATGATACTGTCTGGCCGCGGCCACGACGCCCCACAAATGAGTAACACCTGGAAAAGCAGAGTAAATACAACTAGAACATTTACAGTTTTCCATCGAGAATATCCCACACTTTTAATGAAACATCCAGCTGTGTGTGTAAACAGGGTATATTTCTCATCTATGCAGACTATATGTGGTATGTGCACTGTGTAGTCCATACCCTGAGAGAGACCGGATGTCTACAAAGTCTCTCTGTCTATTAAAGGGGGTAAAGCGGATACAGGTGGACTCTGCAAATGACTGTAGACCTTGGGTTATGGTTTGTCTTTCTCTTTGGGCTTGACAGGTAAAACACACAAAGACAAAAGTTTATTATCACAATTATATAACTCATCACAATACTATTGTTATATTGATTCTACTCTTAACATATGCTACCACTGCAAGCAATGCAACTATTATTACTACTACTGCTAATGCCATTGTTGTTAATGCTACTTGTACCAGTGGTGCTGCTGCTATTATAATGATAATAATAATTCATTTTATTTATAAAGCACTTTACGTTTGTCGGCAAATCTCAAAGTACTACACAAGCAGATTAAAAGCAAGAATAAAACATAAAAAAACATGTAAAGCATAGAATTACTAATACATCTAATATTACTAATGCTATGACTACTACTTTTATTATTGGTTTACTATTGGTAATAATTCTGCAATTACTAGCACTGTGGCTCCTATGTTTACTGTAAAGCTATAAGCACCACTAGCCTTTCTTAAGTAGGCAACCAATTACTAAAACCACTGGCCAACTACATAGTACTGCTACCACCAAGTGTGAATGCAATGTTGATGAATTACAGGCACCTTATGAGTTATAGTCAATTCTACAGAACCCTAATATTAAAAAAATCAGAGTGCTGTATGTAACTTACAATACTGGTTTGAGATGCGGAATGGTACATAGACGTTGCCATCGGAGGATTTAGGCCACAGGCAGCCTCGCGCTGTGCAGGGGTCAGCATTTTGTAAACCTGTTGGCATTGCAATGTCTCCAAACATAACCAGAGGTTCGCTCAAGTTCTTTCCTGCAATAATAACATGATTTAGTACAGTTTTTTAAGATTACATCATCTTATTGCTGGATTCATTTCACAGAAGGAAATAAATAAAGCAGTTGCAGTGGACATGACCATACCAACATTAACATTGGCCTTCTCTATCAGTGTGGATACACTGAAATCATCATCCTCAATGGTGTTGCCTGTGGAACAGAACAGAGCTTGTAGTTACATAATGTAAGAGATACAGCATGTTACCATACAAAAAGCAGCCAAATCTTACCATAGTATTCATCATTCTTTTCAAGCAAACCCTGTAATGAGACACAGCGTAAAAAAAAAGCTTGGTTAAATATAATATACAAACTAGTGTTTATTTTTTTTTAATTTAAATAACATTTCACTTTTTGCATTTTACACATTCCATGTCATTTCTCTCACAGTTAAGCAAAATTGTCTTCAAAGAAACTGATCATTTTTATTATTAATAAAAGACATCTTCACAGCTGATCATTACTTAAGAAAAACAGGCGTGTATAATTTCAGAATGTGATGCTTACCTGTATGGGATAACTGTGTACAGAGCAGAGGAGCACACTGAGCGCAACAAAAAGGAAGATCATTTTTGCTACTGGACAGCTGTAACCGACCTGAGGCAAACAGTAAGAAACGTTTCAACTTATACAGGGGAAAAGCCAACTAACCTTCTTCCTAATATGGCATACTGCTAAACATAGAACTATTTACCAAGAAATAATAATTGCCACATCCGCCTAAGCAGGAAGAGGCAGGTATTACCTAAAACAGACCACAGTTTGTGTAATATTTCTGAGCATTTTTTTGTTTTCTGTTAACTACAAGCCTGACCAAATAACTTTGGCTATGTCTGAAATCACCCCCTACTCACTCATTCCTTGCCCCCTATACAATATGCACTACATATTTCAATCAATAGTGAGCAATTAATTGACACTTTGGAGACTTACTATCTGTTGGCAAGTTGTGTAATCACTTACAGCTGTTAGGGTAATTTCTTTATCTGTAGAACAGGGGCCAGTGTATAAAATAAGATAAACCTTTATTCATCCAACAGTGGAGAAATTTCCATGTTACAGCAGTAAAATGTGAGGCAAAATTTTTTGTACAGTATTTGAAAAAATTTATATAAATAAAGAGAAGGTCTACAATTCTTCTCGTCCGCTGTGGTCTGCCAACAAGTGTTCCCAGCACCGCACAGATGACACCAAGCAAAACTCTTCAGCCCAATGATCCTACAATGGTGGAACGAGCTACTAAACTCTGCACGCTCAGCAAACTCACAACCAATATTCAAAAAAACTGCTGAAAACAGAACTCTTATGCACCTTCCTATGCACGTATATCTATTCTATCTAAAAAAAATAAAAAATACTTCCTTTCTGCTCTTTCTTGCACTTGCATCTCATGAAATATAAACACCTTCCTGATAGGACTTCGCTTTGATGTTTACTCCTTGACTTAGATTTTTGCTTGTCTTGTACCTTACTTGTAAGTCGCTTTGGACAAAAGCTAAATGACTAAATGTAATGTAAATGTAGAGAAAATCAACAATGCAAGTACAATTATCAAATAATTGCACTGCAGTTCATGTTATTGCACAGTTTTACAATCAGTAGTAGCAATGTGTATTATAGTGAGTAACATACTGTGTGTGTGGGTGTGTGTTGGTGTTTGTTTATTGATGGGTAATAATTTACATACTACACAATGATTTACACACTTATGTGAGATCAAAAAATTCTTTATTTGATTGTACAGCCACATGCAAAAGTTAGTGCCCCCTCTTTTAATGATTCTTATTATGTTTTTACACAAATTACTATATGTGCCACATTCAGGAAATGCCACAGATGTGTCAAACAAATGTGCAATCTGGACAGATTGCAATTTATTTGTATCAGTTTGCTATGTTTGCTAAGCAGTTTATAGAGACACATCTCTGGTTCGCTGATTTTACCCAGGCTGATGTTCCTGACAACACTTTGCAACAATGTGTGTAAACCAAACACACATTGCAACTGTGCACTCAATTTGGAGAAGTCATAAAAACCTCAAATAGGTTTTGTAACTCTGCAGCTCAGATTTTACACATGTTTTTATTGTTTGTGCTGCTAGTTGTGTGATTCAAGTGCCACTGCCACTGACTTTTAAATCTTTAATTTATAACAGTCCAACTACTTTCTTACTATGTATGTTCTTTGCATTCATGGTGAACTTGGTTCTACATTGTTATCCCTTGCTGTAATTTGCCAGAGACCTAAAATTAAATGCCCAAGAACTAACTAATAATCATCTTTAAAGTTGTGTGTAACATATATGTTAGAGTGCTACTGTTGTTATATAATGTCACCACTTTTACACACTAGATGTGTGTTAGAGTGAAAAATTTACAGTAAAATGAAAACTAACTTAATAGCTGGGCTGTGGCTCAGGAGGCAGAGAGGTCTTTCAAGTTGCTCCCAACTGTAAGACTGGCCTTGCATATCAGCCCTCTAAACCTACTGGCTACACTGTCGGTTACTGCAAAAATACACTAAAAGGTGACTTTGATTTTTTTTCTCTTGTTTTAATTTAGCCATATAAAAGGACACAGAGACATGTATTTACTTTTTTAAAAGTGTATATCTCTGATCCACATTGAATGTGATTGCTGAATGCACTGCAACAAATGCGCTAGGCTGCAGCCTGTTGCAGTTGCTCTCATTTTCTTTAATTTATTGTTCATTTTTCTTATTTTTAGTGTAGTATTTTACTATAGTATAAATAGTATTTGCTGTGTAAAGCGTCTCTGAAAATGGAGGGAGTTTTTTTTGTTTTTTTGTTTTTGCCATCGTGGAACTTTTTCTCGGGTTGCAGCAGATCGAAATCGTGAATTTAAATTACTTTCGGACTTTAAACATCCCGGACGAAATAAGAATGAAAACAGCGAGATGTCGCAGAGCTAGTAAAAAGCGCAGGGGTGGAAAAGAAAATAGACGAGCGGGGGAGAGAAGATTCTAGCCGCATCTCTGATTATAGGCAACGTGAGGTCTCTGAACAAGGTAGAGGAGTTGACTGCACTGGAGAGGAAGGACAATATCTCTCGAGATTGTAGATTAATGTGTTTCACAGATACTTGGCTGTAGGACTGTATGCCTGACACATGAATCAGTATTGATGGAATTAGTACAGTGCGGAGGAGAGAGGAAAGCGGAAAGAGGAAAGGAGGGGGCCTTGTCATGTAATAACCACAGGTGGTGTCATACTGGTCATGTTACTGTGAAAGAGTGTTGAGTGCTGCCCAACAACTGTTGGGCCTCCGTCCATACTATATGCCTAGAGAGTTCTCACACGCCTTACTGATCGCCATCTATATTCCTCCCTCTGCCTCCCCGGACGGCGCATGTGACGTTATACACTTGGTCACAGCCAGACCCTGCATCCCGAAGCCCACCTTCCCCCACCTTCACACAGTATGGGGATTGTCACACCAGGGGGGAGAAGACACTGGACCTAATGTTCTCAAATGCTGCCAACAGATGGACCCTTAGTATTGTTTTTAATTATTTTTATTTATTACTTATTTTTTACTTCTATAGCTGTTTTTTTCTTACTTATTGATCAGTAGTTTGTATTTGTTTATTGTCTTGGTTTGGTGGAAGTTTTGTCCTTAGTTTTTACTTTCATGTGGAGAGCAACTATAAGAAGGCAACACAGTTTCCCTATGGAATCAATAAGGTTGTTGAATCTTGAATCTTGAAATAATTAAACCTTCCCTTTTTTTATTTTACAGCACAGGCAAAAAAATGTAAATACAAAAAACCATAACATAATGCAGAAAAACACTGTATTTACAGAATACAAGCAAATACACAGAAACATGCGACAAATACAAAAAAAATGTTTACAGGATGCCATCTTTAGGAAGCTGCTTTTGTTTAATAATGTTCTTGTAAAAAATCTTTATACAAAAAAGTTAAAAGCATTAGTTTGACATTGCACTGCGCTTATGTGATGCAGTCTGTTGCAACAATTTCTCACCATATTGCAAGAAAAAAACCAAGAAATGTCTAAATAGAGTTTCATGTTGTGACATGGCTATTGATGTAAGAGTTGGTGAGAAACTGTTGCAGGTTTTTGTTTTTCTGAAACATTGCCTATTTTACTTGGGAGTGAGATGAAACGTGTGCAAACTAACAGAGTCCACAAATTAATGTGATGTTGTAAGTATTTTATCTAGTTATATGTGTCGATGTTTTACAGCTTTTTTAAACAGGGCAAATAAAAGAAGAGAACAGATATGTGGGTAAAAATAGTGTCTCTGTCTTTTAAGAAAGCCCACCACATTTCGATTAAAAACATTAAAAAACTGTTGCACACTAAAATGAAAAGAGAATGCAACGGCAACTTTTGTGAAAACGGGGATTGTATAATCCATAATGTAGTATTGCCATATAAGGCAATTTATTTATTTATTTTTGTCCTTTCGGCTTATCCCGTGAGTTCAGGGTCACCACAGTGGATCATTTGTCTGCATGTTGATTTGGCACATATGAGTTTTTATGCTGCATTTCTACTGGGCTTGGGATCTGTGCTATATTCCTCTTTTCTGGCAACTTTAGAAAACAAACATGGGCCCTGAGGTAAGTCTGGTTCCACACTCTGGAGGGTAATAAAGAAAATCAACAGACCATTTAACTTTTTTATTTATATTAATTTTGTCCATGATATTTAGAGGCATAAGTCTAAGGAAATGACATACACATCAGCCAAATGACTAAATATAAAGGTAAAAGACTACATAGTTCCCATTTTTTTCAGGCTTGGGAGCAGCACCAAGGTGGTCGTTGGTGGCTTTGCCGGGCCACATCTGGTGGGGTGGAATTTGATCCTGCTGCCTTCTGTATGCCAACTCAATGCTCTACCCATTTAGCCACCAGGCCATAGAACAGAAAACTCTACAATCAGACCGGTCACTGCATGCTAAGGTTAATGTGTGGGAAGCTTCCACTTGCCACCCATCTGTGCCTCTACCTGTCCTTGAATTTTTTTAGGTTAGCTGATTTTTCAGATGTCGTAATACCCAGATAAGCTATATTTAGTGGGAGAGCTGTAAGCACAGCTCTCACACTATTGAGATCCTTTTCTTTATTATTATTATTAGTGGGAGAGCTGTAAGCACAGCTCTCACACTTATGAGATCCTTTTCTTTATTATTATTATTATTTCGCCGTTTTTCGGTCACTATCTCCTCCTAGACGGTTTGTCGTAGAAACTTCGTTCCACTTCCTAAACGTAGGTCTCTTTTAGGAGATCTATGCTATTACTTTTCTTATTAATAACTTTTATACTTTTTATTATATTTCACTTTTTATGAACTTTTTTTCCCATAGAAAATGAATGGAAGGCACTTAAAATTTCCCTTCAACTTGCCACTTTTCATCTGCCTCTTGTGTCGTCATACTTTGGAGTAGAAACTTCATTTAAAGTTTATACGGGTCTAGTCCTTTCAACTTTTTCTGGGTGGATCAGCTTCTTTCTATCTTTTATACTTTTGAATAATCGCAGTTTTAGTTTTAGGCAACTTTGGAGCTTTTCAACTTTTCCATTAGTGTGTATTGCGGAATGTTGGAGCAGCTAGAGTGGGTGACATCACACGCACTCTAACTTTTCAGCTTCCACTTTTAGCAACTTTTTTCCTTCTTTTCCTTCTTTCCTTCAGTCAACTTTAATCTTACATAAACAAACTATACATCAGAATGTAGGTATTTTTGTCTTCTTTCAGTAAATGTAACTCTCATAGTGACAGGACTGACGGTTCTTTCTCCAAGTGTCCAGAAGCAGAGAGTGCCGTCAAAACTCCCATTGGAGCCCATTATAACAGAGGTTCTTAAATTCTAATCAAATCACAAACGGGGCTGTTTTAAAATCGCCACCACGCCTTCATTTTATGGAGTATCTTCAAATAAAGTACATCAGTGTGTTCATTGAAGCCTTTTGTCACTCACAGTTTTGAATTGTTTCGATAGGACTAATACTTTTCATATTTTGAGCATTTTGCGAGGCATAGTCTCAGCACTTTTCCAGCCTGCCTTTGCATTTGGCTCACATGACTCAGCAGGCGGGCAGCGGGCAGCAGTCATTGTCATGGTAACGGACACAGCTGCATGACGTCATGTAATCAGCCTCAGAGCTGTGTCCACACACTTTACCTGAGTTTTCTCCTCAACAGACACAGTGGAGACACACACAGACACACACCCTCACAGACAGGAAATACCCTTTCAAAATAAAAGCCTTTCATAATATGTTATCCACTTTTAGCATTTAAATGCTAAAATGACTTTGTAGTGAAGTTTCCTACACACACACCCTCACAGATAGGAAACACACTTTCAAAATAAAAGCCTTTCATAATATTTTATCCACTTTTAGCATTTAAATGCTAAAATGACTTTAATAGTGAAGTTTCCTATACACACACCCTCACAGACAGGAAACACACTTTCAAAATAAAGCCTTTTATCATTCTTATTCTAATTATTTAGCATTTAAATGCTAAAATGAGTTTGTTTTGAAGTCTCCTACAGTGGACACACAAACTACCACACAGACACAGACAGGAAACACACTTTCAAATTAAAAGCTCTTTTCAACTTTTTTTTTCAACAGTTTTCAGCATTAAAATGGTTCCTTCATTTCTAAGTAGTTACTTCTAGCTTTTTCTTTACACTTTAATAGCAACTTTTTACTTTGCTTCTTTTTTTTGTTTCTTTTAACTTTGGGAATATTTACCTTTTCCTTTGTTTCTTACTACTTCTTTCCACTTTTGTTAATCAAGTTGTTGCTTTTCACTTCTTCCTTTACACTTTTAATAGCAACTTTTTACTTTGCTTCTTTCTTTGTTTCTTTTAACTTTGGGAATATTTACCTTTTCCTTTGTTTCTTACTACTTCTTTCCACTTTTGTTAATCAAGTTGTTGCTTTTTCACTTCTTACTTTTTCTTTACACTTTCAATAGCAACTTTTTACTTTGCTTCTTTTTCTGTTTCTTTACACTTTAAATATCAACTTTTTACTTATTTACTTCCTCCATTGTTACTTTCTACTTTTTTTCTTTTCTGAATTCAACTTTTCCTGGGATTTTGGATTTTTTCCTTTTCTTGTCATCTTCTTCTTTCTCTTTTTGTTCGTATTTATCTCTCTTCAGCGTTTGCGGCTTTGAACGTGCAAACGCCTCTGCTCTCAGCAGCTTCTGAGCGGTCGGCCTCTACCGGGCGACTTAACAGCTCTCCCACGTAATTTCCTTGGAAATTGCCTTTTCTAGTTGCATTTAAAGACCAAGTTTGACATGAATAAAAACCTGGACCAAGCCTCAGTGGCACAAGTACAAACATAAGCTCTAAGGTGAGTTCAGCTGAAAATGTGTGGAGCATAATATAAGAGTCAAATATGCGCTTTCTTGTTATATATAAAATTGTGTCTGTTTTTATTTTTATTTTCTGAGACGAAGGTGTAGCTGTGCAGTTTTTAGAGGTATGCTGGGATGGGCCACATGTCTGTTTTCAGGTTCTCTGCCCTGACTCTGCTGATTCTGTGTGGCTGCTGCTGGGCTGACAATTAAGTAAAACCACAGCAGGGTCCCCAAAGTCACAGTGTATATGTTAGAGCATATTTTAAGTATGTTTTAGACATAAATGTTCATTTAAACTATGTATAAACTCTTGCTCTTTACCTGTACTACACTTTAGTTTCAATATTGCTAAAGTGAAAGACACATTGTTTGGAACTTCCAGCTGTAATTTGGTGTTTTTTGACTACAATTTTCTTTAACATTTTTTTTCTCCTCTTTTGCAGACAGGTATTTAATCTATTAAATGATCAGATACTGTATATTTTATGAACATGCACAGTTTTAGGATTGTGTATTTTAATAAATTAAATTGTTTTGTTTGTGTCACTGAGCAGAGGATGACTCAGAAGAGCTTTCTGTCTCTGAGCTTCTGGAAAGAGCCAAGAGTAATCAGAGTGAGTGTGAGATGCTGCAGACACCACATCCTCATCACCACTATTGATGTTTCAACTTGTTCTCATTATTTCAGTCACTTGAACAGGTTTCAAGGAGACAGTGACAGCGTGGTCGAGAAAAACGCTGAACCCTGCACCAGCAAAAACTGCAAATGGGGAAAGTCATGATGGATGTCAGGTGGAGGCCTAGGAGGCCCAAACATGCTGTATTTTTTAGCAGCTTCAAGAAGCTGAGATGTGTGGGATGCTCACTGAAAGCTGAAAGATACTTACTTTTTCTTTATTTAAGATGTGTAAGGCTCATTTTCACATTTACTCTAAAAGCAAAACATATAACACAAGCTGACAGAAAATCATCTTAATAAAACTCTATAACACCACCTTTGTTAGGGTGGGAGAAAACCTCAGGTGGAGCCCAGAGCCATATCTGCCAATACAATTTGGAATGTTCTGCGAATTTGCTAAACTACAGATATGTACATTCTTGAATTGACTAAGTATTTAGAGATCTGATCCACTAAAGTTCTGGAATAGTTTTATAAACTGATGAGACTAATATGAATCTCTACCAAAGTGAGGGAAAGGCCAAAGTTTGGAGAAAGAAATGATCTACTCATAATCATAAGGTAATCAGTGAAACACAGTGGAGGTAGCGTCATGGTCTTTTCCCGTGAGGCCATTATATAACATTGCTGATGAAAATATAAAACCTGTATACAGGACCAGCATCAGCCACATTAAAACCAACTTCCTCTGCTTTAAAACCACCTCTGACCTGTCAAGACATGGTCTCTACAAGAGATCTAAACGTGTTCTATGGTATGTTGCTCCAAGATGTCAGCACCACACCAGCACCCAGTAAGAACACGCAGAAGTCAAAATGCCAACAACTTTACACAAATAGTCTTGTGCAACACTAGTGTACTCGAAAATAACATGATACAACATTTCACAAATCCTACACTAAACAGGGGTTTTTATTATAAATCGAATAAGATGGTTCTAATAATTTTACAGCAGATTTATAACAGATCAACTATTTTATTTTATTTTATTAATTACCCAAATCTCTCCAACAGCTACACCACTTTTCCCCTGTGCTAAACACACACATAAAATAATCACAACCCACCTAATTACTTAATCCTAAATTGATGTGCTGCTTCTCCACTAACTGGTTCTTTCTCTATCTGGTCTCTATCTTCATTACATCTATTGCTTCCTGACCTTATCTTGATGCTTCAGATTGCTGCATAGACACATTGGAAATATTTGGAACATTAATTGGAAGATAAATCAGTCAGACTATTCACCTCTTTTACATTTCTAACTTTGTTTTGTCAATGTTGTTCAGCCTCCCCAGAATTTGCCCTTTTGATTGTTAAGTAATGGCTTTTGATACTCATCTGGATCGATCAACATTAGTGTTTCTGTTCTTCCCAGCTAGACTGTTTACAAGTCTGCTAATAACTTGTTTGAAGACTTGGATTTCCACAATTGTCAGCATTGACGGCTGTGCACAGACAAGTCGGTGTGTGTGTGGAGGGGATAGGAATTGAAATAACAGATTTTTATTTAAATTTTAACAATTTTAAATTATAAAGAAAAAATTAATCAGTTAAACTTTGGTGATGGTATGTAGTGGTCACCACATACTGTAATTTAATCTATGGGAAACATTGAGGGAGGTGATAGTTTTTCAATCGTTTGGTCCACATGTTGCTGTCCTTGCAGAGGTTTGCTTAAGGGGATGCATCAGCCCTGCCCTCACCCTATCATAAGGTAACATGGTAACAAGACCATAAAAGTCTATAGTTTCTTCAGAAAACTTTCCTTAATAGTTACAAAGGAGCTCTGCCAAGACAGGGTGACTGTGGCGCAGGAAGGTACAGTGGTCGTCCACCAATCCCGCAGTTCTTGGTTCGATCCCTGGCAACTTAGTAGCTCCCAGTGAGCTTTGGCCATCTGCATAGCAGCTTCCCCATGTGGTTGTGAATAAAAAGCAGTGTAAAGCACTTTATAAGTGCAGACCATTTTCGGGTTCAGAACTGAAACCTGTGACAGATGCAGTGTTTCACACAGGTTGAAATGGATTTTTCCATTTAGAATGAAAAAAATGTAGCTGTTGTGTTTGCACAGGTTGTTGTCAGAACTGTCTGAAAAATCTCCAGGTGACACAAAAATATTCAAAAGCTCTAAGGTACAAACTATAGTGCCAGTCACAGTTTAAGTGGTGTTTACCTTGATTTTTACAATACCTCCTGGATGGATATTTCGGTTTTGTGGATTCTCTCACTATGATTTGTCATCTTACGTCCTTAAAAACATCCTGAATAATCTTATAATATATAATATTCAAATATCAAATAGGTCTTAATCAAAGAAATGATTAAAGCTGATTAAAACTTTTAAAGCTTAACAATAAATGTTGGCTTGGATACTGTATGCCAGTAAAAGTTAATTATGAGAAACAAAAATAAGGCATTTAGGCTTCGTTTAGTAAACAAAATTTATGATTACTGCCACACAAATTGGTGGTTAATGGGGAGTTTTGGTTTGTGTTCATTAACATAAAAAACATGACCATCAGTGATTTAAAATCATTCATCACATCTCAAATTGTAACATTATGGAACTACAGTAAACTACACATATTAAAGTTCAGAGCTGAATCCTGTCTTTGTCAATGAGCTTTAATAATATTTTTCTCTTCTTTTCTATGTCGTGGTGATCTACTCATAATCATAAGGTAATCAGTGAAACACAGTGGAGGTAGCGTCATGGTCTTTTCCCGTGAGGCCATTATATAACATTGCTGATGAAAATATAAAACCTGTATACAGGACCAGCATCAGCCACATTAAAACCAACTTCCTCTGCTTTAAAACCACCTCTGACCTGTCAAGACATGGTCTCTACAAGAGATCTAAACGTGTTCTATGGTATGTTGCTCCAAGATGTCAGCACCACACCAGCACCCAGTAAGAACACGCAGAAGTCAAAATGCCAACAACTTTACACAAATAGTCTTGTGCAACACTAGTGTACTCGAAAATAACATGATACAACATTTCACAAATCCTACACTAAACAGGGGTTTTTATTATAAATCGAATAAGATGGTTCTAATAATTTTACAGCAGATTTATAACAGATCAACTATTTTATTTTATTTTATTAATTACCCAAATCTCTCCAACAGCTACACCACTTTTCCCCTGTGCTAAACACACACATAAAATAATCACAACCCACCTAATTACTTAATCCTAAATTGATGTGCTGCTTCTCCACTAACTGGTTCTTTCTCTATCTGGTCTCTATCTTCATTACATCTATTGCTTCCTGACCTTATCTTGATGCTTCAGATTGCTGCATAGACACATTGGAAATATTTGGAACATTAATTGGAAGATAAATCAGTCAGACTATTCACCTCTTTTACATTTCTAACTTTGTTTTGTCAATGTTGTTCAGCCTCCCCAGAATTTGCCCTTTTGATTGTTAAGTAATGGCTTTTGATACTCATCTGGATCGATCAACATTAGCGTTTCTGTTCTTCCCAGCTAGACTGTTTACAAGTCTGCTAATAACTTGTTTGAAGACTTGGATTTCCACAATTGTCAGCATTGACGGCTGTGCACAGACAAGTCGGTGTGTGTGTGGAGGGGATAGGAATTGAAATAACAGATTTTTATTTAAATTTTAAAAATTTTAAATTATAAAGAAAAAATTAATCAGTTAAACTTTGGTGATGGTATGTAGTGGTCACCACATACTGTAATTTAATCTATGGGAAACATTGAGGGAGGTGATAGTTTTTCAATCGTTTGGTCCACATGTTGCTGTCCTTGCAGAGGTTTGCTTAAGGGGATGCATCAGCCCTGCCCTCACCCTATCATAAGGTAACATGGTAACAAGACCATAAAAGTCTATAGTTTCTTCAGAAAACTTTCCTTAATAGTTACAAAGGAGCTCTGCCAAGACAGGGTGACTGTGGCGCAGGAAGGTACAGTGGTCGTCCACCAATCCCGCAGTTCTTGGTTCGATCCGTGGCAACTTAGTAGCTCCCAGTGAGCTTTGGCCATCTGCATAGCAGCTTCCCCATGTGGTTGTGAATAAAAAGCAGTGTAAAGCACTTTATAAGTGCAGACCATTTTCGGGTTCAGAACTGAAACCTGTGACAGATGCAGTGTTTCACACAGGTTGAAATGGATTTTTCCATTTAGAATGAAAAAAATGTAGCTGTTGTGTTTGCACAGGTTGTTGTCAGAACTGTCTGAAAAATCTCCAGGTGACACAAAAATATTCAAAAGCTCTAAGGTACAAACTATAGTGCCAGTCACAGTTTAAGTGGTGTTTACCTTGATTTTTACAATACCTCCTGGATGGATATTTCGGTTTTGTGGATTCTCTCACTATGATTTGTCATCTTACGTCCTTAAAAACATCCTGAATAATCTTATAATATATAATATTCAAATATCAAATAGGTCTTAATCAAAGACATGATTAAAGCTGATTAAAACTTTTAAAGCTTAACAATAAATGTTGGCTTGGATACTGTATGCCAGTAAAAGTTAATTATGAGAAACAAAAATAAGGCATTTAGGCTTCGTTTAGTAAACAAAATTTATGATTACTGCCACACAAATTGGTGGTTAATGGGGAGTTTTGGTTTGTGTTCATTAACATAAAAAACATGACCATCAGTGATTTAAAATCATTCATCACATCTCAAATTGTAACATTATGGAACTACAGTAAACTACACATATTAAAGTTCAGAGCTGAATCCTGTCTTTGTCAATGAGCTTTAATAATATTTTTTCTCTTCTTTTCTATGTCGTGGTTGAAAGCAGGAAGGTAAGAACAAAATTATACATTTATCCAGCTTTCCTCTTGGTTTGAATTTTTGTGTTTTTAAATATTTGATGTGTTTGTTTATATATACATGTCAGGTGTTGTGAAGAGGTTGCTACCATAAAGGAGGACACATCCAGGGAGCTTTCTGTTGGTGAACTGCTACAGAGAGCCAACAAAAGAACGCAGTGAGCAGAGCTTCTCCTAACCTAACCTCCTAATAATTTTGTTTAGATCCCTGATGGTTTTATAGTAACTATATTTCACAAATGTTGTCACTGACTATAATACCAACATTATATTATTCATTATGTTATTCATAAGGATTCTTCAAGAAGGTTCGGTATCTGTTACAGATTTCTCATTATCTATACAGTAGCACAGGCACTGACAAACAACAGAAGTGATACAGTAGTATGAATAGTGCTATCATTACCTTAGACTTATAGTGTCCAGTGATTTTCTAACTTTAATGCTGTCATAAGAAGAAAAGGCTTTAGGCAGCATCAGACCCACAAATAATCAGAATCATTGTTGACCTGTAAAATGTCAAAGGTCAAATCATATGGTGAATCACATTCATCACCATGTGTTGGTTTTGGAGTCCCTGACTTGGATGAGCCCACTCTGATCAAAGGAGACATTGCTGTCAAGAGTGATGGGAAGGTGCACATCCCTTACTACATCGTCAACCACTTCTGTAAGCGACAACTGTTTTCTTCCTTTTTATGGGGACTAGAAACATTATACTCACAGATGCCAAATTTCATCTAGGACTCAATGAATTCTATCTTCAATAATTTATATCTGTAATTATGGGTGACGGTTAGGGCTGTCATAAAAATGCATTTGACCTTTTAATTTAAAATGTAGCTTTTTTCAGAATTTTGCCTTTAAACATACATTTGCAAATTAAATATCAGAATTTAAACTCTGATACTTTAAAGAAGTACAACTTTATTTTCAGGATGTTTCTGTTTACCTGTTTGGTTTACCTGATCTGTTTTCCTGTGCTCACTACAGTAGTTACGTAATTTTCCAGTTGGACAGTGCAAGATCTACTAATCCAACAGCTGGTGAGCTGCTAGAATATAGTGCCGCACTTGTAAAGGTAAGGCGGCACGACTTTACTGGCATAGTTTGGCAGGAGCAGTGTCCTACTTCAGCTTTCTAAGCATTACAAAAAGTCAAAACACAGCCTCCAACTCCCCAACAGAAGGACAGTGGGGTCCTCACAACATGGCGCCTTGGCCACCAAGCAGTTAACATGATGTGATATCAACCTGACATTCATGACAGTGTAAACTCAAATCTCCTACTTTTTTCTCCAATTTGAATTCTGGCACAACAAAGTCAGAATTCCACAAAAGAGTTTATAGTGGTCATAATTATTGCCCATGCATAAACAATTTTTTTGGATTAAGTACTTTTAGATTTTATAATCAGTAGGTAATATAATAAGGTTTCCGTATCTAACCTCACTTTACATTTAAAATACAGAATTTCACTTCTAATGGAGTGTTTTTTCTTCACAGTTGTTTTACTACATGTGTTTAAACTTGTTATTCATAAATGTGAACAACAAAAAAAAAACATTGAATCTTTAAAATGTTACATGGTAATAATTAACAGTCCAAAATAATGCAGTAGAAAATACATAAACACAAAGTACTGGACAGCTCAATTACACAACATAAATGAGACACATTACAGATGTTCTCAGCCTGCTGCGTTTGTCCTGCCAGCGTCTAGAGAGCAGGCCATGATCACTTGTGGACTGGACTCTGTAGTTTCCTGTATTCGTTTCAGAATGGCAATCAAGACTGTCTGAGCATCGAATTGAGGAATGTGTATAACACAATGGCAAGGTTTCAGTGTTTGCTACCGTAAATTACTAACCACATAAACAGCTGCAGATAGTGACTCAGTATCAGGAGAATAAGGAGAAAATACTTAATGTGAGAAAACAAGTTACATTCTTGCTTCTACACTTTGTTTTTTACACAGCTGCTGCTCCTACTTGGGACGTCAGGGTGGCGTTCAGACTGTGTCTCTGAGCCATCAGGGCTGCGTGTACCAGAGCACTATCCAACATGAGCTGCTCCAAGCCCTTGGCTTTAACCATGAACAGACTTGCTCTGACAGGGACAACTACATCAAAGTGTACTGGGAAAACATCATTGAAGATAGTCTTAACACAATACTGTTTTAGTTAAACCTGATCAACATGAGAAAGTGGAGAAAAACAAATTCTTAAGCAGTCATCCAGTGGAAAAAAGGGCAGGATGAGCAACAACATCTATTGTGAACATTGATAGGCAGAGGCATCTGTCAATCATGCAAAAATATGGACAAAGCTTAATTGTTTTTAAGCTATTGAAAGGTCGTTAAAAGTGCAAACCATTTTTAAATCTCCCACAATTCTTTCTTGTCCAAATCAAAACGCAACAAGAGTAAAAAGTAAAAAAACAACAAAAAAAAAACAAAAAACTGAAAACTGTACAGGTAGCATCCATTCTGAGATTGCCCTAGGGTGTTTAGAACTTATGGTGTTGGGGTACAGTAGTGAATAGGGGAAGTTGCAAAGTGGCACAGATATAGTATTGATTGGATGCAGAAAGATAAAAGGTCCTGGTATAGGGGATCCCCAGACTGAAAGAGACACAACCCAACCACAGTTAAGGCAATCACAGTGATTTACAGTCTCTTTTTGAGTTTTTGCATTGTACCTGTGTCATTTTTGATAAGTTTTCTGTAGTTAGTAAGCATTTTGTGCGTCTTTCTGGTGATTATTATTTTTCTCCTATTTGTCATTTTCTGGCTTTTAACAGAGGTCTGTGACTTTAAAACAAAAGTTAGCAATCATGTCACACACAGGCCTCTGGGCCTGGTAGTCTCATTTGGTTATCATACATGAACATGATTAAAACAGCAATTTGGAAAAGGATTCTGCCATTCTGACTTTTCCCTTCACTTACTGAGTTCATTTTCATGGAAATGAAACTTCAAATTTGACTTCACATTTTCTTTTACCTCTACAGGCATGGAGTACAACTTCTACAAGATTAACACCCTGAACCAGGAACTCTATGACTACAACTCTGTCATGCAATATGAGAACAGATGCCAAATTTCATCTAGGACTCAATGAATTCTATCTTCAATAATTTATATCTGTAATTATGGGTGACGGTTAGGGCTGTCATAAAATGCATTTGACCTTTTAATTTAAAATGTAGCTTTTTCAGACTTTTGCCTTTAAACATACATTTGCAAATTAAATATCAGAATTTAAACTCTGATACTTTAAAGAAGTACAACTTTATTTTCAGGATGTTTCTGTTTACCTGTTTGGTTTACCTGATCTGTTTTCCTGTGCTCACTACAGTAGTTACGTAATTTTCCAGTTGCACAGTGCAAGATCTACTAATCCAACAGCTGGTGAGCTGCTAGAATATAGTGCCGCACTTGTAAAGGTAAGGCGGCACGACTTTACTGGCATAGTTTGGCAGGAGCAGTGTCCTACTTCAGCTTTCTAAGCATTACAAAAGTCAAAACACAGCCTCCAACTCCCCAACAGAAGGACAGTGGGGTCCTCACAACATGGCGCTTGGCCACCAAGCAGTTAACATGATGTGATATCAACCTGACATTCATGACAGTGTAAACTCAAATCTCCTACTTTTTTCTCCAATTTGAATTCTGGCACAACAAAGTCAGAATTCCACAAAAGTGTTTATAGTGGTCATAATTATTGCCCATGCATAAACAATTTTTTTTGGATTAAGTACTTTTAGATTTTATAATCAGTAGGTAATATAATAAGGTTTCCGTATCTAACCTCACTTTACATTTAAAATACAGCATTTCACTTCTAATGGAGTGTTTTTTCTTCACAGTTGTTTTACTACGTGTGTTTAAACTTGTTATTCATAAATGTGAACAACAAAAAAAAACATTGAATCTTTAAAATGTTACATGGTAATGATTAACAGTCCAAAATAATGCAGTAGAAAATACATAAACACAAAGTACTGGACAGCTCAATTACACAACATAAATGAGACATAATTACAGATGTTCTCAGCCTGCTGCGTTTGTCCTGCCAGCGTCTAGAGAGCAGGCCACGATCACTTGTGGACTGGACTCCTTTTCTGTAGTTTCCTGTATTCGTTTCAGAATGGCAATCAAGACTGTCTGAGCATCGAATTGAGGAATGTGTATAACACAATGGCAAGGTTTCAGTGTTTGCTACAGTAAATTAGTAACCACATAAACAGCTGCAGATAGTGACTCAGTATCAGAGAATAAGGAGAAAATACTTAATGTGAGAAAACAAGTTACATTCTTGCTTCTACACTTTGTTTTTACACAGCTGCTACTTGGGACGTCAGGGTGGCGTTCAGACTGTGTCTCTGAGCCATCAGGGCTGCGTGTACCAGAGCACTATCCAACATGAGCTGCTCCAAGCCCTTGGCTTTAACCATGAACAGACTTGCTCTGACAGGGACAACTACATCAAAGTGTACTGGGAAAACATCATTGAAGATAGTCTTAACACAATACTGTTTTAGTTAAACCTGATCAACATGAGAAAGTGGAGAAAACAAATTCTTAAGCAGTCATCCAGTGGAAAAAGGGCAGGATGAGCAACAACATCTATTGTGAACATTGATAGGCAGAGGCATCTGTCAATCATGCAAAAATATGGACAAAGCTTAATTGTTTTTAAGCTATTGAAAGGTGTTAAAGTGCAAACCATTTTTAAATCTCCCCACAATTCTTTCTTGTCCAAATCAAAACGCAACAAGAGTAAAAAGTAAAAAAAAACAACAAAAAAACAAAAACTGAAAACTGTACAGGTAGCATCCATTCTGAGATTGCCCTAGGGTGTTTAGAACTTATGGTGTTGGGGTACAGTAGTGAATAGGGGAAGTTGCAAAGTGGCACAGATATAGTATTGATTGGATGCAGAAAGATAAAAGGTCCTGGTATAGGGGATCCCCAGACTGAAAGAGACACAACCCAACCACAGTTAAGGCAATCACAGTGATTTACAGTCTCTTTTTGAGTTTTTGCATTGTACCTGTGTCATTTTTGATAAGTTTTCTGTAGTTAGTAAGCATTTTGTGCGTCTTTCTGGTGATTATTATTTTTCTCCTATTTGTCATTTTCTGGCTTTTAACAGAGGTCTGTGACTTTAAAACAAAAGTTAGCAATCATGTCACACACAGGCCTCTGGGCCTGGTAGTCTCATTTGGTTATCATACATGAACATGATTAAAACAGCAATTTGGAAAAGGATTCTGCCATTCTGACTTTTCCCTTCACTTACTGAGTTCATTTTCATGGAAATGAAACTTCAAATGGGACTTCACATTTTCTTTTACCTCTACAGGCATGGAGTACAACTTCTACAAGATTAACACCCTGAACCAGGGAACTCCCTATGACTACAACTCTGTCATGCAATATGAGAATTAAGGATGCCAACAGTGATAGAATAACTTATGTAAATCTGCTATTAAACACTATTAAATAGAATATATACCCCAAATAACCACAAGCATCAGAAGTATCAGGAAGGAAGGTAGAGAGGTTGACCGCCAATCTGGCAGTTGTTGGGTTAATCCCCAGTTCCTCCAGTCACATGTTGAAGTGTCCTTGAGCAAGACACTGAACCCCAACTTGGTTGCTCCTGGTGAGTGTTGGGCAGCTGAAAGCAGCTCACCCATCGGTGTATAAGAGTGTGTGTGATTGCGAGTGGGAATGGTTGAATAAGAAGCAGTCTAAAGCGCTTTGAGTGCCCATAGGTAAAAAAGTGCTATATACGTGCAGAGATGAGCAACAATGACATTAATAGGCTGAACAGATTGTACAAGTGCTGTAAGTGCATGATCTTAGCTGGATGAAAGAAACATCAAGATAATTTCTCATGTAAGTTTGTTTTCTTGTGATAACAAGATAATTTTTCTCATATTTGGAAACAACAAAGCCTGTTTTCTTAAAACTTGAGATACATTATCTCATTATCATGGTAAATGGAAGTTGTTACCCTAAACTAACGAGATAATTATCCCATTATCACAGTGTAACAGCACAAAAAATCATCCAAGCAACAGCATCCATTGCAGTTTTTGGCTTATGTAGAAAATGCCTCTGGTTTCAAGGAGTTGCTCTAATACCACACAGAGACAAGGGCTTTGGACAGAAAGGACAAGAGCTTTTGAGATTACCTTAATTTGTCCATCCTGACTGTTGGAACATTATGCACAGAACAAACGTGAAGGAAGTCTTTACACTGTGGGCAGTAGATTCCAACAAAAATAAACATATCCAATAGGTATATCAGTTTTGTTTTAGGACGGACTTTCTAAAATTTCTACTGTAAGTTAAAGCAGGATTTTGCAGCACACGCTGGGCTGTTAGAAAATGCTTTAGAATATGTCACTTGACATATTGTCTGTAAATAGAATATTCACACCATTATACCAAAAGAATGATATATGTCACTCACAGATGCCAAATTTCATCTAGGACTCAATGAATTCTATCTTCAATAATTTATATCTGTAATTATGGGTGACGGTTAGGGCTGTCATAAAATGCATTTGACCTTTTAATTTAAAATGTAGCTTTTTTCAGACTTTTGCCTTTAAACATACATTTGCAAATTAAATATCAGAATTTAAACTCTGATACTTTAAAGAAGTACAACTTTATTTTCAGGATGTTTCTGTTTACCTGTTTGGTTTACCTGATCTGTTTTCCTGTGCTCACTACAGTAGTTACGTAATTTTCCAGTTGCACAGTGCAAGATCTACTAATCCAACAGCTGGTGAGCTGCTAGAATATAGTGCCGCACTTGTAAAGGTAAGGCGGCACGACTTTACTGGCATAGTTTGGCAGGAGCAGTGTCCTACTTCAGCTTTCTAAGCATTACAAAAAGTCAAAACACAGCCTCCAACTCCCCAACAGAAGGACAGTGGGGTCCTCACAACATGGCGCCTTGGCCACCAAGCAGTTAACATGATGTGATATCAACCTGACATTCATGACAGTGTAAACTCAAATCTCCTACTTTTTTCTCCAATTTGAATTCTGGCACAACAAAGTCAGAATTCCACAAAAGTGTTTATAGTGGTCATAATTATTGCCCATGCATAAACAATTTTTTTTGGATTAAGTACTTTTAGATTTTATAATCAGTAGGTAATATAATAAGGTTTCCGTATCTAACCTCACTTTACATTTAAAATACAGAATTTCACTTCTAATGGAGTGTTTTTTCTTCACAGTTGTTTTACTACGTGTGTTTAAACTTGTTATTCATAAATGTGAACAACAAAAAAAAACATTGAATCTTTAAAATGTTACATGGTAATGATTAACAGTCCAAAATAATGCAGTAGAAAATACATAAACACAAAGTACTGGACAGCTCAATTACACAACATAAATGAGACATAATTACAGATGTTCTCAGCCTGCTGCGTTTGTCCTGCCAGCGTCTAGAGAGCAGGCCACGATCACTTGTGGACTGGACTCCTTTTCTGTAGTTTCCTGTATTCGTTTCAGAATGGCAATCAAGACTGTCTGAGCATCGAATTGAGGAATGTGTATAACACAATGGCAAGGTTTCAGTGTTTGCTACAGTAAATTAGTAACCACATAAACAGCTGCAGATAGTGACTCAGTATCAGTAGAATAAGGAGAAAATACTTAATGTGAGAAAACAAGTTACATTCTTGCTTCTACACTTTGTTTTTTACACAGCTACTTGGGACGTCAGGGTGGCGTTCAGACTGTGTCTCTGAGCCATCAGGGCTGCGTGTACCAGAGCACTATCCAACATGAGCTGCTCCAAGCCCTTGGCTTTAACCATGAACAGACTTGCTCTGACAGGGACAACTACATCAAAGTGTACTGGGAAAACATCATTGAAGATAGTCTTAACACAATACTGTTTTAGTTAAACCTGATCAACATGAGAAAGTGGAGAAAAACAAATTCTTAAGCAGTCATCCAGTGGAAAAAAGGGCAGGATGAGCAACAACATCTATTGTGAACATTGATAGGCAGAGGCATCTGTCAATCATGCAAAAATATGGACAAAGCTTAATTGTTTTTAAGCTATTGAAAGGGTGTTCAAAGTGCAAACCATTTTTTAAATCTCCCCACAATTCTTTCTTGTCCAAATCAAAACGCAACAAGAGTAAAAAGTAAAAAAAAACAACAAAAAAACAAAAACTGAAAACTGTACAGGTAGCATCCATTCTGAGATTGCCCTAGGGTGTTTAGAACTTATGGTGTTGGGGTACAGTAGTGAATAGGGGAAGTTGCAAAGTGGCACAGATATAGTATTGATTGGATGCAGAAAGATAAAAGGTCCTGGTATAGGGGATCCCCAGACTGAAAGAGACACAACCCAACCACAGTTAAGGCAATCACAGTGATTTACAGTCTCTTTTGAGTTTTTGCATTGTTTTTTTTTTTTTTTTTTTTTTTTTTTTTTTTTTTTTTTTTTTTTTTAAAAAAAAAAAAAAAAACTTTAAAACAAAAGTTAGCAATCATGTCACACACAGGCCTCTGGGCCTGGTAGTCTCATTTGGTTATCATACATGAACATGATTAAAACAGCAATTTGGAAAAGTATTCTGCCATTCTGACTTTTCCCTTCACTTACTGAGTTATTTCATGGAAATGAAACTTCAAATTTGACTTCACATTTTCTTTTACCTCTACAGGCATGGAGTACAACTTCTACAAGATTAACACCCTGAACCAGGGAACTCCCTATGACTACAACTCTGTCATGCAATATGAGAATTAAGGATGCCAACAGTGATAGAATAACTTATGTAAATCTGCTATTAAACACTATTAAATAGAATATATACCCCAAATAACCACAAGCATCAGAAGTATCAGGAAGGAAGGTAGAGGTTGACCGCCAATCTGGCAGTTGTTGGGTTAATCCAGTTCCTCCAGTCACATGTTGAAGTGTCCTTGAGCAAGACACTGAACCCCAACTTGTTGCTCCTGGTGAGTGTTGGGCAGCTGAAAGCAGCTCACCCATCGGTGTATAAGAGTTGTGTGATTGCAGTGGGAATGGTTGAATAAGAAGCAGTCTAAAGCGCTTTGAGTGCCCATAGGTAAAAAAGTGCTATATACGTGCAGAGATGAGCAACAATGACATTAATAGGCTGAACAGATTGTACAAGTGCTGTAAGTGCATGATCTTAGCTGGATGAAAGAAACATCAAGATAATTTCTCATGTAAGTTTGTTTTCTTGTGATAACAAGATAATTTTTCTCATATTTGGAAACAACAAAGCCTGTTTTCTTAAAACTTGAGATACATTATCTCATTATCATGGTAAATGGAAGTTGTTACCCTAAACTAACGAGATAATTATCCCATTATCACAGTGTAACAGCACAAAAAATCATCCAAGCAACAGCATCCATTGCAGTTTTTGGCTTATGTAGAAAATGCCTCTGGTTTCAAGGAGTTGCCGTCTAATACCACACAGAGACAAGGGCTTTTGGACAGAAAGGACAAGAGCTTTTGGAGATTACCTTAATTTGTCCATCCCTGACTGTTGGAACATTATGCACAGAACAAAACGTGAAGGAAGTCTTTACACTGTGGGCAGTAGATTCCAACAAAAATAAACATATCCAATAGGTATATCAGTTTTGTTTTAGGACGGACTTTCTAAAATTTCTACTGTAGTTAAAGCAGGATTTTGCAGCACACGCTGGGCTGTTAGAAAATGCTTTAGAATATGTCACTTGACATATTGTCTGTAAATAGAATATTCACACCATTATACCAAAAGAATGATATATGTCACTCTAATGTTTACAACGTCAACCAATTACAGCTCCACTAATGACATATATGTCCTCTGCAGAAACTGCATATGGTGGACATGGAGGGATGTTGTAATGTTATAATTTCTCAAACTTTAAGTTGAAACTGTCAGAAAGGTGATAATTCTCTGTTTATTATTGAAACTGGAATCAAAATGTCAACACCATTACTGCAGCCTTTTATTTAACTACCCGATTTCCTAAAAAGTCAAACTCATCCGATTAATCAGGACAAAATTATGTGTTAATGTCCTGTAACATCTCTAATAATCATTTAAAACTATTTAATGTAGAAGAATATCATTAATAGGCAGATGTTTTGACTAACATTTAATATTTCTGATCTGTATTAACCACCACCTGCAAAAGTGTCCATGTTTCTGGCTGTTCTTTGTACATAACTAAACGGATTCAGGATCAAATGAGCAATGCTAGAGAATCCTGGATAACATTCTGAAAAAATTGCCAGGAAGGTCACTTCAATAGTCCAACTTCCTGGTCCAACAATGTTTAAATCCAATGTGTTGTCTTGTTGACACTGACAAAACGTGCTCCTGAGCAGCTCTTAGATTGTGGACCTGTTGCCAGGGCAACAACCTCGACATGACTTTAGAAGGACCAACAGATTTTGGATAAGGACCAATCGTCAACATTATCTGGTTAATCCAAGTACAAAGAACAGGACCGAGAAAGAAGTAAAATGAGTTCATGTCTCTATTTTCATCTGCAGATAAAAACATGACTTATGACCAAAATAGAATGACAATAAAGTGCAACTCTGAAATACAAGCTGACATCAGCATTTCAAACATACTGTATTTTCTTAATCTATGTTGCATGTTGTTCAGACATTTAGAGGACCATTTATTTTTGCACAGTTTCATATTCAAACAGTTTTTCCACTCCTTAAATACTTTAAATCACATTTTCATTTAGATTCCCAGAGTTAATCCCAGCCTTATTTGACTAGTAAATCTCCATCAATATCCATTTTCTTTCAGTTTGTCCTCCACTTTATCAGCAGTCAAGTTAAATTGGCAGGCTCTTTCTGTAGTTTCCTGTATTCGTTTCAGAATGGCAATCAAGACTGTCTGAGCATCGAATTGAGGAATGTGTATAACACAATGGCAAGGTTTCAGTGTTTGCTACAGTAAATTAGTAACCACATAAACAGCTGCAGATAGTGACTCAGTATCAGTAGAATAAGGAGAAAATACTTAATGTGAGAAAACAAGTTACATTCTTGCTTCTACACTTTGTTTTTTACACAGCTACTTGGGACGTCAGGGTGGCGTTCAGACTGTGTCTCTGAGCCATCAGGGCTGCGTGTACCAGAGCACTATCCAACATGAGCTGCTCCAAGCCCTTGGCTTTAACCATGAACAGACTTGCTCTGACAGGGACAACTACATCAAAGTGTACTGGGAAAACATCATTGAAGATAGTCTTAACACAATACTGTTTTAGTTAAACCTGATCAACATGAGAAAGTGGAGAAAAACAAATTCTTAAGCAGTCATCCAGTGGAAAAAAGGGCAGGATGAGCAACAACATCTATTGTGAACATTGATAGGCAGAGGCATCTGTCAATCATGCAAAAATATGGACAAAGCTTAATTGTTTTTAAGCTATTGAAAGGTGTTCAAAGTGCAAACCATTTTTTAAATCTCCCCACAATTCTTTCTTGTCCAAATCAAAACGCAACAAGAGTAAAAAAAGTAAAAAAAAACAAAAAAAAAACAAAAAACTGAAAACTGTACAGGTAGCATCCATTCTGAGATTGCCCTAGGGTGTTTAGAACTTATGGTGTTGGGGTACAGTAGTGAATAGGGGAAGTTGCAAAGTGGCACAGATATAGTATTGATTGGATGCAGAAAGATAAAAGGTCCTGGTATAGGGGATCCCCAGACTGAAAGAGACACAACCCAACCACAGTTAAGGCAATCACAGTGATTTACAGTCTCTTTTTGAGTTTTTGCATTGTACCTGTGTCATTTTTGATAAGTTTTCTGTAGTTAGTAAGCATTTTGTGCGTCTTTCTGGTGATTATTATTTTTCTCCTATTTGTCATTTTCTGGCTTTTAACAGAGGTCTGTGACTTTAAAACAAAAGTTAGCAATCATGTCACACACAGGCCTCTGGGCCTGGTAGTCTCATTTGGTTATCATACATGAACATGATTAAAACAGCAATTTGGAAAAGTATTCTGCCATTCTGACTTTTCCCTTCACTTACTGAGTTAATCTTCATGGAAATGAAACTTCAAATTTGACTTCACATTTTCTTTTACCTCTACAGGCATGGAGTACAACTTCTACAAGATTAACACCCTGAACCAGGGAACTCTGGTTTCAAGGAGTTGCCGTCTAATACCACACAGAGACAAGGGCTTTTGGACAGAAAGGACAAGAGCTTTTGGAGATTACCTTAATTTGTCCATCCCTGACTGTTGGAACATTATGCACAGAACAAAACGTGAAGGAAGTCTTTACACTGTGGGCAGTAGATTCAACAAAAAATAAACATATCCAATAGGTATATACGAGTTTTGTTTTAGGACGGACTTTCTAAAATTTCTACTGTAAGTTAAAGCAGGATTTTTGCAGCACACGCTGGGCTGTTAGAAAATGCTTTAGAATATGTCACTTGACATATTGTCTGTAAATAGAATATTCACACCATTATACCAAAAGAATGATATATGTCACTCTAATGTTTACAACGTCAACCAATTACAGCTCCACTAATGACATATATGTCCTCTGCAGAAACTGCATATGGTGGACATGGAGGGATGTTGTAATGTTATAATTTCTCAAACTTTAAGTTGAAACTGTCAGAAAGGTGATAATTCTCTGTTTATTATTGAGGTCATTCTGGGTAGTGGAGTCGTACTGGAGTGCATTATAGGAAGAGATGTTTCCAATGTTTTATCCACCTCATTCATTTTAAATAGGGTGTCCAAACATTAGAACCACCTTTTCTTATAATTAACTTATTAAATTATAACTATAGTACAATATACAGTCAGCAGTTACTTAGTTTAATTTCTCACAAAGTCTAGTGGGAACAGCCAGCCCGGCTCTAGCTATGCTGCAAAGTGTGGGTAGCAGCACATCTCAAGTTCCTCTGACATGTCATATTTATTATGTTTATCCAAACTGGAATCAAAATGTCAACACCATTACTGCAGCCTTTTATTTAACTACCCGATTTCCTAAAAAGTCAAACTCATCTGATTAATCAGGACAAAATTATGTGTTAATGTCCTGTAACATCTCTAATAATCATTTAAAACTATTTAATGTAGAATAATATCATTAATAGGCAGATGTTTTGACTAACATTTAATATTTCTGATCTTTATTAACCACCACCTGCAAAAGTGTCCATGTTTCTGGCTGTTCTTTGTACATAACTAAACGGATTCAGGATCAAATGAGCAATGCTAGAGAATCCTGGATAACATTCTGAAAAAATTGCCAGGAAGGCCACTTCAATAGTCCAACTTCCTGGTCCAACAATGTTTAAATCCAATGTGTTGTTTTGTTGACACTGACAAAACGTGCTCCTGAGCAGCTCTTAGATTGTGGATCTGTTGCCAGGGCAACAACCTCGACATGACTTTAGAAGGACCAACAGATTTTGGATAAGGACCAATCGTCAACATTATCTGGTTAATCCAAGTACAAAGAACAGGACCGAGAAAGAATTAAAATGAGTTCATGTCTCTATTTTCATCTGCAGATAAAAACATGACTTATGACCAAAATAGAATGACAATAAAGTGCAACTCTGAAATACAAGCTGACATCAGCATTTCAAACATACTGTATTTTCTTAATCTATGTTGCATGTTGTTCAGACATTTAGAGGACCATTTATTTTTGCACAGTTTCATATTCAAACAGTTTTTCCACTCCTTAAATACTTTAAATCACATTTTCATTTAGATTCCCAGAGTTAATCCCAGCCTTATTTGACTAGTAAATCTCCATCAATATCCATTTTCTTTCAGTTTGTCCTCCACTTTATCAGCAGTCAAGTTAAATTGGCAGGCTCTAAGGACTTCTATCAGCTTCTGTGTTTGGGCTTCAGCTCCAACACTCTTCCTCCACTCCTTCAACAGCTCCACCACTGTCTCCTCAACGTCTGATGGATGCTTCTGGCTGATGGACTCCAACTTAACATCTTTCACACCCAGTTTGCGTCCCACTTTACGCCAACCTCTTACTAAATTCTCTGCGATCACGTGAGTGGCAATGTCCAGTTTGGCTGAAAGAGGAGGAGAAGAAATTGAGGGTATAGTTTAAAAATGCTAATTTATGCTAAGCACAACATACTGGCAAGGATCTAGCAATATGGATCATGATACATGGGTTATGATTTGGTATATTGCGATAATGTAAACAAGGTAATATAATTTAGGAAACCTGTCATAGTGAAGAACACACCACCATAAGCATAAAACCAAAGTAAAAAAACATTTACTCATATGTCCTGACAGCAGCAACTAATCAGAACATCAATTTTGTCATTAGGACTTTTACCACAACACTAATTGTGCCATTGATTTAAGAATCAATATAATATCAAAAAACCTAATATTGCATTAATTAAGTGTATCAATATTTTTTCACAGCCCTATCATGCACCCTCAGCACTTCAAATTATGAAATATGAATCTAGCAGAAACAAATTGGAATGGGCCAACTTTCCTCTTCCATATGTGAAGACAATTGAATAGATCTTTAGAGAGTCAGCTGTTGTAATTTGACACTCAGTCAATACACTGAACCATGTTTTTGTTCAGAATTAACATAAAAAAATAAATCCTAATAGTTTGTATTTACCCATTTAACCTGTTATATATGAACTGTCTTTGAGCCTCATGCTAGGGTTTATATTAGGTAGCTTTAAATTTGTTTAAAATAAATCAGCTCATTTTATTTTTGCAGATATACCAGAGTTACTAGTGTTGTTTTATCAGTAAATAACTATTAGATTAATCAATAATAAAGAAAAAGTTCATCAACGCCACCTGGTGGTCTTAATGATGTGGTGGACAGAGGTCAGCATGGGGAAAATGTAATACTGGCTTTGATAGAAAGAGGTCAGTACACACAGTGGACCACAGCTTGCTGTGTATGGGACTGTGTAAACTTGTACATAATTGGTCTGACTTCAGCAAGGAAAAAATTATCCTGAACACATGAACTGCTAAACCCTTAATACTGAGGTAAATATGAAACCTGAGCCTGACCTACCTGGCCACAGGTAACAGTTTTTATCACTGAACAATAATAGAATTTGTGAACGTCAATATAGGCAGAGACAGTATTTGACAATATTTGCTGACTACTCTTCGATTAGACAAAAGGATATATGGATAAATCAATAAATAGTATTATCAGAATCGAAAATTCATGTACCTATCTTCCTCGTAGTCTTTTGAAATCTATTTAGTGAGGAAAGACGAGCTGTCCTTAGGAAGAGACACTACTGAAAATGTTGAGCCCAAAGTCAAAATATGTCGGCCTCAACTGGCCTACTTTGATATTGAGCATTCATTTTTATTTACAGGTCATTACTTGTCTTTCAACTTTATGGAGGTGAAAGATTTGGTTCATGTAGTGATGTAATCAGAGTATGAACGTAGTCAGCCAAAGACAGATCAATTATTCTATAATCATTAGCATTAATGAAAAGCAGCAGCAGCAGCAGTAGTAGTACTGTAGTAGAAGTAATGGCCCTGTGCTGGCTGGTGCCTGGACTCCGCCCTGTGGGCTATACTATACCTTTCTCAGTATCGTCCGGCTCATCGTTGGTGTTTGCGGGCTGTGTTTCAAAGCTCGTTAGTTTATCTGCCAGATCTTGTCGCTGGGCTTCTCGGAGACACACGGACACAAACTCGGTGTTTTGGGGTCCCAGTTTACCTCTCTCCGTCAGAAGCTGGAACAGTTTGATCCCGCTGTTGATCTTTTCCCGATCTTTTTTCCCGATCATTTCTCTGCAAAGAAACTTCAGTGTCTCCAGATTGTCCACGGACAGCTGGTTAGAAATGTCCAATAAAACGGCATTAAACTCTAAAGAACTCATGTCTGATCGCCCAGCCGAGTTTTCTGAACTAGGAAATACCCCAGCTTTACTTTCACTTCCGTTTGTGGGTGGGCCGTTTTTCCTTCACTGGTTCATTCTAACAGACTACGGTAACTAACTAATGTCCAGCCTATAGTTACTGAGACATGTTCATATTCACCTACAGAGCATCTGGACCGTCCAGGACTCTACACTGGGATCATATTTGTGCATTTCACACTATCATCTCAGGCCTGCTACAGGACAGGCTTCTCCAGCTAAACGTGTCTTACTCCACCTGCAGGTGGATCCGCACTTGACTTTGACTAACATGTCTCTGACTCTATGTATCAGCACCACCGCCACAAGGCTGTGTTCTTTCTCCATTACCCTTCTTCCTGTAAAGCATCTACAACATAAGCCACCAGTCTGTCAACATCCTGGGTTTTGCAGAAGACTTCACCCTCATCACCCCATTGGCCTGATCTGTGAGGGAGATGAGTCTCAGTGGGAGTTTTTGAGAGACCCCATCACCCTGTAACTCCACACACATACACCTGAACACACACAAGCACAAAAACTACCACTTGCTCTGCATTAATGTTTTTTAAATAATATTATTTAGCAAATATAAATGTATACACAAGTAAAAAGGCTTTATAAAAACTAGGCTACTTGCTGTCATTTCAGAGAAATGTCAAATTGAACCCGACTAAAGGAGCCATTTCATTTCATAATTAGGTGGTAATTAGAATGAAATGACATTTGGAAAACAGTTTTTCTCAATTGTGAATATGTGTTTAACAAACCTGGGATCCAAAGTTTCATTATCACCTTGTTAACAGAGCAGAAGTCTTCACTTGTGAATGTGTTCACACTTTTCCATTGGTTTCACTCATTTTTGCACCACTTAAGGAGTTATTACATGTCATTCATTGACCCAAAACTTTATTAAATTAACTGTGTCAAAAGGAAAATACAGCTGAAATTATTTGCAAAAGGATGACTCTCTAATATATCAGTGATCTATAAAAGATGCTGCTCTGTGTTGCTATTTGCAAGTCTGGATCAAATACAAGGGAAAACATAGTGATGTTGATGAGAACATGTGGCCTAATGGACAGGAGCAAATGAACTAAATGTAAAATTCTGAGTATTTCAGGTCTTCAGTTTGATTTTCTTTGGGATATCCATCCAATTTGTTTTTAGTTTTTTGTTGTTGTTTTATTTTTTCTGTATTTTCTCTTTTGTATTTACAGTGTTCAGCTTTTCTGTGTTTGAACAAGTTACAAAAGAATGAAATCTGATGCAGCACAGCATAAAAATAATTTCTGATTTTCAGTGAAATTTCTTTTTTTTTTTACTTTTTGTTGTCCATTGTGTAATAACTGATTAAAGTAATGTATTAGTTTGAGTCTAAGTTGCGTTGTTTGGGGGACATTTTTGGTTTAAGAAACTGGCGCAATCAAATTAAAGGAGTAGTTCCAGCATCTTTGGAAATTATTTTTTACTTTCTTGCTGAGAATTAGAAAAACATGTTGACAGCGTCATTAAAACAAACATGTGCTTGAGCTATAATGAAACATGAATCTGTGTAACTGACTTTGAGGCCAGGTACCTGCAGTGTAACAGGCTCAGACTAGTAGGCTTTGTATCAGTTTATGCAGGAATCAGAAGAAGCGACAATTTTCTAGTAATTAGAACATGTGTTCTCTCATCATACCTACACAAGTCTTTGTTCCTGCAGTCACCAAATTCCTCAGGATTC
The DNA here is from genome assembly GCA_020496755.1 of Channa maculata. Taxonomy (NCBI): domain Eukaryota; kingdom Metazoa; phylum Chordata; class Actinopteri; order Anabantiformes; family Channidae; genus Channa; species Channa maculata. The sequence continues at coordinate 28,625,817 of CM035602.1, forward strand.
TGTCATGTAGGTTGCCGTCACCGCATCCCTCTAGCATTGGATCTGATGTCTCAGCAGCAGCTGTTTAGACCACAGCCTAAATACTCTTCTTGTTTACCCAAGAAAACAGAACCATACTCAATAAAAACTAATTCTGTAATGTGTAGCTCCCTTTAGGTCTTAAATGGGTTGAAGTACATGATCTGCATCAAGGTCTTCCTTCTACTCAAAGTGGCTGGACCAGAGTCATCAGCTGTGTCCTTAATAGACTGGTATGATCTGGAGCAGGTTATGGAGAGGCTGGTGCCCTCTCTGGTACTGCTTAAGTACTTGGACTACAATAATGGTCCCCTGGAGGAGAACACAATCAAGGTGCAGAAGCTCGTGGAGCATGTGTCTGTGTGTGAGGGTTATGCAAGCTGCACTGGGGTCCATATGAATATGTTATCATTTGAAATGTGTCCGTGTCATTGGATATTTTAAGGCTGCTAGCATACTGAGTCTTTAAAATGCTCAGGAAACACTACCTAGCAACCCACAAAGGTTACAGTCGATCTAGTAGGTTATAAAGAGTCAGTAGCAGTTCCTTCTTCACTGCACTGAAGAATGATGATGATCTGTAAACTGATCATCATGAAGCAGCTGATGGAGGCAGCCATCAACAGTTCCAGTTTATGTTGTGATCACTTGTTCTCTGATCTTGGCTGCTTCTTGTCTCATGTCCATTTTTTCTTTCTGCCTCCATCTATCTTGCGTATTGCAGGAACTGAAGTGTATGGAAGGTATGGAAGGTACAAGGCTGGCCCCACCACTGTCTGGCAGCTGGAGGCACTGTTATATGAAATGACAGATGGATATAGACAGTTCATCACATCTGAGTTTCTCCACAGACAAGTTAAATTCAACAAGGAACTGCCCCAAAGAGAATTTCCATCAGCTGCATTTTGTAAGTACAATGTTTTCCTCCCTCCACAGAGACAGAATCACAGTAAAGTTGGAGTTAGAGAGAAATAAGATTAGTCTGGAAGCTCCACTGATCTTTTGGAACATGTGAACAACATGGGAAAAACTATACAGACTTTTACTCCCAAAAAGTCTGTATAGTTTTTTTTAGAGGGAGGAAAACATTGTACTTATACTCTGCTACATTCATTTTACAGCTTTAGTTACTATAATCTAATTAACTAATAATTGATTATTATTAATACACATTATTAGTACAGTATCATGTTACACATTCTAAGTACACAAAGTGGTTAAAATCAGTTCGAACTTTACTAGCTGTACTGTTTTTGTTACACATCAAGTTGCTAATTAATTTTGGCTTGTATTTTTCATTAATTACCATAACTTTTCTTTGTCATAAGTTTTACCTTTGAGACTTTGTTGAAAAAAATCTTGATAAGTCTCTAATATGTATGTTATCAGCAGAATCCCTGTAAGTGAAGTTTAGAGCATGTACTTTTATACTTTTAGCAAAATCTTTCACTTTTACTTCAATATTGAGTTTGTGGGCAAAGAACGGTGGACTTTGTATGACTGGAACAAAGTCTTGTGGACTGATAAGTAAAAGTTTGAGGTGTTTAGATCCAAGTGAAGAACATGTGTTAGAACCAGAGCTCATGATGATGATGAAGGTGATGATAGGTGCCTGCCTCACACCATCTTTAAAACATTGGTGGAAATGTGATGGTCTGGTTAAGCTTTGGCAATAGGAGTCTAGGTGATCTGCACTATATGCAAGTCATCCTCAATCAGCATGGATACCACTCCATGCTGAAGAGACATGCCATTCCCTCTGAGCAATGACTGACTGGGGATAACGTCATTTTCAGCAAGACGATGACCCCAAGCATTCTTCCTCATGGTGTTTTCAGACCAGTTCATAATAGCTGTTGATGGTTTGGGGACTGCTCTTGAACAAATCAATGTACAATGTAGAAATACACCAAAAGAAGAAGACTGTGTGACCATTTATTTGCAATTAAACACAAAACACTCAAAATATCTGTTCAGCTTTTCTGTGTTTGAACAAGTTACAAAAGAATGAAATCTGATGCAGCACAGCATAAAAATAATTTCTGATTTTCAGTGAAATTTCTTTTTTTACTTTTGTTGTCCATTGTGTAATAACTGATTAAAGTAATGTATTAGTTTGAGTCTAAGTTGCGTTGTTTGGGGACATTTTTGGTTTAAGAAACTGGCGCAATCAAATTAAAGGAGTAGTTCCAGCATCTTTGGAAATTATTTTTTACTTTCTTGCTGAGAATTAGAAAAACATGTTGACAGCGTCATTAAAACAAACATGTGCTTGAGCTATAATGAAAATGAATCTGTGTAACTGACTTTGAGGCCAGGTACCTGCAGTGTAACAGGCTCAGACTAGTAGGCTTTGTATCAGTTTATGCAGGAATCAGAAGAAGCGACAATTTTCCAGTAATTAGAACATGTGTTCTCTCATCACACCTACACAAGTCTTTGTTCCTGCAGTCACCAAATTCCTCAGGATTCTGTCATGTAGGTTGCCGTCACCGCATCCCTCTAGCATTGGATCTGATGTCTCAGCAGCAGCTGTTTAGACCACAGCCTAAATACTCTTCTTGTTTACCCAAGAAAACAGAACCATACTCAATAAAAACTAATTCTGTAATGTGTAGCTCCCTTTAGGTCTTAAATGGGTTGAAGTACATGATCTGCATCAAGGTCTTCCTTCTACTCAAAGTGGCTGGACCAGAGTCATCAGCTGTGTCCTTAATAGACTGGTATGATCTGGAGCAGGTTATGGAGAGGCTGGTGCCCTCTCTGGTACTGCTTAAGTACTTGGACTACAATAATGGTCCCCTGGAGGAGAACACAATCAAGGTGCAGAAGCTCGTGGAGCATGTGTCTGTGTGTGAGGGGTTATGCAAGCTGCACTGGGGTCCATATGAATATGTTATCATTTGAAATGTGTCCGTGTCATTGGATATTTTAAGGCTGCTAGCATACTGAGTCTTTAAAATGCTCAGGAAACACTACCTAGCAACCCACAAAGGTTACAGTCGATCTAGTAGGTTATAAAGAGTCAGTAGCAGTTCCTTCTTCACTGCACTGAAGAATGATGATGATCTGTAAACTGATCATCATGAAGCAGCTGATGGAGGCAGCCATCAACAGTTCCAGTTTATGTTGTGATCACTTGTTCTCTGATCTTGGCTGCTTCTTGTCTCATGTCCATTTTTTCTTTCTGCCTCCATCTATCTTGCGTATTGCAGGAACTGAAGTGTATGCTCCTCCTGAGTTTTAAAGGTATGGAAGGTACAAGGCTGGCCCCACCACTGTCTGGCAGCTGGAGGCACTGTTATATGAAATGACAGATGGATATAGACAGTTCATCACATCTGAGTTTCTCCACAGACAAGTTAAATTCAACAAGGAACTGCCCCAAAGAGAATTTCCATCAGCTGCATTTTGTAAGTACAATGTTTTCCTCCCTCCACAGAGACAGAATCACAGTAAAGTTGGAGTTAGAGAGAAATAAGATTAGTCTGGAAGCTCCACTGATCTTTTGGAACATGTGAACAACATGGGAAAAACTATACAGACTTTTACTCCCAAAAAGTCTGTATAGTTTTTTTTAGAGGGAGGAAAACATTGTACTTATACTCTGCTACATTCATTTTACAGCTTTAGTTACTATAATCTAATTAACTAATAATTGATTATTATTAATACACATTATTAGTACAGTATCATGTTACACATTCTAAGTACACAAAGTGGTTAAAATCAGTTCGAACTTTACTAGCTGTACTGTTTTTGTTACACATCAAGTTGCTAATTAATTTTGGCTTGTATTTTTCATTAATTACCATAACTTTTCTTTGTCATAAGTTTTACCTTTGAGACTTTGTTGAAAAAAATCTTGATAAGTCTCTAATATGTATGTTATCAGCAGAATCCCTGTAAGTGAAGTTTAGAGCATGTACTTTTATACTTTTAGCAAAATCTTTCACTTTTACTTCAATATTGAGTTTGTGGGCAAAGAACGGTGGACTTTGTATGACTGGAACAAAGTCTTGTGGACTGATAAGTAAAAGTTTGAGGTGTTTAGATCCAAGTGAAGAACATGTGTTAGAACCAGAGCTCATGATGATGATGAAGGTGATGATAGGTGCCTGCCTCACACCATCTTTAAAACATTGGTGGAAATGTGATGGTCTGGTTAAGCTTTGGCAATAGGAGTCTAGGTGATCTGCACTATATGCAAGTCATCCTCAATCAGCATGGATACCACTCCATGCTGAAGAGACATGCCATTCCCTCTGAGCAATGACTGACTGGGGATAACGTCATTTTCAGCAAGACGATGACCCCAAGCATTCTTCCTCATGGTGTTTTCAGACCAGTTCATAATAGCTGTTGATGGTTTGGGGACTGCTCTTGAACAAATCAATGTACAATGTAGAAATACACCAAAAGAAGAAGACTGTGTGACCATTTATTTGCAATTAAACACAAAACACTCAAAATATCAGAGACAGAAGAATACATGCATATACACATGTTGTGAAATATGCACTTATAATAGATAATAGATAATGTCATGTCATGGGTTGTAGTGATTTATTGATGCTATAAGTATACAACATATCAACAGGCCGCAGTAGGAAGACATCTCATATATCTTCATATGTTACATCAGCTTATAACATGTTCTAAAGATAAAAATATTCTTGTTAAAACAAATTTGCAGTCTGTAATCTTTCACAACATTAACTTTACTTACTAAGCCCACTAGTAGTATTAAGAGTTGCTATTAAAAATATTATTAATAAAATGTGCAGTTTTTGCTTAAACAAATAAGTCACATCCCAGCAATAAAATCCCTTTCCGTAATGCTGATTATGATTTTTCCTGGTACATTGAAAGCATTCAAATCAAATATTTAGATAAAGTCCCGGATGTTTAAATCAGTGGTCTGTGGTGGGCTGAGAAAAGCCCTCTAACGTATAAAAAAATGACATGGAACATAAATTACAGATAAACATTTTGACCTGAATGGATCATTGCATCTTTGAAAATAATATATGTATTAATACATTCTGTCAGTCTGGGTTGTTGGCTTAAATTTAGATGCGTTAAAATAAATTTCCATCTGTGACAGGATTTGACCCTGCAGATGTGAATGCACATTTTGGTTTAAACAATTAATTTAACTCAAAGTGTCAAATCACTCCCTTTATTCAGTCTTTGTGCTTTAACAGTTAAAGAGTTGCAGCTTGAGGAAAAAGCCAAAGGATTGTATAAGGTTAATTTAAAGCAAGAAACAATGTTGTTTTCCTATTTTAACTGATCATGGTTGTATGAAAATTGCTAAATGGATCTTAAAATGATCCTTAAGGCAGTATGTATGGCAGGGAGAGTCAGGAGCTGTCACCTCACTTTCAAGACACATATAGACATTCCTACTTTACCTAAAACAAAAAATACAACATCATTTTAAATGAGACAAAAGCCTATTCAGTCCTATCTAATGCAAGATGCAACTTTCTTATGTTATAAAAGCCAATGACTCTTTATACACACAAGTTCCATTTTCAGTTTGCAACCTTAAACCTGGGTAAATGATTAAACACACATTCCAACTGGACATTTTCATTTCATTTACAGTTGCTAACACTACACTAACTATCTACCAAAACAATCAGATATTAGGATGAGATTCTATAAAGAGGACCAGGTTGTCATCTGAAAAACTCTCTAATGAACAATGCTGTAAGCATCTTAACAATATATGCAAATATGTGAATAGATTTTTTGGTTTTAATCCACAAAACTAATATATTTACCAATTGATGGGCTTTTTATGGCTGCATAAGGCAACATTTCCCATTGGTGGTTCAAAGTCAAACCAGATGTTAGTGAGGCTAACCAAGGTGTGCAGTATGTACAGTACAGCATCTCAGCTGATTGTGCTGAGTTTGACATCATGACAGTTCATTAGAATTAATTATATAGTGACTTTAAAGGGAAAATGCCAGTGAGCACTGATAATTTGAACTCAAAATGTAACAGTGAGCACAGTGGTGTACAAGTCAACAGGCCTCATGACACAAAGTCTTTAAAAACCTGCAGTTCATGGCAACAATTGTCCATATTTAAATAAATCAATCAATTAATTTCTCCAATTTGTATGTAAATGTGCAAAAAACAAAAAAACAAACAAACAAAAAAACCCCACAAGATCTGATGATATCAGATAGTGATATCAGATATCACTATCAGGTCATTTTACTGACATTGTAAATGCAGCAAAATACTTTGCTCTTTATTACCATTTGTGTGTTGGATTAGACTCAATATTCAGCTTTCAGCAGCTGCACAATTCACCATCAGTTAATGTGCGATGCAGGCCTTGAGCGGGGCTGAGGCAGACTCTGGTTGTCTGATGAGGAATACGTACGTTTGTCCTGGCTATAGTTGTCCAGCGGTGCAAGCCTTTTGCCCTGCTCCTCCTTCATAAAGAGCTCCACCATGAGGATCTTCTCCTTGTGCATCTGGAGGCTGATGTCCTTGGGGATGTCGGGGATCAGCCAGTCCACAAAGTCACTCATAAGCATCACCACATTCTGCACAGAACAGAGTGAACTGATCAGACTAGCTAACTCCTGACTGTTGGCTACTGAATCCAAAAGCATTTTGTTATTGTGAAAACATTTTACTTTTTATTATTAAGAAGAAGTTGCGGTCTTTCTTTTTTCAAGGCACCAATATTTACATCAGTATGTTAATATTAGCAAGTCCATCTCTTTTTGTTACTAACATAAAATGTCCTGCAAAAATATTAGAAGCAAATGTTTTCTAAAACAATTCATTACAATAACAAATATACACTCACTGGCCACTTTATTAGTACACCTGTACAATCTACAATTCCAATTTAAAAAAAGTTGGGACATGTGTGAAACATGAATAAAAACACAATGCAATGATTTGCAAGTCTTATTCACAAAAGAACATAAGAGCATATCTGGTGTTTAAAATGAAACATTTTACCATTTCGTTGAAAATATTTGCTAATTTTGAATCTGATGGCATCAACACATCTCAGAAAAGTTGAAAGAGGATAATTTTTAGCATTGTGTAGCATCCTCTCTTCTTTTAACAACTGTGAGGAGTGAGGAGACCAGCTGCTGGAGTTTGAGGAGAGGAATGTTGTCCCATTCTTGTCTGATGCAGGATTCTAGCTGCTCAACAGTGCTGGGCCTTTGTTGTCGGATATTTTCTTCTATGATGCACCAAATGTTTTCTATTGGTGAAAGGTCTGGCAGGCAGGCCATTTCACCTGGACTTTTCTCCTGTGAAGCTATGCTGTTGTGATGGATGCAGTATGTCGTTTAGTATTTTCTTTCCAAAATCTTCAAGGCCTTCCCTGAAAGACACATTGTGTGGATCGGAGCATATGTTGCTCTAAAAGCTCTGTCTTCTTTTCAGCATTGTGGTGCCTTTCCAGATTTGTAAGCTACCCATGCACTAATAGGCACTAATGCACCCGCATACCATCAGAGACTCAGATTTTTCTGTCTTCTGATAACAAGCTGGATGATCCCTCTCTTCTTTAGTCTGCAGGACATGAGATCCATGGTTTCCAAAAATAATTACAAATTTTGATTCATCTGACCAACGGTTTTTAATTTTGTCTCAGAACATTTTAAATGAGCTTTGGCCCAGAGAACACGACGACATTTCTGGATTATGTTGACATATGGCTTCTTCTTTGCATGATACAGCCTTAACTAGCATTTGTGGATTGCACAGTGAACTGTGGGCTCTATAAAGTCTTCAAAATTTTATTTTGAGGAACATTTTTCTGAAATTGTTCCACAATTTTTAGAGACAGTTTGTTGCAGATTGGGAAACTCTGCACATCTCTACATTCGACATTCAAGAGGCTCTGCTTCTCTGAAATGCTCCTTTTATACCCAGTCATGTTACTGACCTGTTGCTAATTAATCTAATTAGTTGTCACATGTTCCTCCATTTGCTTTGGATTTGTGCCAGTTACTTTTCCTTGTGTTGCTCCTGTTCCAACTTTTTAGAGATGTGTTGCTGCCATCAAATTCAAAATGAGCTAATATTTTCTATGAAATGGTAAAATGTATCAGTTTCAACATCTGACAACATCTGTTTTTTATGTTCTATTGTTAATAAAATATGGGCTGATGAGATTTGCAAATCATTGTATTCTGTTTTATTTACGTTTTACATATCATCCCAACTTTTTTTGAAGTGGGGTTGTAATGCAATGCAATACAGCAGCCCTGCCACGAATTCTACCTTGACAATGTTATAATTTCTCAGTATTTAGATTAAAACTGTCAGAAACTGTATGTTTATTATTGAGGTCATAGCTGGTGGTGGAGTCATACTGGAGTGAATTATATTAAGGTGGTTCTAATGTTTTGGCCAGCCTATATAAAATTAATGAGGAGGCCAAAACATTAGAAATAGTAAATGGTCTGCACTTATATAGCACTTTTCTACCTATTGGCACTCAAAGCGCTTGACACTGCTTCTCATTCACCCATTCGCACTCACAATCACACGCACACTCATACACCGATGGGGGAGCTGCTATGCAGCTGGCCAACACTCACCGGGAGCAACTAAGTTAGGGTTCAGTGTCTTGCTCAAGGACACTTTGACATGTGAGTGGAGGAGCCGGGGATTTAACCAACAACTGCGAGATTGGTGGACAACCGCTCTACCTTTCTGCTCCACAGTCGCCCCTTCCGCCGAACCATCTTTGAATATAATCCACCATAAGTTTTTCCACTATCAATGACTTAAAGATTAATTTCCTCTTCCTACATTCATTCTAAGTGCATTTAAAGCATTTGTATAGTAGCAGTAATACAGTATGTGTGCTTTGATCTTAATATTTGTGTTTGTCCAAACCTGAAAGACAATAACGAAGGCGAGGCGAACTGCCAGAATGGCCCAGAAGTCTTTAGAGAGTTCATATGGTATGCTGGACCAGGGAGGTTCTCTATAGTCCTTATATCTGCAGACAGATAGAAAACACTGGCTTACCTGGTTAACCCTCACACATAATTATGAAGATAATCAGTGTTAAAAATTATAGATCCTGACAGGTACCTGTATGAATGCAATGTGGTTCTCTGACAGACAAAAAATTGTCTGGGAATATCCCACATGAGAATACATAAGCTGTGAGCACACAGCTATAAAGTGAAACCTCACCTGCATACTTCTACCTTGTAGCCCAGGTGCATTGAATCTAGTGGTTCTGTGCCAGGCTGGAAGTCGGTGACGTTAAAGAAAGACAGAGTGTGATTGACAAAGCCGTGCATTGTGCCGTCAGGGCTGTATTTGTACTGGTAGACCAGCCGGGGGATAAAGTCAGAGGTGAAGGAGATGACAAAGGCCTGAGGGACAGAAAACTGCTTATCACCTACTGTCCTTATAGACTCTGACTTTTTATTTATATTTACGTTCATTTTTTAGGTGTGTTTAAACTGTGGCCTGCACACTATGTACAGTCCAACACTTTAATGTTAAGTTAAAGAGTTAAGTTAGTTAAGTTAGACATGTTTCTACATGTGGCCCCTTGATTAAAAAGTGTGTTGACCACCCAACATTTACTGTTACTGTAAAGACACATAAGACTTACATTAACAATGACTGCTACTTTGCTGAGTCCTCTCAAGAGATTGTACCAGATACCTGCACACAGACAGAAGGTTAAAACAATTCAACAGGCTGACAGAGTAGCAGCCACCAACAGATGGCACAAGTAGCCGGAGCATCAAGTAAAGACTCGACTGTGTATGACTGTGTGTGCTAGGAATGTTACAGGTTTGTGCTTAGGAATGTTAGAGGCATAATTAGCTTCAAGTTACAGTTTGACATGTAGTAATGACACTCCAAGAGTTATTTAAATAAATGTTTTGAATGCCCGGTGCATTCACTGACATCCAGGAAGAGATGTCACGTTAGACAAGAGATAGATAGATAGACAAAACATTTTTGTAACTTTTTGTTTTGATTTTTATTTTTGTGGGGGTGGCTGTAGCTCAGTTGGTAAGGCAGTTGTCTACGGACCACAGGATCAGTGGCTCAATCCCTGATATCTTTTGAAGTGTCTCTGGGCAGGACACTTCTCCTAACAGCTCATTCCCCTTTCCCAGCTGTGCAGTGCTGGTCTAAGCCTGGTAGAAATTAGGGAGAGTTGCATCAGGACAGGCATCTGGCATAAAAGAAACGGTGCCAAATCAACATGCAGACAATGGTCCGCTGTGGCGACCCTGAACTCACAGGATAAGCCGAAAGGACAAAAAAGAGAAGATGATTTTATTTGATCCACACTATGGATCTGATGCAGCTGAACTTTAAATGCATTTTGCACAGTCTGAGATCAGCTCATTTATTGCACTGAAATCTCGTTAAGACGTTCATAATCACTGTGGACAGGAATAACCTCTCCTTTCAAGCTCAGTCAGTCATGAACGTTTGAGAATGAGGTTTCATCTGCACCCAGTCGGAGCATAATGTTTGGCAGAATTGACTGCACATATTTTCTCCTACATCCTTTGGCTTTTCTCTTGGACATGTGTAGTTGAAGACAAACACAACATCTTGGGGAAGATGTGAGGTGTCCATTGAGGCAGTGAACACCTACCAATGTCTTTGGCTTTGACTGCAATCGGCCTGCGCAGCTCCTTCACAAACTTCTTGGCATCCAGACGAATCTCAATGATGTTATTCAGGAGAGCGAAGAGTGGTGCCAGAGGGAAGGAAGCCACAAAAAGAGTCACCATTCCAAACTGAATGACTAAAGATTGGGGCAAATGGAGAAATGAGCAGAAGGACACAGTTAAGTACATAAATGCTAATCTATGATTATAAATTAAAAATAAAAATAAATAAGCTACATGTAGAGAGCAGGGTTTTCCTATAATGATCTACTTAGCTTAAGATAATATCAGTGTAAAGCTATAGATGGATGAAGTACCTAAAGTAGAGCTGTAAACTAAATTAAAAATGCAATATCTTTATCACCTGTTGTCCAGATAAGGTGCCCACCAGCAGAGCAACATTAGCATTTATATTTCTGTCGATGAATTAGTTTACAGTATAAGTTTACAGTAAACTGATGCTACTGATGATGCTACTATAGTATGTTGAGGTGCTTCTAACACCTTTTCACACAGTTGGCAAACATAGGTGTTGGCCCAAAATGTCTAAACGTGGATACATAATTAAATATGTACGTTTTTTTCTGAGTAGCACAAATGCAAGTGTTTCTTGGAGCTTTAATTTATTATGGTAAAGGGTCTGCACTTATATAGCACTTTTCTACCTATTGGCACTCAAAGAGCTTTACACTGCTTCTTATTCACCCATTCACACTCACAATCACACACACACACACACACACCGATGGGGGAGCTGCCATGCAGCTGGCCAACGCTCACCGGGAGCAACTAAGTTGGGGTTCAGTGTCTTGCTCAAGGACACTTTGACATGTGACCGGAGGAACCAGGGATCGTATACCAACAACTGTGAGATTAGTGGACGACCGCTCTACCCTTGTGCCGCAGTCACCCCTTATCTTGTGAAAACATACTTGGATTTGTCTCCTTAGATGCCAAATGTTTATCTTCAACAAATAGATTCAACTTTATCTGCAGTTTTGTACTGGGTGGAGTACTGAGGGTGGCAGGCTATAAAACAATGAGCAGTCTGGGGGATGTCAGTTAGTGAGTACCACCGCTCACATTACACATTGTCATTTGGTCCATGGTTAATAGAAACAATTATTATTATTCATGAGATTTTTAAAAAATGTTCATGGTGCTGTTGTGTCTCACTGACTGAACTTCTATATGTGATACTACATGTAAATGACACACAGGCTGTATAGTAGAGCACAGCTAAAACCAATACTCAGTGTGCAGCTACTGTACTCCAGGAACCGTACTTTAAATGATAGGTATTGATCATAAGGACATGAATCTGAAATAGATTCGATCCTCTCTCTGAAAAAATGGGACACTTAATAGAAGGAAAAACCTAAGGCAGCATATATAACACTTTTATTTCTATTTATTCTTCATTTAAATGCATGTGTTAATATAGATCCCAAAGAGCAGTTAGTTAACAGCTGACTAGCTCTGACTAGCCACAGTGTCAAATGTTTGCTCCACTATCTATCCAATATCTACTTATTTTCATTAAATACTTGTATGCTGAAAACACTCTGGTGCACATGAAGCATAATCTGGTCATGATTTCTGGCTGCATCACTCACTGACATTCTGTGTTCTGTGTTTAGTTTGAATATCAGCTCGAATGTGTCTGCTGGTTTACTACATGAAACCAACAAATTCTTAAGAAAAGAGCTGACATATAAAAAGTTAAGGAAAGGTGGAACATGACATGAAGCAGGAGCACAGAAACACGACTTTGCTGCTACATAGAAGCTTAGCAATGACATGACTGTTCCAAAGTCTTGGTTACTATGTTTTTTAGTTTGACCTCAACACTGGACAAATGTTGTGACCTTAAAAGGACTGACTATGCCAAAAAGATGATGTTTGGTGCATGTAGTACACTTCAACACAAAATAAGTAACACTTTTCTGAATGAAAGAATATTTCTTACATCCAGGAATCCAACCTGAAACTCTCTTACACAATCAATTCTGTGCAGAAACGCTGCAAAGTACTATGGGTCCAGTGGACTAAAAATGGGTTCTGTTCAAGTTCCTCACTTTCCCTCATTAAAAAAGAAAAACTATGCTGTATCTATGCTGTGGGTATAGAAAAGAACCACACCCTTTTAAAAGATTTACATTTGATTATTTCAACAGCCCGAAATGAACACACACACGCACACACACACACACACACACACACACTGGAATGACTTGATTAGGAAAATGATCACCGCCCTGTGTTAATATTTTCTAGAACCATATTTTGCTTTAATTACAGCCTTGAGTCTGTTTGGATACTGTTACACTAACTTTGCACACCTAGACTGAGAAGTGTTTGTCCATTTTGGTTCCCATATTCAGTTTTCTGGCATATAGAGGATTAATTGAAATCATTACCACTGAATGTAACTACTACACCTGACTGATTTTACAAGTACTTTTTTACTAATTTTCAGAGCTGTTACTACTTTTTGTCTCACTTTAACGGTATGTTTTGGATTTGGGAAATCAAGCTGGAAAATTCTGACTTTGAATGTTTTGTCAGTGGATGATTCTCTCTCTCTTTCTGTCTTTATTCCTCTATATATAGGAATTTGTTCTTTTAGATTTGAATCTCATAATTAGTTTCGCATTTTAAATCAAGTCAGTTGATCTATGCAGCTATTTTGGAAGTAATAAATAACAAATTCATAATTATCTGACAGAAAGTGCAAATTTATATATATATAAATGGATATATACAACTGGGTGCAAATATTTGCATCCTCTTATTTAGAAATGTCAAAAACATGTTTAAAAAATAGGGTAATTTATATACACTTCCACTAATAGAATTTTCATTATTTTGTATTACTTTTTATACACACCTTTTTCTTACTTCTTCTTACTACTTAAAATAAAGTAATTAAAAAAATTATAAATAAAATAATAAAATAATATTTGTACCAGCTGTATATGCATTGTTATTATTTTAGGTTCACTTTGCATCCCTTATGTTACATTTAAATCTAAGGGGATTCAAAGTCAAAACTGCAATCTAATATGACAACTTGTTGGTTGTTCAAAACAATGGAATTGTTAGATAACAAATGGATGTGCCTGTGTTTTAATATAAATGTCAGTTTACCCCCAGGTGGCTCGACTCACACACTGACTCAGATCAACTCTTGCCCCTAACATGAAGCAAGTTGATCAACAGCAATGCTTTGTTTGAGAGATCATAATTTTAGGCCCCTATGTCATAGACATAGACATTTTTATTATTTTATTTCATAGGAGAGTTACTTAAAATAAAGGTACATGTTTTTATTTATTTATGTTTGATTTGTTTCACTACTTTTACTACTACTTGACCAAGAAAACACAGTGAAGTAGCAGTCTGTTTGTGCACATTTGGATAGAGGCAGGTTACTATTTAGCCAGGTGGGGCCTCAGGCACCAAAACCTTGGTTCATTAAGCTTGGATTAGCTGTAGAACACTCATGTTTACTTTGGAGCGTAATTAGAACAGCAAACACAAAACATCCAAATATGAGTTCAAATATGAGTCATCATCTAAGTTTTTATCTTGTTTGTATTAGATGGAGGCAATATCAGAAGGACAGAGATGGTGAATTTGTTTGTAATGCTTTTTGACTAAATAAAATTGTGTCAGGTGAGGTGCTGTGTGACTGGCATGTTTGTGCATTTGCATTTAAACTCACTCATCTCCATGTACTCAGGGCTGATACCCACAAATGGACCCAGGAAGTGGTCTTTCTCATAGCGCTGCATGGTTCTGTTCAGCTCTTCCTCTTCCTTTGAATCCAGTTCGGACTTCCTCCTCCGGAGCAGTTTCTTTAGCTTCCTTCATAGACCACAACCAGTGGTGGAAAGAAGACAATAAGCCTTGTTATTAGAGCCTGATCAATGCTAGATTTGTTTGAGATAAATATACCACATATATACAAAGACTCATTTTTGGTAAAGACATTCTAGACGTCCTTTAGAATTCTGCATTTGTTAGTTAAGGTCAAATGGTTGTTTTGATGTTTTTCCTTCCCTGTAGAGGAAAACAGATACTGCATATGAAACCAGTCATTTAAAAAGTAACCTTATAGTATGAGTGATAAAAGTTTCTAAAGGCCTAAAAGTGTTTCAAAGTAAAGTTAAAATCAAAATGTATTTTATTTTAGTTTTGAGATGTCTGTCTGTGTCAACACTACGTTATATCTCAGGGTCGCCTTTAGAGGATTTCTTTAAAACTGGCATAAATGTCTACTGGTACTCAAGGATGAACTGATTAGATTTTGTTGTAAAAGGTCAAACATTTTTGCCAGTGTTACCTCACATTTTCAAACTCTCATCAATGCAATATCAAAGAAACAGATGGAGGGACTTTTTTCAACACCCACACCAAAGTCCACTTGGACTCATGGATGAACTGATTAGAATATGCCTCTAGACTGACATGCATGTTAAGTGCATCCTCACTGGTTAATGGTGAGATACAACTACATGGCAGTAATTCTATTTTTTTAAAATAAAAAGTAACTTCAATTCCTCATGTGGAGTTTCTCTCAGTCTCCAACCAGGAGTAGCTTATTTGTTTGTGCTGTACACCTCCATTGTTGTCAAAAAAGTCACACACACTGGTCCACTCAGTGACATGTTGCTTTACTCTATAAAATTAGTTTGAGCAGTGTTGTTTATAATTTTGACCCAAAGTGAGAACATTTCTTCAAACATATCTTTAAGGTTTTTGAACTACAAATGTCTACAGAACAAATTATCAAGCAAACTGAGCTCAGAGACTCACAGAGCTTTCCTGTGAGTAGAGCCAAGTCTAGTTTCTAATTTTAGTGTCTGTATGGGGATTATTAAATATACCATTCATTTAGAAAATTACACAAATAATTATTTATGGTAAATTTGTGGACATGATGTTCATATGTGCCTTTAAACCCCCCACTGTTAAACTTTTATAAAGATTTGTAATTAAATAAAGTTTTATTATATTGCTGTTAGGTCTATGTGACACAGTTTAGATGTGTGCTTTTAGTAGACTGTGATGAAGGGGAGGAAATAAACATACAGTAGCGTAAACCTCCATCACAGTGTACTATAACAATGAAGTTGTTGGCAGCTGACAGAGTTCAGTAAGAGTTTCTGTGGTTTCCGGATAAGTTTGTCTACAAACCAGATCAACATTCAAATGAGTCCCTCAAGTGAAAGTAAACCTAAGTGGGTGTGCATTATTTGTTTTGTGGTCTGCTAAACCCACTGTGATCTGTTTTTTAGCTTGTCTTCTGTGTGTCAATGTCATGTGTCTGCACAATGTATGCTTTGCACTCACGGTATGCCAATCTCGAACAGGTTGTTCTGGATGAGCTGTTTGCCAAGCATGGTAATGCACAACTGGATACACAGCTCCATGAGGCAGCCTGCGTGGGCACACTGGGGACATAGAAAGTGAATGCTGCATCTGTCTAAGTGTCTGGAGGTGGCAGGACATCAAACTGAAGCAGAGCATTGTAAGAGCTGACATTGGGAAATCGAAGTGTGTGGCAGTAATCAGGGTTAGATCTAGCATTTCAGCCTACAGTAGTCCATGTTCAAACATACTGCATGTAGCATCCTTTTTCAAAATATAATAGGTATTGTCTGGCTATTCATGCAGCCCAACACAAACCACATCATTCCAATAAAGGGAACAATTGTAACTGACAAACTTCCTGACGTCACTCTATCTGACACAACAATGACTAAACACAATGTGACATACTAGTAATTGAGGCTTTGCAGGATAGAGAAGTTTTACTTATTGTCAACTAATCCCACAAAAACACTAAAATCAACAATGCATGTCTCGGCTTGACCAATACTCTGTGTGCATCAAAGTCTGATACATCTTCTTAATCTGAACCATGGAGCTCCATTGTTGTCTCAAAACTATTAAAAAAAAGTCACGTGATGCACACTGTTGAACTGACATGCAATGTGTTCCTTCATTACCAAACACACACACACATTAATTTATTTTGACTCAGTTCCACATTCACCATCATGCTACCAAAAAAACAGATATTGGTCAATCCACCGTTGAAAATAGTCCTAAACAAATGCCCTAGATCCCCATATTTGAGTAATGCGTGGTTGTGCATGGCATATACTGTATACAGTATGAATGTGGGAAACAGTTGAAACAAAGACCTTTGTGCTTGGTTTGGCCATTTCATGGAATTTGTTGACATGAAGAAAAAAGGTTGAAAATAAAGCTGAATTACCTCTTCCATTCTGTACGACCCAATAACATACAGATAGTTCCCAGGCCGCCCAACAAGCCTGCAAACCAAGCACAACATGTTTTACAGTTGCGAATATAAATTGGACAGTGTGAAAAAAAAGCAAAGAGAAGTTATTATTTTACCTTCCCCTGAAAAAGGCCAAATAGACAATGGGTGTGAAGGCATTGACAAACTTCAAAATAAAAGTCTTGAATATGAGTCGTTCTTCGAAGCTCTTGTCTGTCTTTGGAACCTCTAAAAAAAAGAGAACATGTGACTTTCTCAAACACACATGAATTTATCCAGTTGTAAAAATTACATAACTTTCATACTGAACCATGACTGGCTTAAAAAGCTGGTTAGAAAAACCTTTAGCAGATGCATGTGAGAACAGTGCACATACACAATTTCTGAATATCTATGAATCAACTATACAGTAAAAATACAGTAAGTGCTGTTATATTTGCTTTTGTTCTACAAACACCTGTGCTTTGTTTGAGAAGCCCTCTGATTCAATCACACTGGAATGAGAAATTAATCTGTGTGTGAAGTCAAGTGTGCCTCACCCAGTATGGTGAGCCAGCGGGCGATGGCAGCGTAGACTTCATCTAAGATTATGATAATTATTAGATTGATGATGGCGGCAGTTGTTTTGACAGTGGCTCTGATGTTGGCCCGTGCTGCAGGGTAGGTGCTCATGTGCAGCGCTGCCTTAATGCTAATTCGGTATAGGATGACCCCAAAGACGATGGCAAATGTCACCACAATCTACAAGTAAAAAGAAGGACGAGAAGGATTGTAGATCACACATGCTGAAAAGGCGCTTGGATGGACTTTAAGCTAAACACACAAGGCTTGAAAGAATTGTACAGTCTAAAAGTCCTGAAGATGGAGTGAAGTCAAGGCGATAAGCTGCTAAAATAGTCACTTTCAGGCACAAAGTCTGAAATTTAAAGGTTGCCCTCTTATCCACAGCCAGGTGCCTCTAAGATTACTAGACAAGCTCCTTTACTTTCCAAGCTACAGCCACCTCAATCGCCTCAAGTGATTTTACAAGAGGCAGTCAGTGCAGGAATTTGAACCCAGGATGTCCTGTTTAATAGACAGATGCTTTAACCAACTATGCCACAGCACCCGACTATGTATGTTTTAATTTGTGTGTAAAAAATCTATATTAAAATAATAAAAACATATAATGTGTGGTGAGGGCTAAATGTTTTCTAGTGGTTTGTTAGAATAGAGATTCAGGATGTTCAGATTCCAGAAAGTGCCAGAAATACAGAGGCTGGTAATGTAACAGAAGAAATGTTGGACACATACCAGGAAGGCCATCATGACCACAGTCGTCAAGTAGGCTGGCAGTCTGTCTGTACATGTCAGCTTCACCTTCTCATCCTAAAACAACACACACACACACACACACACACACACACACACACACACACACACACACACACACACACACACACACACAAATACACACATGCATTTATGTATAAATCATTAGCTGCATCTCCTGCTGTGAGTATGTTAATGTATGTGTTCATCCTCCCACAGCCTCATGTTAGTAGCTTTTTCACATAAACATACACACTCACTATGGGGCTCCAGTGGAGCACAGCTAATTCTGCCTTAAGCTGTCAAGTCACATTCAACCCTACACAGAAATAGGTCACAAAGTATGTGTTGTGTGTGTGTATGTGTGTGTGTGTGTGTGTCCTTATGTGCATTGGGTAACAAGGAGGACCTTAGTTAAAGCCAAAAGGCATAAGGCTAATAATCAACATGAATATGCTGGACCCTGTCATGTTCAATGTGGTTTTATGTTTCTGTGTGTATTGAAACAGTGTTTCAGCACTGAAGATGCTGACTGTTTGTCTCCTGAGATTTGGAAGCTGCTGATGAAGTCTTTGTGTCTTGAATGTTGCTGTTAAGGAAGATTTCAGTTTGTGATGATCAAAGATGTTCCTCTAAACACATAACTTGAAAATGGTTGAACAATTTACCACTCCTTACCTTACCTTAGTTTTATGTTCCTTTTTTCCCATCTTTTTCATAACCCGGAACTCATACTCTGCTCGGTTGTGGTCCTGGAAAAGAACTCACATTTAATATTACGGTCTCTGAAACTGTTGTACATTTAGCAGTAAAACATGACAGTAGACAGTAGAGAAAATATGTATGGAATTTAAAGAATGGAGACAAATGAAATGAACAGCCCGCTTGCATGAAAATGTGCAAAATGATCATGGTGTGTTCATGTGCAAGCTCAGCCCTCTGTGCAAGAAGAGAGACATGGATCAACCCACCATGAAAAGATTAATAGAACAGTAGACATAAACATGAAAACCGTAATTTGAGTTAACAGTTGATTTGGGGTATTGCTGTGCTATTCCAATATCAATGGAACTCAAGCTGTTGAACTCAAGTTTGAACTGAGTTTGAGTTTGCTGTGAATAAAAGCCAATAACTTCAACCTTATTCACAACTTGAAAACTACAGTTTACAACTTAAGTATAATATGTAAAATCAGTCCTCTCTACTCATCTACTCATCTCTACTACCAGTCATGCCTCTCCCTGCTCTAAAAAAACTTTACATTATGCTCCACTACGCTCTGCACAGCCCTTCATGTAGTTGTAGTTATCCAAATTATAATAAATAAGTATGCTAAAAAATTTGCTATTTAAGCAGAAATTGTTGCTTTTTTCGATTGGTCAGAAGGGTGAGCCTTGCTCACTTTGAATAAAAACTTTGAGTGAATATCTCTACACTGCTGCCAGTATTGTTTAATAAGTCTGTGTCACAGGAGGGTTCTGAAACACCTCTCCAAATTTAGATAAGGGTTTAAGCATATATCTATTAAAAAATGTGGAAGAATGTTGCGCACCGTAACATTAAATGACCTGACATTTTGTGAAAATATACATGTTTCTACACAAGCTTAGTATCATCTCTGTGTCCAGATTTGGACCTGTTTTGCAAATCTGCGTTTACTTTCCCAAATCCACCTTTAAATACCCCCATGATGTGAGCTGTATAATTTGTATCTTTGAACAATAATCCTTTCATGATGAGAAAAATATAATATTAATATGTGATGTTATGTAATATTCAGCAAAAAGTAAGCGCATGTGTACAGTTAGAGTATTAGTGTCTGCAGTCAGCCAAGAGGGATGAGGAAGTGCTGTGTGTACAAATGAAACTGAATTTCTAGAAAACAAAGCTGAGTGTTAGACAGTTACTTTTGGCTTGGGGGTCCATGTGTAAAGCTAATGTAGGAATGGACAGACAGAGTATAAACAGATAAAAGGACGGATGCAGATATAACCTGATTTAACAAAGAGGAAATAACATAATTGATTGTAAAGACTCACCAGCAACCAGCAGGCAAAGCCTTGATTTGCAGTGTATGAAGGGAGGCTGATGTCATGGCTGGGATTTTGAGCTATTTCTACTCAGACTTGAATTTTTTAAAATGTTTCTTGTTTTCATAGTCAAAGTAACGATAGATTTTCAGAAGACCACAGTGAGTGAACACAGTTTGTCTCTGCATCCCCAAATATAAGTTACAACTCTACCATGCAAAGAAAAAAACATATATAAACAAGACTTAATTTCAAAAGGACTGAGGTGAAGTACAAAAATTGTCCATGGGTCTGACAAATTAAAATTGTATGCTGTGTCTTCCAGGCTTAAGAAGAGAATGACCATCTGACTTGTTATTTGGACACAGTTAAAAAGACAGCCTCCGTCATTAAAACACACAGCATCAGAGACTTACACATCTGTAAAGGCTTCTTTGTTGAGCGTTATATATACGGGTTTTTGAGCAACATATGCCGCCATGCCATGTCTTTTTCAGGGACAGTCTTGCTTATTTCAGAACAAAGCTCTCCCTTAGGTTTCTTCCACTCATTTCCTATTAGTGAATTTTTGAGTAGTTTTTGTCTTAGCTGATTCGAGAGTCTAAGCACAGACAGTGTTTTGGTTGTTACAGATTGTACAGCTTCTTGAGGAAAAATTTTGATTTGTGATTTTTTGTATGTGATATCAAATTTGATTGGATTGCAGCTGTAAAACTAAATCAAAGCAGCAGAAAACCAAAAATATGAGGTGAAGAGGGTAAAGAGTCAAATGGTAGAAACATGAAAGTAATATAAATATATTAATTAGGATTACTAACTTTTGAACAGTTAAAGCTTTTTAAATTTTTTGGTTTAACATAGCCCTGTCTTCCTTGTCCATGTGAGTGAGCTGGACATACAGGTGCTGGTCAAATAATTAGAATATCTTGCCAAAGTTGATGTATTTCACTAATTCCATTCAAGAAGTGAAACTTGTATAATGTATACATTCATTCCACACAGACTGATATAGTTCAAGTGTTTATTTCCTTTAATTTTGATGATTATTAGTGATGGGCGATACCAGTGATTTCAGATTCGATCCGATACCAGATCATACCAGTTAATTCTGTCATCTTATCACGATGAAACACAATCATGTGAGCCCTTACAGGAAATAATTAAAAACATTAAAACGACAGCAAAATCATTGTTCAACCTATTGGCATTTTTAACATTTCCATTATTTCAAATAAAACGTATTAACAGCATGACACTTCCTTTATCAGGTGAACAGTTTATGTCACTTGATATCCATGACTCGTCCTCATCTACATGTATGTCTTATATACCCATCTGTATTTCCTTCCCTTTGTTTAAAACCAATTATAGATTAGACACACTTTGGCTATTTCTACAATTCTCTTGAAACAGAACGTTCATAGCGAAATAGTCCGTGAATAAAAATGATACATTTCGGTCCGAAATGCTGCCTGTGTTTGGTGTCAAAGAAGTATAGTTGAAGAGGGTGGATCATGGGGCGGATCGGCGGAAGGAAAAGTAGTTCCTATGCGGTGCATCACAAATAATATACAAATTGATTTAGAAGGAGAAGCAGAAAACATTCGGATATGACTGCAGAGAAAATATGAATAAATAAACAGAAAACATTGATATTTTAACTTGAGAATCGATATTTAAAAATTGGCCGTCAAGATTGAAATATCGATTTTTTGGTATCAATCCGCCCATCACTAATTATTATAACTGACAACTAATGAAAACCCCAAATTCAGTATCTCAGAAAATTTAAATATTACTTAAGACCAATACAAAGAAAGGATTTTTAGAAATCTTGGCCAACTGAAAAGTATGAACATGAAAAGTATGAGCATGTAGAGCACTCAATACTTAGTTGGAGCTCCTTTTGCCTGAAGTGCTGCAGCAATGTGGCATGGAGTCGATCAGTCTATGGCACTGTTCAGGTGTTATGAGAGCCCAGGTTGCTCTGATAGTGGCCTTCAGCTCTTCTGCATTGTTGGGTCTGGTATATCGCATCCTCCTCTTCACAATGCCCCATAGATTTTCTATGAGGTTAAGGTCAGGCGAGTTTGCTGGCCAATTAAGAACAGGGATACCATGGTCCTTAAACCAGGTACTGGTAGATTTGGCACTGTGTGCAGGTGCCAAGTCCTGTTGGAAAATAAAATCTGCATCTCCATAAAGTTGGTCAGCAGCAGGAAGCATGAACTGCTCTAAAACATCCTGGTATACAGCTTGGACCTCAGAAAACTAAGTGGAGCAACATCAGCAGATGACATGGCACCCCAAACCATCACTGACTGTGGAAACTATACACTGGACCTCAAGCAACGTGGATTCTGGGCCTCTCCTCTCTTCCTCCAGACTCTGGGACCCTGATTTCCAAAGAAAATGGAAAATTTACTTTAATCAGAGAACATAACTTTGACCACTCAGCAGAAGTCCAGTCCTTTTTGTCTTTAGCCCAGGCGAGATGCTTCTGACGCTGTCTGTTGTTCAAGAGTGGCTTGACACAAGTAATGCGACAGCTGAAACCCATGTCTTGTATACGTCTGTGCGTAGTGGTTCTTGAAGCACTGACTCCAGCTGCAGTCCTCTCTTTTTGAATCTCCCCCACATTTTTGAATGGGTTTCGTTTCACAATTCTCTCCAGGGTGCAGTTATCCCTATTGCTTCTACACTTTTTTCTACCACGTCTTTTCCTTCCCTTCTCCTCTATATTAATGTGCTTGGACACAGAGCTCTGTGAACAGCCAGCCTCTTTTGCAATGACCTTTTGTGTCTTGCCCTCCTTGTGCAAGGTGTCAATCGTCATCTTTTGGACAACTGTCAAATCAGCAGTCTTCCCCATAATTGTGTAGCCTACAGAACTAGACTGAGAGACCATTTAAATGCATTTGCAAGTGTTTTGAGTTAATTAGCTGATTAGAGTGTGGAAAAATCCTTTCTTTGTATTGGTCTTAAATAATATTCTAGTTTTCTGAGATACTGAATTTGGGGTTTTCATTAGTTGTCAGTTATAATCATCAAAATCAAAAGAAATAAACACTTATATCAGTCTGTGTGGAATGAATGTATATATTATACAAGTTTCACTTTTTGAATAGAATTAGTGAAATACATCAACTTTGTGAAGATATTCTAATTATTTGACCAGCACCTGTATACTAGAGCAGGTAAAGTGGCTCAAAACCATAGGTACTGTAGTACATTAGGGTCTTCCTTAACAATTACTGCCTCAAGTGTACCATTAATAGAACCTATTGGAAACTTCAGTCACCTAGAGCCAAAATACAGTGACCAGTTGTATAAATAAATTCTAAATTGCAAAGTAAGGTACATGCTAGAACAAGACCGATAGCAGTGGAAATTTAAAAAAAAAAAACAGTAACTGTGTTGTGCTGAGTGGATGCATGAATATGAACACCAGGATGGACCTCAGAGAGAAACAGAAGAGCTCCAGAAAAACAGGACACATGAGCAAAAAGATGAAGATGTCCAGTGAAAACACCTCAGTTAGATCGTTAGACACCTTGAGGGAGAAACATTTAGTGTTAACAGCGGCCGCAGAACAGATCTAAAACAGTTAATCAAAAAGAAAGATGGTAAGTTAAATTATGAGGGACAGCAAAAAGTAAAGCAATTTGGATCCAAACCTTGTGTTCTTCCTGCAAAATACACCACACACATAAAGCACATGGACAACACACGTCAGTCAGTCATTTTGTCAGAAGATTCAAACTTTTAGAGTAATTAAGGAAAATAAAACATTCATATAAGCGGCAGTGCAGTGTTTCATTTCATCGTGATTTTAAAAAAAGAACATTCGGTACTGATGTCTGAGGCCATGATGTTTGTGTGGGAAAATTCTTGCTGAGAGCTGACTCATTACAGGGCACACAAAAGACAGAGGAGCTACTTTATATGCATATCCTGCCTGTATGTCAGTTTAAGTTAAGTACAGTGAGAAACATTGATATTTTTCACAATAATTAAACTGTTTTTCAATAATCTATTCATTTCACCTGAAGCTTGTTAGTTATACATCACTAAACATCATCATAGCCACATTACCTAATCAGCCACTGATAACACAATCTAAAGATGGATTTTACTACATCACTAAGATGCAATAATCTTGTTTTTAGAACATTAAATCTGTCACAATCTAAAACCTAAAATCTTTGTGATATGGAGCATTATATTATTTGATGTCTACCTGTAATAGTAATGTCTTATGTTGGCAATGTAAATGTCTGTAAATTGGCACAGATACAAAAATGGTCAGATCCCAGAAAGAAAAAACTGTAAAATCAGAAAACATAAATAATTTGTGTCCTTGTCTTACCTGTTCCTCCTCTCCAAAGCCTGTCAAGTCCCAGACATAGTTGAGTCGCATCTGTCGTCTCTTCCAGTGCTCCATGAAGAGAACGGCTACATAACCAAGCATTTACAGCAAAGTGAGCTCAAAAACACACGTTACATGTCTATGACTTACACGTAAACTTGGAATTTTTTCCAATTGGTAATGTTTCTGTACATATAAAATCTGTATCTAAAATATCTGCAAAGATAAACATGAAGTGATGTGCTAACATGATTTTTATTATAAATGGTTATTACATGGTAAATATGACTGACACAAGCTGTCAGTAATGTTCTGACTTCCATAACCCTAACTGATGCTGTTAACAGATGGCAATGTGATTTGGCAGGACATCAGAGGAGGACAAGCTGTGTGTTTACTCAGGATTTTCCTGTGTCGATTCCTATTGTACTGTAAATTCTATGTGTACGTAGAGTGCATTCGCCATCTTTACTCCCATAGTTGTACTGAAGGGAAATGGAATCTATTAGCAATGCTTAGCTGTCTCTATTTGTAACACTTTACTTGTCTTTATGGTACCTTGTGTGTGTGATAAGATGTCCTTACCCCACAGAGCCATAAAGATAGAGAAAAAGACAGTAGCCGGGTTGTCAAACAGGTGGCTGGCTCGTGCTGTACCACACGCAGTCTCCAGCTTCCAGTAGCTGCAAGCACGGTCGCACAGCGGACACATGGTGATGTTGTTCCTCTCATCACAAATCTCCATACTGAAACCACAGAGGCAAATGAGGATGTAGAGCATTCAGCTCCAGGTGAATGGAAAAACAAAAACAAAAAAACGAAGAACATGTTAAATGTGGAGACTGAAGAAAGTATTTTATTTTTTTACAGCAGCTCTGTTTTGATTCTCAATATCCAGACTGAACACCTCTCATTTCCATCCACCTACAAAGGTTCAGGTGTAGTTAGCTTCAGACTGATGACACTGAAGTAGATGAAAAGCAAACACGTCTGCAAGTACGTGTGTGTGTTACCATAAGTCCTATACCTAGGTATGTTTTCATCAACAGTGGCACAGCCATATAGGAATACAATGACTCCAATGATGGCTGCAGGGATCAGCATCTGTGTGTAGACTCCTAACCAGGCAAAATACAGTCCGACCTTCTCCCCAAAATACTTCCTGTGGAAGGAGATACCAAAGATGACAGATTATTCATTTACAGCCAAACGCCAACACATTAAAGCTATACTTTTTTTAAGAAGGTTTAGTAGACTCTAGCAAGCTCCTGATTCCAGCATAATGAGAGAATTGATATAAAGATGAACAACAAGAAAATTAAGTCTTGAAAAAAAATTCCAAAGAGACTCTCATTTGGCATAGTGGTTGCTTGACTGGTAAGGTTTGTAACATTTATATTTACTGTAATATACTATAATTTTATAATCCCTAATACCTAAAGGACAGGGAGGAGTGGAGTGGATCTCATGCAACTGACAAAAAGTCATTTTTTAAAGTATATCCTATTCAGCTGTCTTTTGGAAATCATCTCCTTTATGCAGTGAACCAATGAAATCGTTTTGTAACACCTGTTAAATTCTTGATATAATGTTTTGGTATTAACAAAATACATAGTATAACTATGAGTGCATCATCTTTGGAGATTCCAAGTCATCCAAATTGTGGTTATCCAGAAGGTGCTACTTTGTGGCTACTGGACTTGAATGTCTTACCTCCTATGGGACAGAAATTTACATAGAACTTCTGACCAGTCAGTGAGAACGGAAGAAGCCTTTAGATACAAGGCAAACCATCTTTTAAGAACCTCAATCAACACCAGTTGCCACTGAATGGCATGTCTAGGATGATGCATCAGATTCTGGTCCCTGACAACAATGTGTTCAATAGACACGACTTCAGATTTTGGTCATACTCCCATGTCTGTTGTTCTGTATAAGAGCGTCAGTGAAAGTGAGTGACAGTCCTTCTCTGTCTTTCTTGCTCGTTGGCTGGTAAATGCAGTTAATGCAGTTGTGCAGAGAGAACCAGCCACGGCAAACGTAAAGCTGAAGGAAATGTGTCTGTAATTCACCTGATGTGTGTGACAGGACACTATAGATCTGACCTGATGAGTCCAATGGGCTGGTACTTGTAGAAGACACTGTAGCAGGCCCACTCCTCGTACAACAACTGTGAAGCCAAGTGAGAATCACAAACAACTGTGAATGATCATATATTGTGTCGTAATGTAAATTAGAAACAAACCATTATCTGTAATCATTTCCATGTTATGTGTAAATAAATCTTTGGTATTATAGTTTGTATTTTAGAACTGTATTAAGCTTTGTATTGTATACTGTTGTTAAAACAAAATACAATTCTCAACAAATAGCAATCAATCAGTAGCAAAGAAAGTGTTTTTGCTACATTTGCATATATATTATTTTATTATTACTTGATTATGAAAGTTGTTTTTGCATGGCTAAATGTTAAGTTTTCTATTGTGATTTAGTATAATGTGGTCAAACATGTATATGCAAATAAGTGCCGCATAATACGACCATTACAATTTTAATCAGAAAGCTAATGGGATTTGTTTTTTGTGTATGTGCTCTGCTCCCACTATTAGTAAACACACAGTAGGAAACAAGCACATAAATCAGTGTGAAATGGTGCAACATTTTCACAAACAATCACACGGTCCATTCACAGGCACATGCAGGAGAAAGCTGGAAGACAACAAATGAAGGCTTTTAATCACAGGAGCAAAGCCCTGAGGTAGAAGCAGCTCATGAGAAAACATGCAATACACACATACACAAACAAACACACACAATTGGGATCTCTTGATAATTGTCTTTATTTCTGTTTATATATATGACCTCAAGTGTGATCAGATTTCCCAAAACTGGAAATTCAGTTAAACAAAGGATTTTTGACGAGCTTAGATGAAAAATTGTTGTACGCTACCTGACAGTTTCATATTAATTTATCTTTATGAGGAACACTGGAGGCAAAATGAAAATGTTTTTTTTTTATAATTTGCAGTGCAGTGTTGTCTTACAGTATGTGTTCATTTCAGCATACACTTATTACCATACTTATTGAAAAAGAAAGTTTAGAAATTAAAAATGTCCAGTTCTTATAATTGTTAAGCCATTTAAGTTAAAAGGAAATGGCAGTATTTTTAACTGTGGCTGTTATTGTAACAGTTGAGAACACTGTGAGTCTGCACAATTCTGGTTCAGAATTTCTTGAAATTAATTGTGAGCAATTTTACTCAAATCATTTACAACGCTTACCCCTGATGCTGCATAGCAGCTCCCCCATTGGTATGTGAGTGTGTGTGATTGTGAGTGCGAATGGGTGAATAAGAAGCAGTGTAAAGTGCTTTGAGTGCCAATAGGTAGAAAAGCGCTATATAAGTGCAGACCATTTAAATTTTTATAAAATAAATATCTACAACATTTTTTTTTTACATTAATCCTTAGAAAACATGTATTGAGAAGACTATTTATGTGTGGACCTCTTGCTGTGGAAGTTTGTGGCTGCCAGTAATACTGATATCATGAAAACTCTATTGAAATTTCATAATAAAAAAAAAATGTAAAACTAAAAGTTGAAATATAAATAATAATAATAAATAAATAACTTTATCAAAATCAACAGTTCACTCATTTTTAGACTTAAAACCTGGACAAGACAGATGTAAATGTATGAATTACACTCAAAAAAGTCAAAAAGTGAAGTGTTTGATTTGCAAACTGTAATCATGTTTGACAAATAAGAGTATAATATGTTTGTTGAGCTGTAATGATGGAATCATGTTTGTTGCAAATAAATGAAAGAAATTTCACATGGATGAGATCAACTCTTGTTGATCTAATGAGCATGAAGCGTTTTAAAACAACAAGTCGCTAGTGCGCATGTCTACAACCTCCGGAAATACGTAAACGCAGCACCCGGAAGTCGGAGTGTCAAAGAGGGTGATTTGAATCTTCAGGCATCCTTGAACTTGTTGGTAAGTACACAATAAATAACTGTTCGCATTTAGTACTGTGGGATTGCTGATTAGTTAGAAGTAGTTATTGGACACATTTGTAGTAATTATAGCAATATTGACTTGTTAAATGCTACCTTTAGCCTTACGCACATGTTACAGTCTATTGCCACATTCCGAACGTTAACTTTAATCTCTGCCAAACTGTCGGTATCCTAAATTTATTTCTGCTGAGCATACTAATAACTTTAAATGTGGCGAAAAACGAAACAAGCGGTAAGAACCTTTCGAATTGCCGCGCTACTCTTTACATATTTTGTAGAAGTGGCCGGACAGCATGGGAGAGCATGGAGGCTCTTAGTTCGGTTGTGTACGTCTGTGCATGTATATCGGACAGTTATACGCTAAACAATCTTACTTAAAATTTGTGGCACGATGCCATATAACACTTTGAAACAATCACAATTTGAAAAGTGAAAGAATTGGAAAGGTGAGATGAAGCCACGACTTTAGTTGCATGCACTCTGTCTCAATAATTGAGTATAATGTAATGGTAGGTGCAATATGGAATGACTTATGGTGGTTAGAAGCTCTGTGTTTTTTTT
This sequence comes from Channa maculata, assembly GCA_020496755.1. Taxonomy (NCBI): domain Eukaryota; kingdom Metazoa; phylum Chordata; class Actinopteri; order Anabantiformes; family Channidae; genus Channa; species Channa maculata. The sequence goes on from CM035602.1 coordinate 28,655,107, forward strand.
ACTACTAAAGATTACAAAAAACTTTCATCTTCTTTATCAGATTTGCATCGTAATCTAAATCCTTCCCCATGCTCTTTGTGAGCACTTCATACATGGTAAGTCAAATTTCTTGATACAATATAGCATGAAAGTTTTATATCAAAAATTGTTGAATACATTCTTTTTCCTTTTCCCTTTCTTTCAGTGATGTGTATGTGGCAGTGCAGGCATTGTGCTACAAAGCAGAATTGAAGGTATAAATTACTGAAAAACTACAGACTCTGCCAATATAGTGGAAGCAGCCGTCATTATCTTAGTATATATTTGAATTGTCCATGTACATTTAAGACATGGGTTGCATTTAAAACACATGTTTATAGATCTCAAGATAATTTACTTTGTGATGCATGTTATGTGAACGCACAGACATTTTCACGGTGAGAGACTTTTTCCCTCACATTGGAAACCATTTGAAAAACAATGAGACGGTAAATTGTGTATTTGCTGGCTGCTCATTCAGGACAAATATTTTCAATACTTTTTATAATTGTTTTTTTTTTTTTTTTTTAGAAATAATTTATTTTCATATTTTTTAATTATTATAATTTCTTTTAGAAAATGGAGAAGACTTTCTCATACAGAAGACAAGAAGTTCTTCAAGGACAACCCATGATTGCAGACTTTAAGAGCAGATGGCCAGCTCTCTTTACTGCAAAGGAGGTACATATCCTGTATTACATGTGTCTCATAATGTGTTCACCCACAAACATTTAGAAGAACAGAAAAACAAGTTCTAAAACAAGCAAGAAACGTGTCTTCTATGCTAATTCTTTCCATTCTTTCGTATACACAGTTAACGTGTATTGTTATTTTTTACAGATTGATAAGGAGTTCATGAGGATTTCCACTGTCCCCCTACTCTCGACATTTTTCGCTGGCTTGACCAATACATTCAAAGCGGTATAGCTGGAAGAAGAATCAGACAGGTCATGCTTGCCATTTCTAAGGTTTGTGTTATGCTTTATTTTTCCCAAGTACTGTTGGCTTTTCATTCTCTCTTATACATTTTCTTATTTTATTTTCTGATCCCACAGGATGACAATGTACATACTAGAAGAGCTTGCATCTTTAGGTCTTTATGCGCCTACCTGAATGAAGACCATGAAAAACTAGTAAAGGAATATCTGGTGAGTTACGCTGTAAATACTCACATACCCTGTACTTCTGCTATTTGAGTGTATTAGTTCTTCAAAGCCCTCCAGAGATAGTAGAAAGCTAGATTTTATCATGGGAGAGATTGCTAACTGGTGCATGTGTACTGCCACCAATTTCATTGGGTAAACTTATACAAACCTATACAGCTCTGTTTTAAATACCATCTTTACAAGGTTATATTTTCATTTGTAAGCAATATCACTGTCAAAATGATATTTCTATATGCATTTGTTATTTAGGCCATAGCTGGAGGTTTGTGTGAGTGAAGTTTTATTTAAGCCTCAATTTTAATTATTTGGAACGCATGTTTCATTAAATCTTTGAGTCTGTCTTGCTACACTTTATCTTATGTGCTTAGATGGAATTTCATTTTTTAATGACCCCTCTTGTATTTAATCCCACAGGACACAGACCTTGAGGTAGATAGTAACATGGAGGAAACAGTGATGGGAGTGTATGTCATACTGAAGGATGGTGCGCTGCCTGACGATGACCCACATGACATTGGTGTCCTCATTGAAGGTGTGGAAGTACTCACTGGCTTGGGGAACATTGCACTGGATTGTGCTCTGTTATTTGGACTCATTTACTGTTTGGACCTAAGCTACCCAGCAGAGCTCAAATGCACTTTTGAAGTCCTACAGAAGATCTTTCTCAATCTTGATGGACAAAGGTTGTCATCCAAGGTTCAGTTTCTCAAAAGTGAGTTACGCATCTTTGACCTTCAAGAGTGGACTTGAAGTTCTAGTTATTGTATTGCCACAATGAAATTGACAGAATACAACACCACAGGGACGATTGTTTTAAATACTTTAAGGTTAGTGGTGCTCAAAACACTAATATATTTTAGTTTTAAAGTTACCTAAAGTGGCTATACTTTTTTTTTTTTTTTAAGGCATTTTTGTTGTATCTTTAGACTGATTATTTGGTACCTAAGAGTTTTTTTTATTGCTCATGTGTCTCTTGGTTATTTTGTGTAAAATATTTGAAATGTTAAAATACTTTTATGATGGGCATGTTTTTAGCTCAGATGTTACTGAAAAGGTTTCTTGAAGTCTGAAGCCTTGAAACACAAATGTTGTGTTTGTTTCTGTATTGTTGGTAAATGGCTTGTTTAAAAAAAAACATGTTTTTGTTTTAATATCTAAATGACCAAATTCAGCATTTTGCAAGATGCATAATTGGTTTCTTAAAGCCACTACATTTATGAAATTAGAATACAAATACTCATTTGCAATTAACTTTACTAAAATAGTAGCTGTGCCACTGATATTTGGCGTGAATCTGCAAGCACTCACATCTCAGATTAATAAAATGTAGTGGCTTTGGCAAGTTGTCTTGCATGTTGGTACCCTGTAAACACTGACTGAAACTCGACTAATGTGTGTAATTTGCTTAACTGTTATTTACTCCAGCTATGTGTTAAACATTGAAATTGGATGTACACAGTGTTACTGCGATCCTAATTTGTGGCCTATGACAACACACAGTACAACAAATGTATGACATGGACCTAAGGGAAACAAGCCATTGTTCATGTATGTTAATCAATGGTTGTAAAACTGTTTTTGTTTTTATCTTTGTATTTTTGTGTCATTTGACTAAATTAAATCTAACTGAGACAAGGAAACAGGCTTGTTAGTTCATTGAACAAAAGGGATTTTAGGGGAATGGACAAGGTTACTGATGTAGAGCGAATTAGAAATACATTTACTAGCCTAACCAAAAACAAACATTTAAATACAACAAAATGATAATAGATTGGATGAACATGATAAAATTATTTCTTCTCAACAGCTATATGTAGTGTTCAATTAACATGTTCAAGACGGGCTGTGTTTACTTGGTTTGATTAGATGCATTAAAGGTGCTATGATAAAATCATGTTCATTGAACATTTTATTTTTTTGAGTGTAGAAGGTACTAATACTGCATCAGTCAAAGTGAAATAAACTTCAGCCTGAGAGGAAATTACAAACGGATTTGTACTGCTTCAGTTTATTGAATAGTCAACTAGCTCTGCTTACCTTCCTGTCATTAGGTTCTGCATTCACTCCTTCAATGTCTCCCTGTAAAAAACACAAACATACAGAAAACACAAACAGTTTGTTTTCAGTGAACAGTCTGGTCATCAAACAAGAATAATGCATTTAATTTCAAACACAATTATGAGTTGCCATTTGTTAGAAACTCCAACAGTGACTGTTTTATAAAATGGCAGAGTAACATGTACTTTGTTGATTTTCATATTAGCAAATGAACAGCAATAAGAAACCCTTAAGTCTGTTGGTTATACTCACATCATGCAGTGGATAACCAGAAAGGTAGACACTGTTGGCTAGTAGACTGGTGATCCCTGTCAGGAGACAAATTTTAAAAAGAGTATAATCCATTAAACACAAATGCACACCTACACACACATACAGATAGAGAGAGAGGATTTAAAACTTATCAAAAATGCTCTGAAGAAAAGCACGCCCAGAGACTTAAACCCAGAATAATGACAGCTGATAAAATTAAGGCTAATTTCCATGCAGAATTTCCTGCATTAACATACAGTATAAAGCTCTATCATGAATTTCTTTAGTTCAACAACATATTTTAAACGATAGTTCCAGTTTATTACAACTTAGGCCTTATTTGTGTTGCCTAGGTTATGTGGTTATAAAGATAATGCACTCAACAAAGTAATGGTTGAACTGCAATAAGGCGGAGAGATGAACACAGACAACTGTTAACCTCACCTGCATTACCCATTAACCTCACCTGCATGTCTTTGGAATGTGGGAGGAAACTAGAGTGCCCGAAGGAACCCAAGCAAGCAAGAGGAGAACATGGGAACTCCACACCGAAAGGCTGAGGCTGGCAGGTGGATTTGAACAAGCGAGCTTATAGCTCTGAGATGGTAGTGCTAACCAATCCACCACCATGCTGCCCCACTCTGCAGCAATACTTCAATAATTTCCACAAACTGGAAATATTGTGATTAATTGTAGCACATTTTCTATCAGATCAAGATTTTTGAAATCCTCTTTGTCTTTGTTTAAAATCTCAAATGAATACTGATGTGTTTATAAATTACTGCCTATTACATTATAATTTTTCCTTTAAAAAACAAACAGAATGAGTTGATAAATAACTGTTCTTTATAATCATGTATGCCTTTAGTGGAGAATTTTCTAGAAATGAACAACTAAATACCAGCAAATTTCTAGGAAATTAGGAGGAATTTATCAAGGCAAAAAAATACAGGACCTGTAAAAGAAAGCAGTACCATTGCTAACAATGATGTGTTGCACATGAAATGTGCATTTAATGATCTTTATGATTGCTATAATAAGCAATGAAGGCCAGAGCAACACGACCTTTCTGGCCTAGGTCTTTAAAGGTGTTGTGTCAATATAGTAGTACCAAAAACTTTACCAAAAAGTTAATAATATTTATATTTACCTTAATTATTTGAAATACTATATATTCAGTTTTAAAATGACAGGAAAAAGTGTGGAATGGAAGGAGTGTATGATAGACAGTGTATTCTGAGTAACTGGGTAGGTCCCTTGAAGAACTACAGTACTTTTGCACTTGCAACAAAAAAAAAAATCAATCCACTCTGCTCCACTCAGCCCTGCTCTGCCCTGCTCCAAACTGCTACACTAATGAAAATTATTGCACAGGAAGCTAAGGTTTGGCATTATGGTAGAGCTGGACACACTGTGATAGGTTCACTGCCCTTGATGCCGTTGTTCTCTTGTGCATCAATCTGCATGTGTTCATCACCAATCAATCTCATCACCAGAATCACGAGATCAGTCCAATTTGAGCAAATCTAATCTTTACAGTGGTTTTAAAGATACAGTACAAAAAAGAAAGGAGCCATAGTAATTGCATATTTGACTCAGGTATGTGAAATAGAGGGAGAGATCTTACCCATTGAATATTTGGCTCTGGTACATTTTGTCCTCTTCACCACCTCATATACCTGAGAATACAAACAAAAGAAAACTGAGCAGTTTTCAATGCAGCCACTTCCATACATAAAACCTAGAAGAGGTCTTACTGGAGAATCCTGCACACCAAAAAGGAAGTGGTTGTTTCACTCAACAATTATGCACACATATTCCATGCTGTCACATCTCTGAATTAAACAATTACACTTTTAGCCACCTTTCATCGATTGGGAAGACGGTGGCATAGGAAGATAGAGTGGTTGTCCACCAATCTCACAGTTGTTGGTTCAATCCCTGCTCCTCCAGTCACATGCCAAAGTGTCCTTGAGCAAGACACTGAACCCCAACTTAGTTGCTCCCGGTGAGTGTTCCCATCAGTGTGTGTGTGAATGGGTGAATGGGTGAATAAGAAGCAGTGTAAGGTGCTTTGAATGCCAATAAGTAGAAAAGCGCTATTTAAGTGCAGACCATTTACCATTTTCTATTCATCTACTTACTATTGAGCTCCTGGTCTTGCTGTCAAAGAACTGGTCCCTGTCAGACAGATCAAATCTGACAACAAAGAACATAGCAGATCTAGTTTTAATTGCAGATGCAGAGAAAGACAACAGACCCTACTACACAGTGGTTGGTGGAAATAAAACAGAAGAGACGTGACTAAAACAATAGACATTTCATCTCAGCACCAACTGGCTGCTGCTTCACATCAAACTAATAATGAGAGGAGGAAGCACTAGAAAACTTCTTGTCAGTCAAACCTGTCTCTGGCTATTAATGTTCCTTATCAGTTCAGGGGGCTATGATAAATATTGAATAAAGATTGTGCGTATGAACAGTCATCTTTCTGTGTATGTCGTTCTATGTTGGCCCTGGAGTCCTGTCCAGAGTGTAGCCAAAGGCAAAGCCTGATTCTGTACATATAAAAATAATTGGTAGAATGAAAGGATTTTGAAGTGTGAGCTTCAGAAGCGTGACAATGGAGTAATGGAGTTAGATTGGAGGAACAGCTCCTAGGAGCTATTAGTCAGAGATGTAAATATAGCTGCCCACTGCCCACTCTCTCCTCCATACATCCCAGCAGGCTGATGTTTAAGACACTCAGAGGAGGAAACAAGTGCACAGAAATATGGCTGGGTGCTCAGCCTTAAAAAAAGCTGTGAATTCCACTGTGCAGAACACAGTAAGAAAAATGATAATCCATAGACAAACAAGGTATCACCTCAAGTACTTACAATCAAGAAGCTGACAGCTGCTCAATATTCACCACCTGTGAATGCGGTTATACTTGTTGGGACAATTAGTCAGTGTAGATGAGTTGCATTTTGCATTGAAGTAAATTGATTTTGGTATTCAGGCTAACTATTTTTGTCTCTTTGGAGAAGTGAAGGGATGAGAGCTTTGGCACAGTGCAGCAGGGGAACATCACACTTTTCTGTTGTGTAGTCAGAATGATTGAATGACTTGTTGGGAATTTTTTTTAGTCCAATTTACACCTCTGTGGCTGTTAATTCTCGGAGCTGTCTCAACACTGAAAGCTTCCATTTGTTCCAATTCCTCTACCTCAGAATTGAACATGAAATAGGGAGGCTAATGCTGCAATGCTGCATAATTGTAATAATTCAATGCATGACTTATAAGTACTGTTAAAAAGTTCAAACTATTCTCATTTTTTGTAATGCAGGCAAGTAATGCAGGTAAATGCAAGGGCTGAAGTCAGCAAAAGAGGGAAAATAAATGTAAAAAACACAATGTAAAACCAGGAAGAAAGAACAAAAGGCCACAATACACAGACAGAGGAAATGTGTTGGTATTGAGCAGCTGATGAGAGAATGGGCAACAGGTGACCAAGTGGGTGTGACGGCTGAGGTGACAGTGAAAAGATTGAAGGAGTGGGTTTGCCTGCAGGTCAGGTGGTAGTGGCAGGATCTTTTGGAAATTTTCACAAAGTGAGATAAATTTTCAATTAAAAGTCAAAGCCACAAGTGTCAATTTTAACACCTGATTTTTATTTTGTTTCCATCTTTGTCTAAAATATGTAGCCTGCTTTAGTCAAATTTGACTTAATTGATTTTTCATTCAATAAATTTTTAGTCATATATTATTCTGTATTTTTATTATGTATGTATATATTCATATATTATATAAAAGTATGGTAAGGCCATGGCTTTCACTAGATTTGTTGTAGGCTTACAGTTACCATGGTGAAAGGTTTCATCTGTTGTGAGATCAGTGTAAAAGTCTCATGTTAGTTCAGTAGAAAATTAGGTTTCGTAGGCAATCTGTGAAAAAATTCAAATGCAATGTAGTAAATTGGTTACTGGAAGTCTGTCTATATGAACTTATGACAGAAGCATGGGTCACAGATTTAACCGTGTAGTTACATCCCATGCTGCTTCCTGACTTGTGTTTTATACCACGTGTGTCTCAGTAAATTGACATTGCAGGGAGATAGCGGAAAAAAAAAAAGCATGGTTGAAAGTGGCATTTAAAATTCTGGAAGCAACTTTGTGTTACATTTTGCTGCTTGTTCCACCTTTTGGCACTAGTTGAGCTCGAGTCGAAGGCTTGTCAGCCGATTCAGTGAATTAAGTTATAGAGAGGGGTCTGTTAGAGAACACTGTGATGGGCTGTTTAACTTTGTAAATCAGTGCATGAGACGAGACCAAGGGCTTGACATAACCTGTAATTCTTTTTTCAACTTCTTACACGGTCCACTTTTTAGATTAGCCTAAAAGTAGCTGTAATCATCTATGTAGACCAAGAGTGGCTGTTAAAGACGGTGCAGTCTTTGCGTTGTGTTCAAGTGCTTCTTTATGGCCCAAACCAAGGTTATGTGAGTTGACTCAACATGCCCTTGGTGTCTAGTTTTAGATGTTTAGATGTTTGCTGTACACTGATAACAGAGATGTATATCAGATGAAAGTTCAAAATGTCATCATTTATTTCTTTGTGTTTAAATCTAATAAAACAGCACATTTTGTATCAGATCAATCAAGTTTTTGACTAGATAGTGTAAAATTATTTATAGTAATAGTCCAACTGGAAACATTTCCTTGCACATTCAGGTATTTTTGGTGATTTGGGCGAAACAAATAGTGAGTCTTAATGTGATTGTGCAATATATTGTTTGAATGGTGGCTGTAGATCAGTTGGTAAGTCCATGGACCCAAGGATCAGTGGTTTGATCCCCGGTCCCAAAGTGTCAAAGTGTCTCTGGACAAAACACTGAACCCCTAACAGCCCTTCCCTGGTCCAAGCCCGGTAGAAATTGGGGAGGGTTGCATAAGGAAGGGCATCTGGTGTAAAAACTGTGCCAAATCAACACGCAAAAAATTATGCGCTGTGGCGACCCTGAACTCACAGCATAAGCCAAAAGGAAAGATAACAAACTGCAATATATTGTTTGTAGTGAAATTGTCAGTGTCCCTGTCCATTCTGCCTGAGATGTGAAATGTCTTCACAACTGAAAGTTAGTTAGCAGAGTTACTCACAGATGCTGCTTCTCTCTGGTAAAAGGATGAGAAAGAGGTTTGATGCTCTGCAGTCGGTTGGCATCTACTTTCGGGTGGAGAGGAGCTGTGATTTTGTGAATGAACAGTCGGACCTTCTCCACCACATTACTGCCTTGTTTCACATCGTAAACCTGCGTTGGAGGTCATAAAGATGTAAGATCGGTGTTAATCTGGAATAAAGAGGGCTCTGCATGTAGTTCATTCAAATTCATTCAGGTGTTTCATAATGTCTAGTGAAGTTTGTGCTACACAGTGTTTTTATGGTTTTTCATGCATTCTTATTCTATCTTATTTCAATTACGAATTCAAATGGAGAATATACTCATTGGTGGAGTACCTTCTTTGTTGGCATTTTCAGCTTCATGAATTCAGCCTCTCGACACAAGATGTTCCAAGGAGCGTGGATCTTTAAGAAGCCCATTCCAGGGATCTTACTCTGAAAAAAAAGCAAAGTTTGGATATTTAAATATATTCTCTATGTACCTACTGCAGAAACAGTTGTCTCCTCAAAATATAAAAAAATAAAAGCTCATCTGTCTTGTATCCTTACTTCAGCACAAACTCTGTCTTGTCTTTATGTCTTTATTGCTAAATATGTAGCATTGCCTCTGAAGCTTCTACTGTTATGTAAAACTACTCCTACACTGCCAGACTCACTTCACACCCTTCAGATTGGCACACTGACCTGTCTGAATACAGAAATACAGAACAACAAATTCAAACTATTTTAAATTGTTTGTTTTGTCCAGAGATAAATGTCAAATATTGAACACAATAATGCAATATTGCATACAATGTAGTGCTTTATAAAGATGTAAGTACGGTACATATTTTTATTAATACTCAGCATTAATATTCAGCACTGAAAAAAATGCATTGTACTGCCAAAAAGAGTGTGATTTACAATGCAACAATATAAAAAATAGAGTGTAGCATGAAACAATGGACATTTTTCTATAGTCACATTTAAATCTAACGTGCTATCCTTTTTAAAATGACTAAACCAAAAAACAAGCCTGCTTCTGGTAAGAATTAAAATTGCAAATATGTTGCTTTGAAACAAAAAGAATCCAGATTAAATTTGGGAAAAACAACAGTCATCAGGTGTTTGCTACTTTCAGACTTTCAGAGACTAGAAATCTGTGATCGTTGATGAAAACAGCATTTATATATGAACTGTCCAGTGTGACAATCTTTGCTAGTATTCAGGCATGACTGTTTATTGCTATATGCGGAGTATGCAAATGCATATGGCCCCCAAGCCACCAGGGGGCCCCAGTGCCACATCTGAGGAGAATTAAAGTTACCTGTCTTTATCTGCAGCTCTGTCGTGGGTTTAAGGAATCCCTTATATGCTTAAAAATAAATAAATAAATAAATTTGGTTCCAATGATAAAAACTCTGGCTAGTGTTATTGTGGCATAATTAAGTCAAAATCGTTGGACTGCACTGTCGTGCAGGGAGTGACGTCCACCGTCAGGTATGATGGGAATGATTGACAGCTACACATATTATTAGAAATATTAATTGAAAACAGTGTTATGGCATTAAAAAGAAATTATCCTAGTGGGGCAGAAAAAATGTAAGAGAATACAAAAGAGAAAGAAAACTGTCAAACAATAAGGTAAGTACATGGTAAATGGTAAACGGTTTTCACCTATGTAATGCTTTTCTACTTATTGGTACTCAAAGTGCTTCACACTGCATCTTATTCACCCATTTGAACTCACAATCACACACGCACTCTCAAGGCATTTGTTTGTGATGAAGTGTGAGTGGGGAAGGTCTAACAACAAGGTTTTAGCAAGTTTGTTTGTTATTTGTCTTGTTAGCAAACTCAGCTAGCCTCAGATAAATTTGAGTTAGCCGGCTAAGATTTGTATCCTCATAAAATGACAGTGCATACCAGTGCTGTACTGCTGCTTTAAAAATAACACTAGTTTTGGTAAACCAGTAGATCCTACTGACTGGCTATCAGTTGTCTCTGATTCATACAGGTTAGATTTAGTAGGTAGAAGGCCAAAAACTGTTTTTTTTTTCTTTTATGCACGTATAGAGGTTTGTCATTTTCCTTGAATTATAATTTTTTATCAGTTTGCTTGCTTGAGTGGCTCAACTTAAAATTTATATTTTAATCATTAAAATTTTAATATTTTTTCTTTAGTAGAAAAGGTAGGCAGTTCTTTAGTGGTCCTAGCAGTTCTTTAGTGGTCCTAATATTTAGTCTGAGAAATCCTGTGTCATGCCATAGATAATTTTCCTGAGAAAGTCTGTAATTTTATTGGCACACTTAAGCTTCCATACATCTCTACAGGAAACTGTCTTCAAAGTTTGCCCCCACATTTTCAAGCCATTTAGAATGACATGCAATGACACATTGAGCTTCCATTATTACAAGTTCAATTTTCTAAAAGCTTTTAAAAATCACTCTGCTTTATGTCAAAAGTTTAATGGACGATCCACTGTAAATGTATTTTCACTGGTCTTTTCTAAAGAAAAGTGAATAATAAATGACAAAAAGCTCTGTTTAGCTCTGTGCTGTTAACCAAAACAAATGTCCGTGTATACATGGGTCCACTCACGTAGCAAATCCACATAGAGTTCCAAAGATTTTCTAGGAATGTAGTCGAGTAAATATCCAAGTTTAGATGATATAAAAAGAAACATAAACATTACAATGTCAAATTAATGCTCCGGAGTCAGTTCAAAGATGTGGATTAACTCATCTTTTATCTGACCAACCCAGAACCCAAACAACTTATTTAATGTCCTTTTATTACATTATTAAAATGTAAACATTACACCTCCCCTGGAGGTTAATAAACAGACAAACTAAATTGTTTCAATTGACTTCAGTTGAATTTTAATCATCAAAAAAAACCCACCTGATTTGAATATTGAAAATAGTACACAGTTTCACACACACACACACACACACACACACACAGATTCAGATTCAGATTAATTAAAGAAAATCAGTAAAATCATAACACAAAAAAGGCAGTGCATAATGTAATTGAAATTGTAACTGTTCAAAACATATGATAACACATAATATAAATTATGTCATTATCAGCTGTAACATTAAAAATGCAACCGCAAGGGTACACAAGCCAGTGTCTTCTTGTGCCAGTCCCAAGTCTGGATAAATGCAGAGGTTTGTGTTAGGAAGGGAATCCGATGTTAAACCCCAGTTACACTTCCTCCCTTTAGACTTTTATTTTGTAGCCCCGCTTCTTGTTCCTAGTCCTTTCCTTAAGCTCTACCCTTCGTTATCCCTCATTGTTTGCACCTGTTCCCCTCACTATTTAGGTCCAGCTTTCCACACAGTTCCTTGCCAGATCTTCAGCTCTCTCCTTGCCAACATGTTGAACTCTTGATTTACCTGACCCGAGCAGTCCTGGCTCCTGTGAATTGGACTCTAGTACCAAGCAACTTTTGGTCTGACGTTTGGTGTGTTTCTGTTTGTTAGTCTCCTTAATCTTTTTCCATGTGTTCATTTTGGTTTGGTAGTTTATGTTTCACATCTGTGTCTTATTTTATTCCTTAGCTGATTCGCTAGTGTATATTTTAGTTTATTATGTATCACTCCTGTTGTCGACATTTCATCTGTTTGGCGTCTTGTTTTCGTTTAATTTAATTTTTTAAGTTAATTTCCCTAGTGTTCAGTCGAGTTGATAGTTTGTGTTTAGTCTTTTGTTCAGCATTCACTACCTGCCATGAGCCCAATTTTTGTTTAATTCTTGAGATTTTTTCAATAAACTGGGTTATCTCACATTCTCTTCATTTGGGTCCTTCTTGGTACAAATCATCACAGTAGGATCTGGCCAAATGTTGGAGCCTGAGACGTGTGAGAGGGGGGTTCCATGGGATGCACGTCCTACCTCTTTCTGCTTCTGAGAGTGCCAACTCCCTGTCAGATTCAGCTCCTTTCCAATCCGATTCTGGGCCGCAGCTAACTAACACTGTTGGCTATAAGACCCGACCAACCAGATGTCAGAGGTACCGTCACGCCAGCTCCTCCAGACCCCCCAGCCAGGAACCTCTCTCCACTACCACCTCAAAATCTGACTCTCTAGTTATACCAGCTCCAGACGCTAACCCACAAGATCAATACCCGGTCATCCATCAGCTGCTTGTACATCTTCATGAGACCATGGCCATCTCTAGGGATCCTGAGGCTCGCTGTTCAGCAGCACAACAATTGGAGGAGATTATCAGGTCCAGATCATGGTTGTTGAGCCTGCGTACCCTGCCCTAAATACTGGCCAGTTTGGGTGCTTTCAGGGCGGAGTTTGGACAAGCAGAACCTCCCCCTGTCCAGAACTGCGCACCTGGCCTCAATGCTGATCCTGCTCCGGCTCCTGCCTCTGGCTCGGTCAATACCTCACCCGGCCCCAGTTCTGTTCCAGTTCTTGATCTTTGAGCGTGTCGATGCCGATGCTGCTTCTGGTTCTGCTTCTGATCCTGTTCCTGCCTCTGAGCGGGTCGACACCGCCTCGGGTTCTGTTCCCGTTCCTGTCTCTAAGCGGGTCGACCTGTTCGTCCAGATCCTGTCCTGATGCCAGGCTCAGCTGCCGCTCATCCGGCTCCAGTTCCTGTTTATTCCTGTCTCTGGGCTGGCCAATGTTTCCAGTTGGTATGCCGCCAGTTCTGATCCTGTTCCTGTCTCCGAGCGGGTCGACACCGCCTTCGCCTCTGGTCCTGTTCCTGTTTCCAGGCGGGTCGACGCCACCACCTCAGCTCCTGCTACCAGGCAGATCGACCCCGCCAGCGGTCCTGAAGGGTACGCCCAGGTCTATGCTGTGATTTTGGTTCAGCTTCCGGAACGGGTCGGCGCAGCCTCTGGAGACCCTGTTCCTGCTCGTCCAGTTCCTGATCCTGCTCGTCCAGTTCCTGCTTGTCCAGTCCTGGCGCAGAGATGGGCCGAGGCCCGGCCTGGTTCCGATCCTGTGTCTGCCTCTGGGTCGGCCAAGGCCTGGCCTGTTCTTTATCCTGTTCCTGCCTCCGGGTCAGCCGAGGCCCGGGCTGGTTCTGATCCTGGTCCTGTTCCTGCCTCCGTGTTGACTGATGTCCGGCCTGGTTCTGATCCTGTTCTTGATCCTGCTCCTGACCCCGGGTCGGCTGACATCTCACCTGTTGCTGGTCCTGAGCTGGTTGCCACCCCTTTCCCAGGGGCGGCCATCACACCGCCGGTTCCTGTTCCCAAGCTGGCTAGCGTAGCAGCAGTCTTGGTTCCTAGGTCAGCCGACTTCATAGACGCGGCCGTAAGTCCGGCCTCCTGCCAAACCTCCAGTCCGGCCCCCGGAGGGCTTGGGCCATCGTGTCCGGCCCCCAGCCCTCAGCCTCAGGGTCTCTAGGATGGAGCCTGCAGCTGGAGCATTCACCCATTTCCAGTTAGATCCTCTACCAGCTGCCCAATACATGGACTTACTTAATGTTTCACATCCGTGTCTTATTTTATTCCTGAGCCGTTTCGCTAGTGTATATTTTGGTTTACTATGTATCACTCCTGTTGTCGACGTTTGATCTATTTGGCGTCTTGTTTTCTTTAAGTTAATTTCCCTAGTGTTCCCCAGTCAAGTTGATAGTGTTCAGTCTTTTGTTCAGCATTCACTACCTGCCATGAGCCTTTTCACATCCTCCTCTCAGGAGCGATTTTTGTTTAATTCTTGAGATTTTTTCAGGAAACTGGGTTATTAGTTATTTGCTCTCACATTCTCTTCATTTGGGTCCTTCTCAGTACAAATTGTCACAACACCAAATTAAAATTTGCATCATGACTCACACCGAAAGTGACTTCCATAACGGATCGGTAAGGGCCCGGGTTAACAACCGCCAGAGCTGTTGACCCACAGGGTACCGCTGGAAATTGGGCTAGTGAAGAAGGAGAGGAGTAAGGCGTGTTCGTAGGCAGAGAGAGAAGAGAAAAGCTAAGAATGTAGGACTGACAGTAGGGACTTTGAATGTTGGGACTATGACAGGGAAGGCTAGAGTTGGTTGACATGATGCAGAGAAGGAATGTGGATATGATGTTTGTCCAGGAGACCAGGTGAAAAGGTAGCCAGGCTAGAAGCTTAGAAGATGTAGGAGCAATTAACATGTAACTGAAAAGACCCGAGGTGATGAGAATGGGATGGGGAGGTTTGATCTTTAGGACAGGAACGCAGAAGGACAGATGGTGGTAGACTTTTCAAAGAGGATGGAAATGGCTGTAGTGAACACTTTCTTCCAGAAGAGGCAGGAACATAGGGTGACATATAAGAGCGGACATTGTAATCTGAAAGAGATCAACCAAAGTATTGGTAGGGGAGAGTGTAGCCAGACAACACAGGATGGTGTTGTGCAAAATCATTCTGGTGGTGAGGAAGATGAAGAAGACAAAGGCAGAGCAGAGGACGAAGTAGTGGAAGTTGAAAAAGTAAGAATGTTGTATAGTTTTCAGGGAGGAACTGAGACAAACTCTGGGTGGTCTGGAGGTGCTTCCAGATGATTGGACCACTACAGCTAATATGATCAGGGAGCCAGATAGGAGGGTACTCGGGGTGTCTTCGAGAAAGAGGAAAGTGGACAAGGAGACTTGGTGGTGGAACGAGGAAGTTCAAGAGTGTATACAGAGAAAGAGGTTAGCTAAGAAGTGGGACACTGAGAGCACTGAAGAGAGTAGACAGGCATACAGGGAGATGCAGTATAAGGTAAAGGTAGAGGTGGCAAAGGCCAAACACAGAGCATATGAGGACTTGTATGCTAGGTTGGACACTAAAGGAGAGGTGGATTTCTACAGGATTGCGAGACAAAAAGATAGAGATGGGAGGGATGTGCAGCAGGTTAGCGTGATTAAAGATAAGGATGGAAATGTATGGACAGGTGCCAGGAGTGTGATGGGAAGATGGAAGGAGAACTTTGAAAAGTTGATGAATAAGTAAAAATGAGGAAAGGGAACGAAGAGTAGAAGAGGTGACTGGTGTGGAGCAGGAAGTAGCAAAAATTAGTAAGAGTGAAGTGAGAAGGAGGTTGAAGAGGATGAAGAGTGGAAAGGCAGTTGGTCCTGATGACATACCGATGGAGGTATGAAATTGTCTAGGAGAGTGAGGTGATGCCAGAGGAATGGAGGAAAAGTGTACTGGTGCTGATTTTTAAGAACAAGGGAGATGTGCAAAGCTGTGGCAACTACAGAGGAATAAAGCTGATGAGTCAAACAATGACGTTGTGGGAAAGAGTAGTGGAAGTTAGGCTAAGGACAGAGGTGAGCATTTGTGGGCAGCAATTTGGTTTAATGCCTAGAAAGAGTACAGCAGATGCAGTATTTGCTTTGAGGATGGTGATGGAGATGTACAGAGAAGGTAATAGGGAGTTGCATTGTTTCTTTGTAGATTTAGAGAAAGCTTATGACGGTGCCGAGAGAGGAGCTGTGGTATTGTATGAGGAAGTCTGGAGTGGCAGAGAAGTATGTTAGAGTGGTGCAGGACATGTATGAGAGCTGTAAGACCGTGGTGAGGTGTGCTGTAGGTGTAACAGAGGAGTTTAAGGTGGAGGTGGGTCTGCATCAAGGATCAGCTCTGAGCCCCTTCTTGTTTGCTCTGGTGATGGACAGGCTGACAGATGAGGTTAGATGGGAATCTCCGTGGACTATGGTCTTTGCAGATGACATTGTGATTTACAGTTAGAGCAGGGAGCAGGTGGAGGAAAGTCTAGAGAGGTGGAGGTCTGCTCTGGAAAACAGAGGAATGAAGCTTAGTCGCAGTAAGACAGAATACATGTGTGTGTGAATGAGAGGGAGCCAGGGGGAACGGTCAGGTTACAGGGAGCAGAGACGAAGAAGGTGGAGGACTACTTAGGGTTTAACGGTTCAGAGCAACGGAGAGTGTGGAAAAAAGATGAAGAGGCGTGTGCAGGCAGGTTAAAATGGGTGGAGAAAAGTGTCAGGTGTGTTGTGTGATAAAAGAGTATCAGCGAGAATGAAAGAATTGGTGTTCAAGACGGGGGTGAGACCAGCAACATTGTACAGCTTAGAAAAGTGGCATTGAAGAAAAGACAGAAGGCAGAGCTGGAGGTAGCAGAGCTTAAGATTTTGAGGTTCTCTTTGGGAGGGACGAGGATGGACAGGATCAGGAATGAGTACATCAGACGGACAGATCATGTTAGATATGTTGGAGATAAAGTCAGAGAGGCCAGATTGAGGTGGTTTGGACATGTTCAGAGGAGAGACAGTGAATACATTGGTAGAAGGATGCTGCGGATGGAGCTGCCAGGGAACAGCCGAAAAGAAAAGAAGAAGAAGAAGATCAGCTGTAACATTGAAGTGATTAACACATCTAATGCATCTGTAATGATAATACAATATCATATTCATCTGATAGTTTTAGATCAACCTTCGCAGTCTTAGTTTTACTGATAAATGTTTTTAATTCCTTTTCAGTTTTTAAATCATTTGCTGCTTTCCTACGCGCAAACACAAACACACACACACACACACACAGACATGATATGCACTGAGCACCTTCTGTTACTGTCTCTTCACAACACACTGAACCTTGTCTTCAAGCTGTGTCCATATGTACATCATAATAAACCATTTACGCCTGCCTTTGAACAGCTTTACCTCTATGTATGAAGTCACAATGAGAGACATGTTGATTTACACACAATGCTCATTAAAGAACAACATGGTATAGTACTAACGTGGTTGGTAGTGGTAGCACGTCAAGCATGAGCTCATAAATAACTGTACTGACAAAAGCATGTGGATACTTTATAGATCTATTCAGCAGCTAAATTTAACAGGTAATACAATTTAGCTCAAACATATTGTAAGACTAAGGAGAAAAACATGGAAATTATATTAAATCTGTGGCTGGATATCCAGTTCTGTCACTCTCAAGTTTCCCACTGTCAGCCCAATGACATGAATTTGCCCTGAGACCTGCTGCTTTTAATACCTGACTTTTCTTATCTATTCTTTCTTTCTGAGAACCTTCACATTCTCAAAGACAAAAATTATGTAAAAATTAATGGCCAAAGTTATATAACAACTTAATGCGAAGCAAAAAAATCATAGTTGGCAATTTAATACAATTTTTTCTTCACGGATCATTAAGTAGTACAGACTTCCATGGGACTTTTTTTATAGCATCACTTGTATCACAGTGAAATTATAAATATGTCAAGTGGTAAATGTGCTACTGATACTGTATCACTGTAAAATGCACAGTTGCAGTGCTGGAAGCACAGGAGAATATATAGAGGTGTAATTGTGGTGGTGGTTGTGGCTCTGCCAAAAACTTTTGCTTTCTTGTTGACACCATATGTACAATTTTATGGAACCATAACTAGCTAGAAGTTAAAGCTTGATGGGCTTAGCCACTGTAAAAGGTTATTTCTACAACATTTCAGCAGTTCTCACCTCTTCATCCTTTTCAAGCTCTAGCCCTGTCTCCAGGAGTTTTTTCTCAAAATCCTCCCGCATGATGCGCTTGTCATCCTCATGATAGTCAGCCTGTTGCTCTTGGGCGGCGATCTCTGGGTCTTCCTTTGGCTGCAGTGGAGCTCGGCTGTTTTTTGTGCTGAAGCTGCGCCGAATCCGTTGCATGAAGCTGTTGTCACTAAACTTGGATGACTGGCGGCGTATGCTGCTAGGCTTCTGGATTGGGTATACCAGCACATAGTCAATCCGCCGCTGCCCATCGGAGAAGTATGGACCTTGTTGTATATACAGGGGTGCGTCATCTGCATAAAGATTTTTCAATGGCTAGAAACAAGACAGAGAGAGACAGACCATCATGACTTCCTGTATATCCAAAAATCTCTACATTTTACACAATGTGTAAAATGTTTTTACACATTTTTTTTTTACACATTTTTCCCTAATGTGAAATAACCCAAACTGTTCCAAGTTTAGCAGAGCAGGAGATGATCGCAAAGAGTTGCAGGCTGACCGTGGAAAAAGTTCAGGGTCGCCACAGCGGATCATTTGTCCACTTGTTGATTTGGCACATTTTTACACCAGATGCCCTTCCTCATGCAAAACTCCCCAATTTCACCAGGCTTTGGGACCAGCACTGCACAGCTGTGGAAGGGGATGGGCAGTTTGAGGTTCAGTGTTTTGCCCAGGGACACTTTGACATGTTGTTGGGGAGAGTCAGGCGCAAATGTCTGACCCTAGTTTGGTGGGCAGCCACTTTACCAACTGAGCCACTGCCGGCACTCGAAGCTGAATTGCTGGTAAAGCTCTTATTTTAGATCATCTTGTTATTGTTGAAAGATGTGTAAGTTGTTGCTTTTGTGTTGGTGTGGTCTTTTTTTTCCTGTGGAGCTGACTGCAGCATTAACAAGCCAAAGTAATTTCTCTCTGTGTTTATAAAGTTTATAAATCTGAAACCATAAACATTTCTTTCAGCATTTGTACATATTGCGTACTTAAGAGTACAGGGGTACACCAAATCATGGGCAAAATATTTCGATCATGTCGTGGGCTGACCTGTGATTCTGGCCCCTAATAAACTTACTTGAAATGTAACACCATTGAGAACATAGTACTCTATATAACATAGAAAAATCTGTTTTTACAGCAGAGTCATGTAGCCATATCATGAAATATTTAATGTAAGCAATAAGGCATGTGCAGATAGTCAAATACATCCTGGACTACTCATGTATATTTAGCAATTTCCAGCTTCATTTAAATAACAGGTTTTGTTTTTTTATACTTTTTTTATACTTTTTTATACTCTCTTGTTCAGTGAATGCAAGCATTCACTATTCTGGTTAAAAGAAAAGAGAATTTCAAATAAGGGAGAAGTTATACTAATTTGGCTTCCCCCCTTTGTACATTGTTGTTATACCGCAGGACACTTTTGTTTAATAGATAAGATAAGCAATATAAAGAGTCTCAATATGAACAGTCTCATAAGTCTCACCATAATTCAATTAGGATCAATGCTGCAGACTAACAAAATGTCTGTGACCTGAGCTAAAATATGGACATTTTAAATCATTTGTTATTCTCTTTTACAACTAACAATGTTGACCATTTATTTTCTAAATATATTATCTGATGCAAACAAAAAAACCTCTGTGTGCTCTGACCTTGTCTAGTTTATCTGATTACAGCCCAGTGCTGCCACTTGATGAACTAAAACTGCAGGCTATTTGTTGTCCTGCTAACTGTGTGTGTGTGGGTGTGTGTGTGCACGTGTGCGTGTGTATGTGTTTGCTGCCTTCGGTTATAGTAACATTCTTCTGACAGAACAGTTAGGCAGACACTGGTCACACACACAGATCCTCAGCTGCTTTTACCGATCCCCAGTAAGTTACATATGGTACAGAACAAAAAGCTGGCTGTTCACCCCACTCTATGATCTAACTAACCTTTTTCTTTTTTTATATCCCATAGAAATTTATGATTAATGATGATTTCTTTTCAATGTGCCACCAAATCATGGAGACATAGAAAGATAAGCATAAGCAATAGCGTAGAAACAACAAAACAAATATAAAAATTTAATATGTGCCACAGTATTCCTCACTAGTTTTGACTGTGGTGAAGAAAATATAAAACATTTTTCCCCTGCTGATGCTCTCTTGATATGGATGTTTATCACATTCACTGTTTTAGGGTGTGCCTCCAGTTCATACTGGCAATAAATTGATTCTTTGCTAAAGCCATATGGAGGTGATTGAGGATAAATTCCAAAGCCTTCTATAAAAATACATATTTAAGAGCGTATATAAAGCTAATATGAGGTTTTGGCAGCCTATGCTCATCAAATCAAGTTCATATCTTCCAGTGTTAAATACTTTTTGGTGATAAAACAACACAGAAAAACATTTTGTGTTTTATTTTCCAATAGCAGAATAGATAGACTCATAAGGCGGCAGCTTTGGAAGATATACATTTAGTGTGACTAATTTGGAACGCTGCAGCCCTACGTTGTCTTTTGATAAAAGTTTTGATACATTTTTGCATGGATAGAAGGTTGGATTTTGGCTGCCATACTGTATTTATGAAGCGTCTTTGGTGGCCAGTATTAACAGGACTGATTCAGTGTTCATATAGAAACCTTTTTGTTGTTTCAAGACAGATTTATCATTTCTTAAAACATTAGTTAATATTCAATCAAATTAATCTGTTTTATTCTAATAAAACCTGCGAATATGACTATCTTCTATGATTTATTCTATTCTTCTATGACTATCTGTCCGATATTTCATTGTAATCCATCCATCTAATGTTCAGACACACCTGCTTCTTGTCAGTCTGTTTTTCAGTCAGAGAATCAACAAAGTCATTTGGATATCTCCCAAGCAATCATAGTTCATGCTATTACAAAAACAGCACTGGTAAAAGTCACCTATGATCTTATCTTGGCTTCACATAATGGGCTAGTCTCTATACTTGTTCTGTTAGAGCTTAGTGCTGCATTTGATACTACTGATCACAACATTTTATTACAGAGACTGGAACATGAAATTGGAATTAAAGGAACTGCACTAGGTTGGTTTAAATCTTATCTATCTGATTTCAATGTGTTCATGTTAATGACGAATCCTCCATGCACACAAAGGTGCATGGAGGAAATATATATGGAGTTCCACAAGTCTCTGTATTAGGACCAATACTTTTTACTTTATATATGTCTCCTTTAGGCAACATTATTAGATAAACAATGTTTATTGATCAGCATACCCAGCTCTATCTATCTGTCGAACCAGATGATAAAAATCAATTAATCTAGCTTCAAGCATCCCTAAATGGTCTGCACTTATATAGCGCTTTTCTACCTATTGGCACTCAAAGCGCTTTACACTGCTTCTCATTCACCCATTCGCACTCACAATCATACACACTCACACACCGATGGGGCTCCTTTCCTCCTCTTGTCCCTCTCTACTCTTCTCTCACCCCACAACTGTATGACATTAACTTAGTGTGTTCTTTCTCCCATAGTTGTCTTTGTCTTTTTCTTTCTCCCTCTCTCTGTCCCTTTCTGCAGGTGTCCTCGACTTTGGAGCCGTGTGTTTTCCAGTGCACAGCTACTGGTCCTACCAACCTGCCCCATTTTTGTTGTTGCTTTTTGTTGCTCTTTTCTTTTCTCTGTCCACTTTCCACTCACTGTAAAGTGCCTTGAGATGAATTTGTTTTGAATTGGGGCTATATAAATAAAGTTGAATAGAATTGAATTGAATATCATGACAGGGAAAGGTTGAAAAAAATCTGAATTTTATGTAAACATGCTGTGCCGAGAACCAATTGGGAGCATTTTGATTTGTGTTTACCCACCTGTTTTTTTCAGAGGCCTTTATCTTCTTCTGAGGCAAAATTTGTCGCTATGGTGACCACCTACACTTAGGATTTACAATCTACTGTAGGAAAGTGTAGTAGAGTTTTTACCAAGTGGTGGAGAAAGCTACATGTAAAATATGTATATGTAGTAGCAATAATAGACAGCGTAATCGGTATGGGATTTTGTGATAGCTAATATGCAACACCTGATGGTGATAAAGAGGCAATAACACAGCAATAAATGTGGAGAAGATCACAAAGGCCGCTATCAATAAAAGAAGCACATACTGAATGGAGGTCAATCATCAATCATCGATCAGCAATTAAATACAAATAAATTAGTGACTCAGTAGGCACTGCACTGAAATGAAAAGCATCCTCTCTACAGCAACAGCCTTTATATGTGCTCTAAATGGAGCATGCCACACACACATGCTTATTTATGTTCAGCCCTCTCTTTTAACAGGAAGTAGTCATAGCTGAAAAGGTGAGAGGTCGCTGCTCAGCGGGTGCACAAGGATGTGATGGTGGAAGCATTTACCAGTAGGATTTCCTTTCTCACTAAGCCACTGGGAAATGAGGTTCTCCTCTCCTCCGGGCTTCCACAAGCACATACTCTCCCCACATACACACACACACACACACACACACACACACGCGCACAGACATATTTCTGACCCATAAAAAGCCCAAGGCTGAGACAACCCAGCAATTTTCAAGTCAATAAATGTTTTTCACAGAAACCGCATGGAGTGGCTGGAACAGTCTTTGCATGTCGAAGGTTCACTTCACAATTTGTTACTGGAAATTGGACTTCAGTAACCAGCAAGGCAAAATAATACATTTGGTGAAGGTCCAGTGGTACTCTGGTGGTATTCTAATCTATATATCATCTACTGAAACTGGCCTGTTAAAGTAGTATGTAACCTATTGATTTTTATTGATCTATTGATTACTACAAATATGCTCCAAAATGTTAATGTATAGGGGTAATGTGGAGGCTTCCTGTGATACTAAGTCATTTAACAGCACTGAAAGCAGTGTGGCAATATTTGCAACAATTTTTCTTTCCAGTTTCTTTCTAGCAATAAAATTGCCTCACTATAAATCTTGAGTTTTGAGCTTTGTCATCTGACTACACATATTGATACTTTGTTTGATTTAATTTTCAATAGCTAATGTCAATATGAAATATTTAGCCCACACATACTGTAGGGGGAAGATTATAGTATGCCACAATTTGCCTAAAGCACTACTTGATTGACTGGGCTAGTTCAGTTCTCGTAAAGCGACATGAGAGTGAAACCAAACAGTTATGTTTTAATGTCTGTGAACTAAGCTATTAATATACTATTCTCTATGGGTTTGTGATTATGCAAAACCTTTGACATTAGATGGATTTGTTTGTCCCACTAAAAATAAAACAAATAGGTTAGTGTAGCATTTAAAGGACAACTGCTGTATTTCCATCAATCCCTATACATACAATAAAACCAATGATGGCTAATGTGTTTTTTGTCATTTTTGGACAACAGATGTCTACACCATACAGTACTTGAATAAACTAATCCATGCTGCATACTAACAAATCCCCTGTGAGTAAAATAGTACATGGTCTGCACTTATATAGCACTTTTCTACGTATTGGCACTCAAAACACTTTACACTGCTTCTTATTCACCCATTCGCACTCCCAATCACACACACACCAATGGGGGAGCTGCTATGCAGCTGGCCAACACTCACCGGGAGGAACTAAGTTGGGGTTAAGTGTCTTGCTCAAGGACACTTTGACATTTGACCAGAGAAGCTGGGGATTGAACCAACAACTGCAAGATTGGTAGACAACCACTCTACCTTCCTATGCCACAGAAGCAATTCATTGCTAGATTTAGTCCCTGTATGGGGATTGATGAAATTATTATTCATTTAGAAAATGACTGAAGTTATCCTTCAATGCCTATACCTCTATTTTACTTTGCCACATATTAATTCCATCCTGTGGCACAGTTTTAGTAAACTCTATTGAGGATAAAAACTACTAGTCCTGTTTTTTTTTCTTGTATTGGCTGCCATGATAATTGGAGAGTTGTCTGATTAAAAGGGGGGCTGAGCTGCAAGAATATCATTAAGCTTCTCTTTTCACAGTCTGTTCACTCCAGCTCAACCTCGATGTTCAAGTGATTTGCTGCATTTCTAAACCAGACAATTTATTATTGCCCTGACACTTGATGATAAGCTATAGTGTTCTGTAGTGATCATCTGCGAAACATGGTGGTGGAAGTGTCATAACTTTGATCTGCATGAACATGCCAAATCAACACATTCCACTGTGCCAAACCATGAAAGGACAACCACAAAAGCTGTTGATCTTTTTTTAAGGGAATATCAATATCAATATCAGTTGGCAGCATGGTGGTGGAGTGGTCAGAGCATTTCAGCTGCCTCACAGCTATAAGGTCCCTGGTTCAAATCTACCTGATAGCTACAGCCTTTCTGTGTGGAGTTT
This sequence comes from Channa maculata, assembly GCA_020496755.1. Classification (NCBI taxonomy): domain Eukaryota; kingdom Metazoa; phylum Chordata; class Actinopteri; order Anabantiformes; family Channidae; genus Channa; species Channa maculata. Next base: position 28,679,551 of record CM035602.1, read on the forward strand.
GTATGTTCTCCCCGTGCTTGTTTGGGTATCCTCCGGCTACTCCGGTGTCAAACGTATGCATGTTAGGTTAATTCTTATTTATTTATTTAATTATTGTCCTTTTGGCTTATCCCGTTAGTTCGGCTTTGCCACAAGGATCGTTTTGTCAACATGTCTATTTGGCACACTTTTTACACTGGATGCCCTTCCTGATGCAACCCTCCCAAAATTTCTACCAGGCTTGGGAACGGCACTCCGCAGCTGGGGATGGGGATGTGCTGTGGGGGGGTTCAGTGTCTTGCCCAGGGACACTTCGACATGCGGTCGGGAAGAGCGGGGTGTGAACCTCCGACCCTATGGGCAATAGGCAGCCACTCTACCAACTGAGCCACTGCCACCCAAATGCATGTTAGGTTAATTGGTTAATTGACTCTAAATTGCCTGTAGGTGTGGATGTGATTGTGAATGGTTGTCTGTCTGGTGAACTGTCCAGGGTGTACCCGTCTCTCACCCAATGACAGCTGGGATCCGATGCAGCCTCCTGGATAAGCGATTATAGATGGATGGATGATATCAGCAACAAGTGTTTAAAAGTAGACCATGGCTATGTGTCACTGCTACTGCAAAATAATAACTTCCTGTTGTTTTCACAAGACATATCAAACATCTTCCCTTCATGCCTCCCCCAAAGAAGACACCACAAATTTTGAAATTATAAAGCAGCAGCACTGTAAAAATCAGCCATACACAGACACCCCCATCGATGTTGGGGGATGCTAGTTTGAAATTAGTTTAAATCCTGGTTAATATAGATACAGTGTCTTACTATTGACTCATTGCTTCTGCTCTTGGTGTTGACTAAGTCCACATCTGTGTTCTTTTCCTTTCCAGTGACTGGCAGGTAGTTGTCACTCTTCTTCATTGTGATGGGTGCCTCTTGCTGTGGGCTGCCCGTGTGCTCATGAGCCAGGGAAGGAGGACCTGATAGAGGAACACAGAGATCTGGCATTAGCCATGTGTGTCAGAATGCTGGAGATAACACTGCCCATGATGAAAAGCAGAATCAAGGATGTCTTATATATTTTTTTTTTCACTAGATTTCTCCTTTTTTTCTGAAAAGCTGTCACAGGAGATATGAAATTCACTGTCATCCACAGCCGTGTGATGTGTTTGATGTTATTAAGCTTCCAGTTGAGAATTACAGATTTGTAAGGTAATTGGTAGTAAATGTTATTTGTGTTGGTATATTTTGTCACTCGCTTGACGTCAGTCATTGTAAGAGGATAGTGGGCAATACTGTTTTAACAATACCAAATTTTTTACTTCATTACCAAGATAGTTAAACGATATCCAAAACATGAAACTCAAAAAATAAAATTATGAATTTTGAAAAATCCCAATAGAAATACAAAATGCAGAACACAGACCTTCACCTAGGAGGTGTTTTGAGTACCTTGTAATCATTATACGATTATTTAACAGTGCAGTATCTAATCCTGAGTTTGAGCTTCAACACCACGAGGTTCACTGTAGAGTTAATGTAATTTATTTTTTTACTTTCAAGCTCTGTAAAACCCTTGTTTGGGTGTTGCATTGCTTTCCATGTATGTACAATTGTTGTGTTTTTATAGATTATTAAAGCTTTCACTGAATAAAATCCCTTTGTGGATGTCTGTGCTTTACTGTGCATATTGTTAGTAATAGAAATAATTATAAATAAAAATGTACAATACGTGCCATGATTGCCATTACCAGTAACTACTTTTGGAGTAAAAACTGATCATTTATTACTTGAATTGTTGATCTACATACTTATAACTGCCTCATTTTCAGCACAAATTAATAGTAAAGATACTGTCACAAGTGTGACCGTTTGCATAAGAGATGTTGGCCACAGATGTAAGTTAAAGAAAAATTTTATTTTATCTTAGGTCACCAAATTGATGTGGTAAAAAGCTTTCTTACCACTAACTAAATCACACTTATACACACTTATAAGCGTGGTGTAATTATGTTATTTATTACATTTGTTAACCTGTTTCTCTTTAAAGTCATGACAGTAATATCCACTATGCCTGCAGACAAACAGTGGAAAGAAAGCAATGCTCACACTGCACTGCTGTCATATTAATGAGCAGAAACACACAACCTGACCACAGACAGCAGTAAGACATGTCTTTATAAACTTTTTCAGGTCAATAACTAGAAGTCCTATAAAGCACTTAAAACATTTATGATTTATCCTATGATTCAGGGGGCCATGTGGATACTGATGCTTCTAAACTTTTTTCTGCATTTCCGCATCTTACATTATCTTTCTGTCTAAAACATTTCTCCAGTTCAGGTGATGTCATCCATATGAGTTTCAGAAGACTACAACCCTCTTAGAATGATCAACATGATGATGTCATCTGAACTTAACTCCTCCCGATGGTGTCATCTAATGAATTTTTGCAATTTTTGCAAGATTTAATGCCATTAATATATACGTACTCCCTAAACTAGCTTCAACACCATTAAAATCTAATTGGAAATCAGTGAAGTTGCCCTTTAAGTCAGTGCTTGTGCTCGTCCTTTTCCTTTATTACCTCAGATTTTGAACTTGACTTCGTTATTGTTATTTTCAAAAAATCATGTCTCTTTCCTGTATTTACTAATTCATGGCATCAAAATCTCAAAGGACTAGCTGAACATATCGAACATTACATTCTGTTGAGTGAATGTTACTTCGAAATGTCCCCTGCACTGCAGTTTTTGGTATTGTTGACTCAACTATTGACTCAACACTCAATAGTGTGGAGTGAATTTTGAAAGTGTTCTCTTACACAGTCAAGCAGAGAGAGCTTCATCCAAGACCAGCTTAGTAGTTTGAGCTCCTTCTCCTTTGATAAAATTAAGTATGATGCCTCAAATACATATACAGCACATTACTACAGGCATTTATTGGTGTGTATAGTGCATTACAGTGGTGCAACTGGATAGGTCACTTTGTGGCACAAGGAGCCTTTTAGAGTTGCAGAATGACTGCAAAAACAAGTTGTTTTACAAACATTTTAATGACCTGCATGTTTGCCTGACAAGCAACCTTTCATTCTGGTGGACATAAGGACTGCCCTCTGTATGGTGGAATGTTCGCATTCTGCTACAAACCCTCTTAGAAGGAAGTTTGGTGGTGTGAAATGTGTACCTAAGTTCAACCATGACTCCAGACTTTAGGTTGTGTTAGCTAAACACAACCACATCAGATGACACTGATGACACATTAAAATTATACCAAGGCAAGGCTTCAAAATAACACTGGCTCAGATGGAATGGTGCCTTGGGTGACGAAACAGATATGGTTTGTTTTACTTTCTGCAGCTCAAAATACCTTAAGCAAACTTGATGTTATGTTTAGAACAGTCAGCCTTTTTGTGCACTGAATATTTAATGCAAATATGCCTCTTTCACCAAATTTATACTCTACCGTATGTTCTTATTTTGTAATGTGTTTTACAATATATTTTATTGTATGAATAAAGCACTTGCTGGAGTCAATTGCTTGCCACTGCCAAAAAGAATGTTCAAAGCTTGGAATACACATTTTATGCTGTGCACAACAATATATAGGCATTAACAGTTATTCCTTAACCATACAACCCTGCCAACCTTGCGAGACTTGTCAATAGTCCAGAGTACAAACAGGTGGCTCCCAGCATGCTTCTTGGATTTAGTTTCAGTGTAAATCAACATTTACCATCATTAGTTCAACTGACAGAAATCTGAACCTGGCTGAGTTAGGTAGACATAAATGATAACCTGTGTGGTTATCATTTATGTCCACCTAACAATCCAACGTCAGTGTATTAGGCAGAGATGGTGTCTCTCTTGAGTTTGACTCAAGTCAAATCATGTGACTAGTCACTGTTATTAGTAAGAGGTTAGAAATTGTACATTTTTTCCATAGCTGATGGAATAAATAGCCATTAGTTCAAAGCTCAAATTAAAAAGTAACATGATAACTAATACTTCAGTTGAGCTGCTCAATCACCCAGTGTTAGTCCCGTCAACCTGCCGTGCTCATAGTTAAAACGTATGGTTTACGCTCAATTAGTCTCTAAAGACACAGCGGCTTCTGTTTAAGGTCATGACTCTTATGGATGTGATCAAACAATATGTTCACACAATAACAAAACAACAAAATCGAGATTGTCCAGTACATATAAACCACAAATAATCATATAGGGAAACTGATGACTCTTTGTTTCATTGATAGAGTCCCACATAATTCTATAAATCATAATGTCAGCAAATATTTTAGGCTATTATCTATGGACCAGTATAGAATAAAGAACAGCTATATATTATATATTAGCAAAGCATTATCTTTATGTAGAAAAATGCTTATTTTTTTCTTAAAGCTGCACTAACAAATGTGCCAAATATGAGTTATACTGTCAAAACCAGAAAATAATTAGTATATAACTTACATAAGTATAATAATATATAATATTATATAACATTTCTACATTTCAAGGTCAGCTGCAATGTTACATGCTATGCAATGCTAAAACCCTAAAACATTTGTCACTTCATTGTTTTGGTTTCACAACATAGACATGTACTATTGAAGTACAGTATTCTTTGGATTTAAGCAGCTGCCCTTAGCTCTTTTGACTCAAAAGGCTCTGAAATCTCACTCACCAGCACAGACCCACTTAGAGCCTAAAGAGCCAGAGATTTCCCTCATGGGAAATAGGACGTTTTACCAAGTCGACTTTATGTTCCACTGCCCATAAAATAGCATTTGGCAAGTTCAAAGGAATCTGTAATTGATTACTTATTACACCTTTGTCATTAAACAAGCCTCTCTTTTAATGGGGCTTACTGTCTCCTCACACTTCAAGCTACAGACAGTCTGTCCCCTGAATGCAGAGTGAAATGAATGTTCCAACAGCTGGATACTGATCAGCTGGCCAACAAGCAAAATGTCATAAAACATTTATTTAATAAGTTACAAAATGACATCGCTCAAGTGACCAGAAGATAATAAAAAGCATAAGTTGATACATTGAATTATAATAAAAAATTATCTGCATTTCAAAGATCGCAAACTGAAGGAGATTCAGTGAGTGATTGTGTGACTTATTCATATACCTACAAATTGAGAACAACTTTGAATTTGGGCTCTTGTTAATTCACAAAGCAGACAGCAAGTAGTTATACTGTAATATTCTCCAGCTCTGCATATATCTTAAGCTCCAGCTGCTTGAAAACCTGGAACCTAGTGTCTGTTTAAGGTTAATGAACAAATGTCCCTGAGGTCAGGTTGGACCAGTTGGAGCTACATTGTAATATAAATGTGTGGGTCATAGCTTATGACTGAGCTAAAACAGGAGAAGAAATATTTTTGCTATACTATACATAATAAAATGCCCATCGTGGTGATAGCAGTCAGACTCCGCCACATGATGTGGGGGCTCCCTGCTGTACCAACGCGCTCATGTGCGTCATATCAACAGCAGCAATTCACCTAAACCATCCAAAGGGAGCATAAACTGCAAAGCTTTAATTTCTCCCTGCTCCTCAGCGCTCATGCACATCACAGTCCTCATCCACATATTCCTGGCTTTTATGGGGAAAAAAAAGTGGAAAGCAATTCGCGCGGACAATAAAGCGCTCTTACCGGGCTCATGTGCACTATCGCGATTGTGTCCGCTCCCGACCGGCTCGTCTCCATTATCTTGACGCTCCATTTGGTTTAAGCGGCGCTCACGGTTCCTGGAAAGACCCAAACCAGATCCGCAGCTCTGTGCCTCTCTGTGCTCCTTCACAGTGGCTTGCGCTATTGCATGGAGACGTTGGACGGAAAAGCTACAGTAGCACTTCTTCTTTGGGAAACCTGACGGACTATTGCCAAATAGTGGGTCCAAAATGAGCTGATTGTTCAGATGAAGTGTTTGTATATGCAGGAATCTGTCTGAATGACATTCTCCGTCTGAGGGAGACTGCTTTTTGTGTGTGTTAGGTGATGCTCTGTTAAGCAGAGTGAGAACGTGTGCGAAAGCTCAGCGAAAATCATGCCAAAACTGGTTTACAAGGATGCTGCATTCATCACCCACAGGAAATGTGAACTTCCTAAATGTAACTGTAAATCCTTTGTTTGATTTTAATTTAATTTTAAAAGTTTGTTTTTAATACAGTTTCTTGCTCGATGTGTAGCCCTTGAATAATTTTTTGATTGATCATAAATACGGCTGATCTGATAAGGGTTATAGTGAAAGTTTCCCTCAGTTTCTTGTTAAGGTGGAAGATTAAATATTTGCGTCTACAACATTTACTACTACATTTGTAATAGTGACTTTGAAAAATATTTATATTTCTGATCCATAGAAAAGATTTGCAAACAATACTAAATCACACCTTTCTTCTTTAAAAAAGACAGAAACCAGAGTTCGACCACGCAACAAAAATGTAGAATGCCAGTTATCTGCTCCTATAATTGGCCTTTTCTTTATAATATTTTAAAAGTACATGTAAACATGTAAACTTTGCATACACAAAATGAGCGAAAGCTGAGCTCTAGTCACTACTCGTCACGGACAGGATTCGAAACTGAGCGGGGACCTCTTGGCCAGCGTGAAAATATGTGATATAATTTTTAATTAACATTTTTAAATTTTAATTTCAATGCCAATGTTGCCTTATGACGTATTGTTATTTCCTTTAGGTCTTGAATGCAGCTTTGCTCTTCAGCTCCTGCACTTGGTGCGCCCGCCGGTGCCGCCCACTCGCGCTGGGGTCTTCCAGTATAGGCGTTGAGACCGCACTAGAGCATCATGTAGTGGTCTCGCTCCAACACTGACCACGTGAAGAGAGGAGAAACTCACTGACAGTGATCGGCTCAAAACAGCAACAGCAGCAGCAAGAGGAGCACTCCATGACTGATCGGGAGCTGTTATTTAGTTTGAAACCAATAGTTTGCAGTGGCGGTATACTACGTTTCCGTAAATGACAACACTGAGAGGATATGTTTTTGCAGGCTAGTTTGCTTTCCATTCCTCAGGTTTCCCACAGCTCGGTCACACCGCTGCGTGATGCCAGGGGGAGCGAGGACGCGCTCCTTGCCTGGATGAGATGCAGAGCGCATGAAACCAGGTTAAGGCTGAAACCAGCTTTCCTCCGGCCGCATTTTGAACAGGTGGCGCCATGAACGCAAATTAAACGATTAGACATATAGCCGCATTGTAGATGCCACACACTTTCCCCCGCACTGTTCACAGATCAGTCAGTCAATCACAGCCTATCTGTGAAACACACGGCGAGCCCTCCTTGCTCAAAAATTTGCCTCAGGACATAAGCTCAGTCGAGCTTCGTGCAGCATGGAAAGCAAAATCCTAAATATTTAACCAACCGCTTCATTCCGATACTGTAAAACAATCATTCTCGTATTGTAACAATACAATTCATGTGGTGAAATTATACAAAGTGCAGCAAAAGAACAGAACAAACCAATTCGACAAACGCAGGCATTGGACTAGTTAATTTAAAGCTATGTGTAAAAAACATGAAATAATTATTCACCTTTTCTCCAGAGTTCAGAAAAAGACATATGGGTAGAAAGTAAGTGTAATACTTCCCTTCTCACCTGTGTGCAGAAGGGGAGGAGGAGGAAGTTTCTGTCCTCTCAGGTAAAGTCTCTCCTCCCACACTAACATGAAATCATTTGTGAGTCATGCAACGTGCAAAGACATGCAACTGCTGATTGGCCAGGAACTCAGAGAGAAGACAAGCTATCCTACACCAACAGTATACATCCTGTAAGAGCCACAGCCGTGAAACTACCTCTTATCTTTGTAGGGGAACTGATACTGCACTGCTTTCGTATCTGTATATTCTGTGAATGAGGACTGAGGCACTGTGATTTTAGCTAAATCCACATGAAGTCCCCTTAGGTGACACACACATTCCCATACAGACATGTGGGGACTTGCTGTGGACTGCAGTGGCAGTTTTCCCATCCCAAAACTTGCCCCCCCTCCCCTAAAGTGTGTTTTCCTACCAAATCCTTCAACAACATTCACATTTTCATATTCAAAGTGTGTCTGCTTGCTGTCATATAAGGACAAAATGTAGAAAGTCTACCTGCTTCATTGACATTATATTTGGCTTATACTATGGCTGGAGTACCAGCATGTTTTCATTTTATACCATTTTGAGGGATTGCAGCAGTAATTCTGAATATCAATAATTAATGTTAGTCAAACTACACAACACAATGGCGATGCTCAGTAATACTGCTACTACTGCTAAGTATTTGTAGAAGTAGCAGCAGGGGAAGTTTTTGAGGGTGGCTAGTGGCTAAAGTCAGGCCATCCCACACAGAATCACAAATCTTATGTAAGAATCACAATGCAACAGCTGTAGCAGCTCCCGGCCACAGGAACTAAAATATTTTTTCAATAATTTTTGAATTATCATTGGCCCAAACATACACCAGTTTGTTTTTTTTTAATAAAAATTAGGACAAATTAATTGGTCGTAACATGCTTTTGCATTGTATACAGTTTCTGTGCCATTATTTTGAAATTCAGCTTGAAATGTCATTAGGTAATTACAGAGAAGACTTAACTGTTTAGCTCCTGTTTGCACCACAAAAATAATAAATAATAATAAACAAGAACGAGAGTATGCTCAGTCTCTTCTTCTGTTCAGCTGGTTTGCGCCATGTGCCATATTATTTCATGGCCTTACATGTGCAATGTGAGTTGAGAGACACTTGACAAAATGTATAAAGTCTAATCAGACAGGTGAGTTATGTGTAAACTTGAATAAAAACTAATATATTTGTTTTTGATCACTTTCTCTGTGTGTTGTGTTAAACTGATAAATGAGACGTCTCATCATGAACTGCTATGTTACAGTTGTGGTACCATAGCAGTTAAAACATAAGCATAGGCAACATAGTAAAATGATCATCATTAAAGTACACAATGCTTCACACTCGAGTCAAACCATGGCCTTGAAAGTCCTGTGTCCTGTTGTGCCATCGAATCACCTTACTGTGAGCACTTTTGGCTTTGTATACTATGTCATTGCTCTAGGTTTGAATTATTCATGCACCGTGGTTTCTCTTGTACTTGGCCACAGCCCTGTGCATCTCATACCGACACAAACCGGTACTTTTATACTGTAAAGAATTGTCACATAGATATACAGGAAAATACAGAAGGGTTGACAGCATATTACAGTTTTTTCTATAGTAATACTATTATAATAACATATATCAGAAAACATTATAGTGCTGTATTTTATTGTAAATACAGTATACTAATGGCAGAGTGGCCGCAATATTATTAATAATCCAAATAAAGTACCATGTAGTCATTTTTTTAAATAGAGCATTAATGACAGGCAGTTCCTATGAATTAAGGCACTGTCTTTCCTGTAACCTTGCCTAACAATTTTACTGCAATATACATATACATATACAGTACTCTTGTTAACTAAAATATACCAATAAAAATTATATGGAAATAAAGAGAACATAAAAATCTATTGTGTAAACAAACATTTATTATTAACAAAAGGCAGCACCAATAAAAAATGTAACTTAATTTGCTAATACAAACAGTTTTCACCATTACAGTTGTAAATTTCAGGTATGTATAATGGAACACTGGATAATTTATACATCTTGTCAGTGTACTGCTGCGTCCTTTATAAAAAATGCACAATTTTTCAATGGGATTGAGAAATAACATATTCAGACTTGAATAGTGTTTTACGCAAAAAAGTGCTATAAAATTTGCTATAATACAATAAACTTTACGAAACATCATCTCTATAAACTAGAACAACTTAGCTTAACTCCGTTATTAAAAGCAAAAATTATTAAATGACATAAACAGGTTTTTTTTAAATCATAAAGGCAAAGCTCCAAGTCCTTTCAGATTCAATTTGATCAAGTGTCTATCAAGACTCTGCTAATCGTTTTGTATAAAGTGAAGTTCAAAGACAAAACACAAAAACTTTGGTCTACTTGGTTCTTCTCCCTCAATCAGTTCAGTGGTTGTATGGACCATCTCCTCCAACATGCTATAATGTATCTCTTTAACACATTTACACTGTAGCTCTGGTGTTTGGTTGATACAATTTATTTTATTCACAGATGCAACTGAAATTGCTTGACAGACAAAATTTAAAGGAAAGTCGTGATAAGAAAGTTGCAAGAAAGAAAGTGCAGAAAGGTCTAAGTGGACCCTAAAAAGACCAGAAATATCTGTGCACTTTTGTGCACAGGGCTGATGATGTTACAGTCAATGGCAGCGGTACACAAGGTCACAGCTCTGTACTGAACTCTTCTTCCACAGAAGGTTCTCTTCTCCCTTACATAACCACTAGCTATTGTATGCTCATACAGGCCTGAATTGCAGTGTTGAGTCAACAACTGGTTATTTATACATAGGGCTAATTATCACACACAATTTCATTTCCACTGCCGGCATGGACACATCCGTTTTTCCAAGTCACAACTAGACCCTGTAGTTAAAATTGTCTTCTTCAGCCGGAGAACAACATGGACCTGTTCCTCCAGTGTGTTTAAAACTTCTTCGCATTCACATCGCACAAACATTTTATGACATTTATTTGACAACGTGACAAACAAAGTGTCCCTACTGAACAAGTGGCTGTATATGTATTTTAAAGTCCTGACATGCTGCTGTTGGGGCTATTTTGCCAATGCATTAATTGAAAGACAACACTCTCCACAATGATAAATATTTGAAGAAAACTGATTCAGAGAAGACTTTGATGTGTTCAGAGGTGGGAGGTAAAAAGCTACAAATACTACAGCACGAGTGAACAATCTTAACCATGAGTGGAGGCAATTTATTGTTGGTTTTAGTGTCTGCTCATTTTCTAAATAAATCATACTTTCAGTAATCTAAACGGCCAATGAGATACTTGTCTCCATGCTTCAAAATATTACAAAGTGTCTTTTGGGCATCAGCTGTTATGAGATGCCTAAAAATGAGCTGCACTATATTTGCACCTGTTCATTTGCAGCCTTCTTCGTGAATTCAAATCAGTGTGTAAATTAGTCCAAGGTAAATGTGCATGGTCTGTTTGGAAATGCTCTGCATATACAGATGAAGAAACATTCATCCTACTCAGAGGATGATGTAATGCTGATGCAAAGGAAGAGCTTTGAACTAATTCAACATACATCAAGATATTCTGGTGCAGGTAATTATTGTACGAGTTTCAGTGTCTGCCTGCAAATCTGGAAATTAATGTAAGTCAATGCAATCTCCCCTGAAGTCATAGAAACCAAATACTGTGTGCGTGTGTGCGCGCGCGTATGTGCGCGTGTGTATGCGTGTGTTGGGGTGGTGAAAAGCAGTGTGAGGACATTTTGACAAAGTGAGGATGGTTCTTTCATTTTTGTGACCAGTGAAAGTCTTTTTGAGCATTAAGATTTGGTTTTAGGGTTAGAGTAATATTTGGTTTTGGTTAGGAGATTAGGCATTGCACTGCATGCATTATGTCAATTAGTGTCCTCACTTTGATGCTTGTAGAAATGTGTGTGTGTATGTAAATATTTTGTAAACTTTAATCATTTAGTCAGTCACCCCATACCCCAATTTAAAATGTGTGTTTTTCTGAAATGTTTGTGTATTTCTCAAAATTAAGGTATTTTTAATAAAAAAATAAATTAAAGGACATGCAATGTTTGCATTTCTTCAAAGTCTGACATGCAAGTGTTGTACTAAAAAGTGATTATATAAAGTGATTCTTTGCTATAAAGTCATTTTCTAATAGCAACGCATTCCCAAGGAGCAGTTTGCATGAAACTGGAAAACAGATGAGACAAATAAGAAAATTCAGTTTGTGCAAAATACATTAATTACCTTTGTTGCATGTTTACAAAACACCATACTCTGGTTTCTGAATGTGGTAATGCATTACAGTATAAAGAAACTAGTAGGGAGACTGGGGACGATTGTAACACTTTTCACATTTCATTCAGTTTTTCAGAAACTGTTTATCCTAGAAAGACAAGATTTAAATACATTAAACTCACATCTCTCAGCTACCCACACACTGCTTTAACATTTTTACATGTGACAATATATGTACAATTTATACTTGAATAGACAAAGTCAAATGTTGCAACCGGCCCCATAAAAGGTGACGGTTGCAACACTTCACAGGGACAATTGCAACATTGATTAAAATAACCACCTTTCACATAATTTTGCAGTTTCTTTTTTTTTTTACAGACTGGGTCTTAACAAAGCTAAATTGGCTGTATTAACATAAAAGGTGAAAACCTTTTCAACTAACAACCATGAACAACAAAATGTATTTTTTAAATCAAACGATACACATTAATGAACAATAAGTTCTGTGAAAGCTTGAGGCCAGGTAAGGCCAGGTGAGGTCATGCCTTACACTCCCAACACTGTATCCAGACCTCTTTTGGTTTGGAGTAAATGGTCTGCACTTATATAGCGCTTTTCTACCTATAGGCACTCAAAGCACTTTACTCTACTTCATAATCACACACACACCAATGGAGAAAACTCACCTGAAGCGACCAAGTTGGGCTTCAGTGGCTTGCTCAAGGACACTTCAACATGTGACCGGGGATTGAACCAACAGCTGCGGGATTGGTGGACAACTGCTCTACCTTCCTGTGTCACAGTCATCCCACAATGCCTTGGGGTATAGTCTATATATACACAGAGCAGGTAAAATGTAGGGTACACTATGGCTCTTGCTGATTTTTAAAAAGCTAATTACTAAAATATAAAAGGTGAAATGTCTTCTGACAATAGTCAGGAGGTTTTCAATAATCCATAAAACTTAAATTTTGTTATGTTATGACAAGCCTTTATAATAATTTTGTGATAAGGCACAGTTGCAACAGTGTGGGGAGAGTTGCAAATCTGACCATGATGAAATTGCTACATTAGCTTGACACAATACGTTTGGCACATGTTGCCAATGTGTGTTAAAAGCTTTTAATCAGAAAATGCTGAATAAAATGATATGACTTTCTGCAAGCAGTTTAGACAGTATGTCAAAAAAATCTGACCATGATTAAAAAAATATATATATTTTTAGCTTGAAATATGCTTTTTGAAGAAAAGTCACACAGATCTGTTTTCTCTCTAGAACGAGGAGGAGCTAACTGAGCACGTGCAGTATGAATATCATGACTAAATCTCATTCCTGATTGGAGGAATACCCTATGTTGCAACTGCCCCTTGTTGCAACCGTGCCCCTAATAATATTACCAAACTTATGAGGTAACACATTATTTTACAGCATTAACATGAGAAGTAATAATAAGTAACGCATTACCCTCAAAGCCTAATACAACAGTATTAGGTTTCCAAAATAGCTTGGATACAATGGCTACCAAATAACACACACTTCAACATTTGTGCATGTGACAATATACAGTATGTACAATTTATACTTGAATAGACAAAGTCAAATGTGGCAACCAACCCCATAAAAGGGGACGGTTGCAACACTTCACAGGGACAATTGCAACATTGATTAAAATAACCACCTTTCGCATAATTTTGCAGTTTCTTTTTTTTTACAGACTGGGTCTTAACAAAGCTAAATTGGCTGTATTAACATAAAAGGTGAACACCTTTTCAAGTAACAACCATGAACAACAAAATGTATTTTTTAAATCAAACGATACACATTAATGAACGATAACTGAATGATAAGTTGTGTGAAAGCTTGAGGCCAGGTAAGGCCAGGTGAGCTCATGCCTTACACTCCCAACACTGTATCCAGACCTCTTTTGGTTTGGAGTAACTCTCTAGATGAATAACACAGAACTTCTCTTCTATCCCTGGGAGTCCAGTACCCTGCCTTGACCTCTACTCTTGGGCCTAGCCACTTTATCTCCTTCAAAAATCAATAACGTGTTGTGTGGCAAATTGCAAAGTCCTTTGCCACAGACCTCACTGTCCTGCCCTCATTGTTGACTGCCTCTGCTGCTAATGTCAAACCATGTAGAGGGACACCCCTGTCTGTTCTGCATTTCCTGTCTCTGTAAATGGTCTGCACTTATATAGCACTTTTCTACCTATAGGCACTCGAAGCTTTACATTACTTCTTATTCACCAATTCGCACTAGCAATCACACACACCGTTGGACAAAACTCACCCAAAGCAACTAAGTTGGGGTTCAGTGTCTTGCTCAAGGACACTTAGACATGTGACCAGGGATTGAACCAACAACTGCAGGATTGGCAGACAACTGCTCTACCTTCCTGCGCCACAGTCATCCTACAATGCCTTGGGGCATGGTCTATATAGAAAACACAGAGCAGGTAAAATGTAGGGTACACTGTGAACTTGACTGATTTTTAAAAAGCTAATTACTAAAATATAAAAGGTGAAATGTCTTGCTTTTGTCAGGAGGTTTTCAATAATCCATAAAACTTAAATTTTGTTATGTTATGACAAGCTTTTATAACAGTGTTGTGATAAGGCACAGTTGACCATGATGAAATTGCTACATTAGCTTGACACAATACCTTTAGCACATGCTGCCAATGTGTGTTAAAAGCTTTAAATCAGAAAATGCTGAATAAAATGGTATGACTTTCTGCAAGCAGTTTAGACAGTATGTCAAAAAATTTGACCATGTTAAAAAAAAAAAATTTTTACCTTGAAATATGCTTTTTGATGAAAGAAAAGTCACACAGATCTGTTTTCTCTCTAGAATGAGGAGGAGCTAACTGAGCACGTGCAGTATGAATGTCATGACTGAATCTCATTCCTGATTGGAGGAATACCCTATGTTGCAACTGCCCCTTGTTGCAACCGTGCCCCTAGTAATATTACTAAACTTAGGTAACACATCATTTTACAGCGTTAACATGAAAATAATATTGAGTAAGGCATTACCCTCAACACTGTTGTGTGAGGTTTCTAAAATAGCTTGGATACAATAGCTACCAAATAACACACACACACACACAGGGGGAGGCAAAATGCGTGGGTGGGAGAGAGAAGGGACCCTTAACCCTGCTTCTCATGATCTATTACTACCATTTCCTGTTGTAAGTCCAAAGAGTAAACTTTCTTTAAGCTGCAAGTTGTCTGACATGAAACAACTCAAATGTATCACTGCCCCTGCATCTTCCTGCTCCAGTGCTCTGTTTGCTGTAACTCACTTTTCTGTTGATGTTACAATGCCAGCAGTCAGGTAAGAAAACACTGCCTACTTTCCCAAGTTTTTTTTTCTCAGCCTCAGTAAAGCTATAACCTGAGGAAAAGAGGCAGGTACATACATGGAATCGTTCTATGTCAAGAGAGAGCAGCACAACAAAGGTTACACGTCCCCAAAACCTTCTGGGCCAAACTTCCAGACACCTTCACAAGTGTCAAGGATGATCACATACCAAGCATCACTTTAAATTGCAGTGCAAAAGTGCAGTATGGTTAATGAGGTGTCTCCTCTCAGCTTTGTTCAGTTTCACAGCTCCAGGCTGCATGAGTTTTATCTACAATCCCACAATACCTACAGTTCTTTTGATGAGATATACCTGGACATTTCTGGATGTCCTCCCTGATCAGATTCATACATCATTAACTGAAGACACCTGCACTAAGAAACACAGTATGTGGTGATGTCTATAAGTCACTGGCTGAAGAGGATTTGCAACAGCTGATCTTTGTCTAATTTTAAGGAATTGGACAAACTAACACAATCATACATCAAAGTTGTTTTATGGTTCATCCAATTTTGTTGAACAAAATCTTAATTTAAGTAAATCTAGATGGTGTCACAGTGGATATTATATTTATAATTTGTGTCAGCATAATTTTCCTTACTGTAAATGTCCTATATACCCCATTTTCAAAGCTGCTGGGACAATGCAAATAAAAAGATAAAGCAACAATGAGCAAATCATTGGAAACATATTGTTGATAGTAAACTATACAAAAACAACATATCAAATGTTTGAAACTCAGAATTTTGTTTATTTTATGAAAATAATGTGCTCATTTTGAATTTTTATTAGAGCAGAAAACTTTCACCTCTCAATTTAACAAAATAATGTAAATGTTCGGGATCTGTGGTTTGGCTTTGGGTTGTTGAAATAAGCAAGACCTTCCCTGAAAATTACACAGTCTGGATGGCAACATATGTTGCTTTAAAATCTGTAGATATCATTCAGCATTAATGGAGCTGTCACAGATGTACAAGATACCCATGCTGTGTGCATAAATGCCCCGACCACACCATCTCTGATGCTGTTTCTTAAGCTGTGGACTGATAACATGTCAGATGGTCGCTCTCCTTTTTAGCATAAAGGACACACTGTTTATTATTGCCAAAAGATTTTGACTCGTCAGACCACAGGACAGTTTTCCATTTCACCTTTGTCCACTATAAGCTAGCTTGGGCTCAAAAAGAAGTAAAAATGTTTTTGCAAATCAACAGACACTTTTTTTATTTACAGTGTACACAATGTCCCAACTTTCCTGGTTATGTGGTTTGTATGTTGCTCTGTTCCTGACACACAACATCTGTGTTGTGAATGAGCCTATCGAGACACGTTTGACATTTGGCTTTAAAAATAAAACTTAATTTGACTTTTGATCTAACAAAACATGCAAAAGGTATCTGATATTAGATGTTTCCTCTGGACACATTTGTACATTTTAATAACAACTCCCAGTTCCTATCACTTAACTTAATTATAAATTATATTATATTATCATATGGACGTTCATAGTTCTGACAGATAACTGGCAAGACTAACATTAGTCGCTGGTTGCCAAATTTAGCATCAGTGTGAACAGGACCTAGGTCAAACAGCCCTCCTCACACCAGTGTCCCCAGCAAAAATAACTCCATTTACTGTTTCCCATGCACCATCCTCTCCGCTTCCTGTTGTCCCCCCCCCACACACTATTCCTCCAAACACACATTATCTTTCTGTCTCTCTCTCTGTCTCTCACACCCACACGCATGCACACACATGCAAGCATGCACGCATGTGTTTGTGTGTGTGTGTGTGCACAAACACACACACACACACGTATACTTCCTGTCATGACAAGGCTGAAATTAAAACGTGCTGTTAGATGGACCCCTCCACAGCCAACAGTGAAACTAGGGGCATTTTCTCACAGTCAAATGTAGAAGGACAGTGGTCATCAGAAATTATGGGATAGAGTTGGGCAACTTTGTGAGTGTATGCATGTGTGTGTGTGTATGTTCATTGTGAGTTTAAAACAGCCTAGAAACGAACAGGTTATATTACTTTACAGTTAGAATTTTCTTTGTGTAATACGAGATAGCTTGCGCATAGTGACCAGTCCACAGAGAGCAAGCATTTACTCTGCAGCTCCCCTCAGCACTGTGCAACATTTTAGCCTCATTGAGGACATTGGTCTGGTTTTATATCTTAACTGTTTTGGTTCAGAACAGTTCTATTTCATTATTAGCTGAACGCATGGGAACACAAGTGAATATTAAATGATCACTAGTACAGTTGCACTGACAAATATAACATTAAAGCAAGATACCACATTCGTTTCAGTTGCTGGAGCATCATGTCAGACTGTTTTAATAATGGCATAGTTGTAACATTAGCAACTAAGCTAATTTGGATTTTAGGTCTCATCATAAAGCCAGGGCTCTTTACAAGAAGTAGTTTTCCCTTCTTGGCCAAAAGGGACTTTGTTACAGAGGATAGATAAGATCAGATATAATGCTAGTTTATATTGTAGCGACCCACGGCTTATCGGAGCTAACTGTGGGAGGTGGCTAAGCTAATTAACTGACTTGGTAAATGGTCATAAATGGTCTGCACTTATATAGCGCTTTTCTACCTATTGGCACTCAAAGCGCTTTACACTGCTTCTTATTTACCCATTCACACTCACAATCACACACACATTCATACACCGATGGGGGAGCTGCTATGCAGCAGGCCAACACTCACCGGGAGCAACTAAGTTGGGGTTCAGTGTCTTGCTCAAGGACACTTCGACATGTGACCGGAGGAGCCGGGGATTGAACCAACAACTGTGAGATTGGTGGACAATCGCTCTACCTTCCTGTGCCACAGTCGCCCACTTAGCTAAGCTAATCGGCTAGCTTGGGTGCTAGCGGGCTAACTTCCCAAAATGGCAGGCGGAAGAGATAACACCTGTGCCCCATACACCGCACGACCCTAAGTGTCTCGAGCTGGTTAACAGGTAGCAATGACCAGACAGCTCTTTTTACAGCTATCCCTGTTACCAGAGATACACCTAGATATCTATAGATATACCTTCCTCTCTACCTTCCTGCGCCACAGACAACACAGTTGTCCATCAATCTCACAGTTGATGGTTCAATTGATAAATAAGAAGCAGTGTACCAGGTAGAAAAGCGCTATATCAGTACGGACCATTTATAGATAGATAGATAGATAGATATGTATTGTTAGTTTAAATATATATCTATATACCATTATGGTTGTATGCTTATAAAAAGCCTTTCAAAAAGTTTTAATGATTTAATTAGTTACTGATCCGTTATACAAAAATGAAACTGCCTGTCTTTATATATAAAATGCCAGCATCCTGTTGATAAAAAACAATGGTGGTATAAAATCTACTAATCCTAATCACACATACTGATTTACTCATCTTGCCCAGCTGAGGCTGCTAGTATGACAGAAAGGCAGAAACAGCAGAAACACCTGTCTTTTACCACTGGAGCTCAGACCAGGGTCTGCAACACAAAACAATAAACTTATATGTTGTTTCATGTGTTATTAGTTGTCATTTGAACCAGTTTAACTTGTTAGACATGTCTTCCCACTTACACACATTCTTCTCCTGGACTGTTTCTCCACTAGTTCAGATCTGGCTGTAGGTGGAGGAATATGTTTTAAGACACAAGTTTTTTAGGGATCATCAGGGTCCCTTTCTCCATAATTTACCTACAGATGACAGACATATAAAAAAAAAAAAAACTGAATAAATGAATAGTGCTCTACAAATGCCAATGTCCCCGTTGATGGGGCATGAGAATAAAAATGTAAATGCTGTAAAACCTATGGTTATGGCAATTACAATCACTAACTCTCAACCCCACAATACCTGTAATATCATGGACCAATCACCAACTTCATCAAAAACACCAAGTGCTTTATGCTAGATTGTGTCAAAATTAGGATTACAATGCTGCAGGACATTGTAAAATAATCTTAATACAGCTTTTCATCAGGAGTGGGTAGAAAACAGTAAAACCAAGCTAATAAGACACTCACTTGACCATTGTCCAGATAATCAGTATGATGCCTGTTTTTGAAGATCTGCTATAAAAACAGTGACCAAAATATAAATTGACCATATCATATGTAACAGGAGAAAACCTGTTTACAAAAATTACCCCATTTCCACAGTTTTCAAGTTGTACTTTTGGTGATTCTTCTTTACAATATGAAGCGGAGTTCTGGCAAAACTTGGATTTAGCAAAACTAGATTACGGTCATATCTGACGATAAACGTGACAGAACAAACAATTTAGACATTTGACACTGAATTAACACCAATGTCATAATATCAACACAAACACTGTGGATACACTACAAAATTTAAAAATCATGCTAATCAAACTGACCTGTGCACTCGTTGAACTGAAATCTGTGAGCCTTGCTCTGAACGATTTTGTTATTCAAAAATTTGAAACATTGTTTTGTAAAGATCAGTTGAGATACATCAAACTTTGGAAATGTTAAAAAATATTAAGTGGGTCTTTACATTTTCTTCTGCAAATGAATATTTCTTCAATAGAATAATTTTAATTGCCAAGCTATTCAAAAAAAGAATTTATTATTATACTAAATTGTAAAAAGTTATAAAATGTAAAAAAAAACGCTAGAGTGATGTAACTGTATCAGTGACAGTGGAAAACTACCAGTGTGTCAGGACAACACACCGATTTATTCAGTCCATTCACTGTGGCTTAGCAGAAACCTGACTGGCTGGTTTTAGCTGTGTTTTGCATGAGGTGGTGGTGGGTGGGATCATCAAAACACCCTATTACCTGTTTGCAGTCTAAAGACACCAAGAGGTGCCAATAGATACACTCTATGAACATTGTCGCCATCATGTGGTGGCTTGAAAAATTGAAATCCAGATATAAGCTGTGGAGGCACATGGTTTGTTACCTGTTCTGTGGATTTAGGAATCACTTTCAGAAACTTTAATAGTATTGATTTGTGAACATGTTTGTGAAATTACTAGTCATAAAGGTGTATTGTAGAATTAGTCAGTTATTGGCTAAGTTGAGAAACGTGGATGAATGATGATTGCGGCTTAATTAACTATGGCTGAAGCATTAAGACAAAGACACACTCTAGCGGAACAAGAAGCTAAGCTTAACGTAGAAGAAGCTAAGCTTTAGGCAAAAAGGGAGCAAGAATCTAAGCTTAAGGCAGAAAAGGAGCAGCAAGAAGCTAAGCTTAAAGCAGGAAAGGAGAAAATTAGAGCAAAGCAAGAACAATTGGAAATGAATGCTGTGTTTGCTGCTGCTAACACTCAAATTCAGATCTTTAGGGAAACACGAAGGTTCAAACATCAGCAATGACAACTTCAAGCTCAATCAAATACAGACAACAAATGCAAGGAATACTAGTGTACTCGTTGCAAGTACTAGTTGCTGCTGTTGCCAACTGTGCGAGGAAACAAGAAATGAACCTATTATAGGGTGTTTCTGTGCTGGACACAGTGGGAGTGCAAATCTAGAGACATGCCACCGAGATTTCAAAGCAAGTGCTGTTAGCCAGCTTCCAGGGTCAAAGGGTCAACATGCTTCGTTTAAGGATAATCAGTGTCAGAATGATATTACCGAAATTCTGAATAAACACCACAAGTTTTCTACTCTATCTCCTCAAAAAATTCTTAACTCTTCTGGTGATCCTCTGGACTATAGACTCTTCATCAGAGCATTTGAACACAAGGTGAAGAGTAAGTTGGCCTTAAGTTGGCAAACAATTAAGGCTGAGGATAGGGAAGTGCTTAACTCATTAACTCTTTTCCTGACCAATTGTTTAAACACAATGGCAGATTTGCAATATATGGAAAAGCTTATTGCTGAATCCAATATGCGAGCGATTGTTTCTAAGCTTCCATATAATTTCAAAGAGAGGTGGAAGAATGTGGCTTATGATAGCCATGAGAAAAAATTAGCGTAAGGCTACGTTTAAAGACCTAGTAGAGTTTGTAAACAAACTGTTCCAAGTTGCACTGCACCCTTACTTTGGGGACGTAACAGACAAAGCTAAAGAACACATAAAGACACAAGTTTTAAGCCAGGGAGGGCAAGGTAGTAGTAAAAAGAGCTGCACCACCACTGCAAAGCAAATGAATATTCAAAGGGATGTGAGCGTAGAGCCCAGCTCTAACAAGAGAGCCCCTTTCAGTATCATCGAAGCCTCGCTTAAGTTTTGTCTTTTATCCCATGAAGAATATACCTTTGAACACTTTAAAAGACTCCATAAGTCTTCTCACACTGATAAGATTTTCTCAAGAGCAAATGAATATGCTTCAGGTTCTTCTTTGTTGTTCAAGGGCAACAAAGTAATTACTTCATATGCAGTCTTGGATCCTGGCAGCACAGCCACATTTTGCACTAATAAACTTCTCAATGAGCTGAATCTACATGGGAAAAAGGTTCATCTTCTCCTTACAACTATGGGGGAAACAAGAATGTGACAAGTAACATGGTAACAGAGTTGGAAGTAAGACACCTGGAATCAAATAACTTCATAGAGCTAAATTATGACATGACAAGAAGATGTAGATAAGTGGCTGCATCTTAAAGGAGTACAAATACCTCTCATCAGGGCAGAAATAGGACTGGTAAATGGAACTAATGTCGCCAAGGCAAAGGAACCAGAGGAAGTCCTTCCTAACGTCAACAATGGGCAACAATGGGCCTTATGCAGTCAGAACTATGCTGGAATGGACATTAATGGGCCACTGAAAGAAGGTGGTTGTAACAGAACGAAAGATGCAGTAACACAATTTGTGACAAATCGTATATCTGTAAGCAAGCTGTAGGACCTGTGGAGTCAGCAGTTCAAACATGACTTTCCTGAGGGTGGTTAAGAGGAAGAGCAGAAGATGGCAAAGGGACTATACTAAACTGTATATGGGACTGATAATACAACAGTGCTAAAATACATCAGCAGTGAGACATTAAGGTTTCGCACGTTTGTAGCTAATAGGCTGTCAGCGATTCAACAGACCTCAACACTCTCACAGTGGCACTACGTAAATTCTCAACTTAATCCTGCAGACTGTGCATCACAGGGTCAGAACGTGAAAGCCTTTCTGCAAAACAAACTGTGTTATCTGGACCTGACTTCCTTATACAGGCAGTCGAGAACTGGCTTTTGAACTGTCTAATGATAACAAGCTGGATGGTCCCTCTCCTCTTTAGTCCTCAGGACATGACATGTCCATGGTTTCCAAAAAGAATTTCAAATACAGAACAGTTTTTCATTTAGCCTCAGGCCATTTTAAATTACCTTTCGCCAAGAGAACATGGCAATTCTGGATTGTTTTCACATATGGCTTTTTTCTTTGCATAATACAGCTTTAACTTACATTTGTGAATTGCATCATGAACACACACGGTGTTCACAGACACTGATTTGTGAAAATGTTCCTGACCGCATTCAGTGATGTCCAGTAGAGAATCGTGCCTGTTTTTAATGCAGGAACATTTTTCTGAAATTGTTCCACAATTTTTAGACACAGATTGGTGAACGTCTGCCCATCTTTATATTTATAGGCTGTGCCTCTCTGAAATGCTCCTTTTCTAACCAGTCATGTTACTGATCTTTTGCTAATTAACCTAATTAGCTGTCAAATGCTCTTCCATTTCACAACTAATCACTGATTTGCAGTAATTACTTTCGACCCTTTTGTTGCACCTGTTCCAACTTTTCTGAGATGTGTTGCTGCCATCAAATTCAAAATGAGCTTAAGTTTCCATGAAATGGTGAAATGTCTCAGTTTCACCATCTGATATGTTGTTTATGTTCTATTGTGAATAAAATATGGGTTGATTTGCAAAGGATTTTCAGGGTTTTAACTGACTGTCTTGATTGTATTTTGTCTACTATGTGTTTATTATTGAAGCCATAGTGGGTGGTGGAGTCGTATTGGTGCCCATTAAATTAAAAAATTGTTCTAATTTTTTGGCGGCCTCAGTTCTGTGCAGCATCAAAAAAAGGTTATTTTCTTTTCTTATTTGACCTCTCATTTTGTATTATACAATGGATGGCTAGGATGGCAAAGCTAAACTTGTGAATGTTAGTGAACAACTTGCAGAAGTTGTATGGTTACAGAATTGGTTCTATACAATACATTTCCAGTACAGCTTTGAACCTGTTCAGCTTGGATTTTTGCACTGCCAGGCATGCTGTTTGCAGGTCCAGATCCTGTTCATAATCCATTTTGGAAAGTTTAGAAAAACATTTCTTATGATAGCCTTATGCACACCGCTGATTTTTCACAACATATATATGCACTACAAAGCTGAAGAGAGCACTGGCAGCAGCCCTAACCTGACAATTCACTGTTTAGCACTAGCAGGAAGAAGCAAGTTCATCCAATCTATAATAAGTCTGATGCAGTTAAAATAGATGACTTTTTAGCAGAGTCAAGTAGAATTGTTGAAAATACAGGCGAGACATACCAGCCTGTGCACGTTCTGGATTGACTACAAGAAATCTTATGATCTGATGCCTCACACAGGGATCCTGGAAGGTTTAAATCTGTATAACAACTACAGGACTTTAAAAGTCTTCATCAAAAACTCAATGGGGCTGTGGAAAACAATCCTAGAGCCAACTTAAACCTTCAAGCAGCTTAAATACTATAAAAAAATCTACTCAGCCCACTCTGTATTCCTCAAATTGTTTTTAGATCAAACTTAAAACTCTTTCTTTTGAGCCTTTCCTGTTAGGTACCTCTGATAGAGAATACAAAGATTTCTCTTCTTTAAATAAGGCAGTGCCTGTATGTAATCATAAAGTCATTAGTAATTATTATTAGTCATTTAATATTAGATGATGGATGAAAGATTTCCTCTACATATCACCGTTTGCAAATCATTAGACTTATTTCACTATACATTTGACTTAGAATATTTCCAATATAATTGTTTTTATTGCTCCATCAAATCTATTCTCCTAGGGTGCATCTATGACACTCTGAGGTCCCCTTTTAAAATCAATATTTGGGCAGCGGACATCAGGTATCAGGTGTTTTTGTTTTTAACTGTTACACTAAGTGCAGAAAGCTGGTCTGTATAAGAGGCCCTGGGATGACTTACACATTCATGTGTAGCCCAGTGTTTTTTCTTTGCATTTGGACCCATTAGATGCAATGGAAAAAAAAATTCTACAACGTATATATTATATATTAGTACTTATTTGCTTTGTCATTTGTGAAAATACCTTGCTCACTCAAAGAGAGGCACATGTGCTATAGGCCTCAGAAAACAGAAGCTGGAAATTTCTTTCTGCCATCGGCACCGGTTCCCTTCATAAAGACCCAGTCAGATCTTTTTTTTGATGATTTTTATCCACAATGAGTTGATTTCTAGGCCTGACTCAATTGAGTTTTCAATACAGATTTTCTGCAGAAATTTGGTTTGTCATAGCAGGAAAACCACAGGTGTGACTAACACCCTAATATTACTGTAATTGCTTATGTAACTAGTAAAACCAGAATATACTCATATTAATGCTATTAGTTTTCTAACATGTGATTTTTATTATAAGGTAAGAGCTCATAAATTCAATCAAACTGAATGTATAACAAAAATAAATATTAATGGAAAGGTCAGTAATGATACTGTGGAATTTGCCAATGAATTTAACACAATTTAAATTCTCATTCTGTTTTTGTCTGTCTCATCTAGTGGGAGATTCAACTTCTTTTCACATTACATAGGTAGATCAACATTTTTTTTATTAAAGAACCCAGTACAACCCTGATCAGGCCAATATCACATTTGGAAAATCTATTAAAACTGGTGAGCTCCTACATAATCTTAAAACAGCTGTTGTGAGCACAGTTTTTAGGTCCGGTGTGTCTGATGAGGTATGTACTTATAGACCTATTTCAATTGCACCAGTAATCTCCAAGTTTCTTGAGAAGTTATTGGCTGAACAATTAATGAAGTATTGGAAAAAAATCAAATGTATTATTCATTCAAGGCCTATTATCAATCAGTTATAATCCTGTAATTTCATTATGCAACCAAACTTTAGTTTGGAAACCAATAAAATAGCATCAATGTCAAATCTGTCAAAAGCATAGTTTGTTAAGTTTTGATAACTTCTTACAGTTTTCATTGACAAAAACAATATTCCAGTGTATGAATGGCCTGGCAGATGATGTAGTCTTTCAGCTAATACAAAATATGAAAGTGAAGGTGTGAAGATAAGAGTAAGTAGGAACAGTAGAGTTCGAAGGTACAGAACTAGTTTCTTTTTCACTAAAATGTTCACAATTATGAACCATGATACCCTTAGATTTAAAATCACAATCAGAACTCACAAAAATGAAACAGTCGATGAAACAACAGCAGCTATAGGTCAATTTCATACGCTTTTGTTGTGTGCATCTACACTTTTCGTATATATGTGTGTGGAGTTGCCTGTATGTAGTCACGTTGCCACATCCGGTCTGGCAGTTTTGAGTTCTTTGTGTGCGATATACATGATACATGACGATTATTGTTTTAACCTTTTCTGTTTTATGCTGATTTTATTTATTAGTTTTTATCCAAAATCCTAACCAGGGAAAGGTGCTACAAATTAGCTCTTTGTTATATGCTCAAGTGTATGTACTCATACACAGTGTCAATTGCTTAGTTGTAACAATGTTTTGCTGCATTTTCCCTGAAAAAATAAATATAATTAAGAAAAATAAAGCTAATAAATCACTCTTGTACATACTTTTGTAATGACATGACAACAATTTTGCTATGAGCAGGATCTAGGACTATTGGGGCTTCTGGCCTTGGCCTTTCTCATCCCCAAACACCTTTTGATAAACGTGCATCTTTGCTGCACTGGCACAGACATAAAATAGAAAAATACTAAGACATCAGATGTTAACTACAAGTAAAGATTAGTTTTTTATTAAACCACACAGATTCATTCTTTGCTGTCAAAAATAGAGTGGTGATTTTGCAACATAACCATATATAGATACATTCTTGAATTCAAAGACATTTAAAAAATACTTCATTACAATCACCAACAATGCAAGAACATATAACATTAAAAATTAAATTGAAAAATATACGTATAAACCTTGTGAAGGTCCATGTTGTTTAGTGGCTTTTAAGATTTTCAAATTTTTCAGTGGTTTTCAGATATATTTTCTCTTCATTTAAAAGCTAGTGAATTATGTATTACTTGACAATTTCAATTTATGAATAAAAAAAGCAACCCAATAAAATAAAGACATTTTTAAAGTGTTATTTTCTCTGGTGTCATCAAAATAAAAAATAATTTCTTTTCTTTCAGTCCATGGTGTTTTTGCTCTACAGGAAGTCTTGTAGCTCAGCTTGACATGACCACAATAGGTATTTAAGTGTTTCAGGCAAAAATGACAACACACATTAGCATTCAACTTAAAATCTTTGTACATAATATTTGTTTTGACAAAGTGTATTTTGTGGAATCTCTGGAAGAAACACACAGTTTACCCATAAGATCTCACAAGTTGAATTGTACCAATAAAAATGCCGTTTATTATTGTTTTTCTTTATTTATTTTTGTCCTTTCGGTTTATCCCGTGAGCTCAGGGTCGCCACAGCGGATCATGTTGATTTGGCACAGTTTTTACCCCGGATCATCTTCCTTAAGACACCCTCCCCAATATCTACCGGTTTTGGGACCGACGCCTCGCGGGTGGGGATGGGCTGATGGGGGCTCAGTATCTTGCCCATGGACACTTCGACATGATGGTCGGTAGGCGGCCACTTTATCAACTGATCCACTGCCGCGTGATATGTTTGTTGTTCCAAATTGTGAATGTATGTGGAGAGAAATTGTTACATAACATTCCTGATGTAAAACACCTGGTTATGAAAGGTAGAAATTTTGATTTTTTTTTTACATCAAATGAGTAGAAATTGAAAACCAGCAACACCTTGGAAAATTAAACTGATTCTGTATTTAGATAATTATGTGTTCACTTCATCTTGTTTTTAGTTCACTTGAGGATTTGGAAACTGCTATTTATACATCTTTCTTTTTGTTCATTGCACACTTTTTTTTTTAACCAATTGAGTTTTTCTCAAAATAAAATGAAATATTTGAGTGACTAGTGAAGCATAAACTAATCTTGCCCCTATAATCTTCCATAAATCTCAGAGCATAAATCTCCTGACTGCAACATGTTAGGTGTTGTTTTATTCTTATAAACAATAGGTTCAAATTTTGTTTCAGATGTTGTTTTACCTGATGTTTACTATCCTAATCCGAGTATAACTGACAGTGTCCTTTGTATATTGAGGAAAAGTAATTCACATGTTGTGATGTTTGAAGACAATCTAGATACAAAGGAAAGGCTTTAGTACACTGTAAAGTTTCAATGTATGACTGAAATTAGAATCGTATTGTAACTTGGAACTGCTGCTCACTAAAAAACAAGTGTGGGTGTTTTTCTTCCAGCCGGCCTCTGCGCGCTTCCGGGTTACTTCCTTGTTCTTTAGTGAACGACGAAACTTTGTAAACCAGAGTCACGTCTCCGGTCGGACTAACTTTATTGACTTTTTTAGACCGAGTTAACGTTAAATGTTGCAGTCAATCATTTAACCAATTGTTACTTTGTCGCTCTGAGTTGAGAGACTGGTTGGAGGTATGGCTGACAGCCGAGAGGAGGAAAGAAAAAGAACCGAGGAATCTCAGGGTGCCGTGGGTGGAGAAGGTATGTAAAGCCTTGTTAGATTTACACACGGGCCAAACATCCTTTTTCCGACTAACTTTGTTTCACTCCCTGGGTAGTACACACAAATATTAGGGCTAGGCAACTTTACTTTTTTTAAATGTAAAATGAAGAAAGCGGTGTCTTAAACTCTGTGTTCACGTCGGTGTTTCCTTAATCTGAACTATTTAGTCCCATCAGATCTCGCTGGTGGTTAACCTGAGCTCCACCGAGCTAACGTTACGGCCGTTTGGCATCAAATGTGCTATATACTTAACGTCATATTTATCTGCCCGTTTTCCAGTCGGTATGCATATCCATAACCCTAACCCTAACCTGCCATCTGCTGTGACCTCAAACCGAACTTAGCTGCCTCTGCAGCCCAACCACAGACCCGGAAATGGGGCATACTTGAAAATAAACCCACAAGTGTATTGTCTGTGAGAAAGTTTTTCAGTTCTGCTGGTTTAATATCGAAGACGTAGAGAACTTATTGAACAACTACTGTTAGTTTATTTGATACAACCAGTTAAATGGCTCCATAATAAAGAACCACAAAAATGTCTTGTTTCCTTACCCGTACAGTAAGCGTGACTGGCTACAAGGTAGTAAAATATATGGAGATTTTAGCCGCAGGCAGGATTCTTTTCAGGAGTTCTGCTGATATAATGAAGACTTCCTAGTTTGGACAAAGCTTTAAGGCTCTCTTTCATGTACATTTGGAACAAATGATGGCTTGAATACGCGAACTGACGTGACTTTAGTTATCAGGTCGATCTTCGCAACTTTCTGAATTATTATGGAGTTAAAGGGCAAAAATTAATGGATACAATGACGAAATTGCTTAAGAAATTGGCCTTGGTAACTCAGTTTTGATGGCAGTGAAACTCCAAGATAGAGTGAAATTACATTTACAATTACTAATTACATTTTCAAGTAGGGTTACTGTATGTGAAACTATACAAACAAAAATGACACACTGTCTGATATTCATTTTGAAGACTTGGTTGAGGAAGGTTACACTCATCCTTATTATTTCATTTGGTTTCCTTGCTCAAGTTAAAACAAATGGTTGTCTAACAAAACAATGAATCACACTATACCCTACACTCTAAAGCACTCTACATCAGTATAGGTCCAATTAAATAATAGCAACATTAGCAAACGACAGGAACATTTGCTGCAATACAGATTACATATTTTTTTGGAGAAGTCTTGTTTATTTCAGCATCAAATTGTCAATCCACATTCTGGGGGGGCAGTGTCTCAGTTGTTATAGTGGCAGCCTTCGTGTTCCGCTCTTCCTGACCACATTTTGAAGTGTTCCTTGGCAAGACACTGAAGCCCAAACAGCCATCCCAATCCCCAGTTGCACAGTGCCAGTCCCAAGCCTGGTAAATTGGGGAGGGTTGTATCAGGAAAAGCATCCAGTGTAAAAAGGTAAATGAATGTGCCAAATCAATATGCACAGTAACGGTCTGCCATGGCAACCCTGAACCTATAAGGAAAGCTGAAAGGACAAAAAAAAGTCAAACAACATTCTGTACATATTACAACAGCATAGCTCAGTAATAAAATGAGTCCAGATGCTTAACTGGATTTGGAGCATCACAAAGTCAAAATACAATAAAGCAGGCCGAACATCTTGAGCAGCTGAAATCCTATGTCAATACTATGTGTAAAAATTTTTTCAGAGTTAAAGCAGCTGGTCATCTCAGTTTAACACAGTGTTGTTAAAAAAGAACTGGTAATGCAACACAATTGTAAACAGTTACAGGTGAATGTGAATCAGGTGGTTGTTGGTTCCATACCTGACTCCTACTGTCACATGGTAACTTTACCATTCTTCTACCATTCTACCAGCTTTTGAGCAAGGAAATCAAACCCCAACTTTGTTTATTCCCTAACGGTGTGATTGTGAGAGCCAATGGGTGAATGAGAAGCAGCATAAAGTGCTTTGGGTACAAATAAGTGGTATATAAGTGCAGACCATTTACTATTTACCATTTGCCTCTGCCCCAACTTTATTAAATGTTGACATCAAATTCAAAATGAGCAAATATTGTTTCAAAAATCTATCAAATTTCTCTGTTTCAACATTTGGTGTTTTCTATGGTAACATAAAATTTTACGATTGTAAACTATATTTTTATTTACATTTTACAGCATCCCATTTTTTTCGAACCACGGTTATCTCTACAAACCATTTGACATAAACATTTCTTTACCATAAAACTTTTTTCCTAATATAAAGATAAGTTTTTATGCCAACATCTTTATGAAATTTTTTTTTTATGATAGCGGCAGTAAATTTCTGTCGTTTTCTGTTTTAATGAGATTGATATTTTACCTGTGTCAGCAACAGTACAAATATTTCCAATATATCTCACAGAAACGTAAACCTAACAGTGTCTTTGATTGAAATTAATTTGTGTTTAACAAGTATTTTCTTTGTTGCAGATGTAATTGATGATCCCATAGTGGCACAAGCAGCAGTGGTCCTCAGAGGGTAAGGTTCATCATGACAGCGTGTTAAAACATCACACTAGTATTTGCTCACGCTTTGATCAGTCTACTAATCCATTCAGTTTCCTCCTTGCTAATTAAATCGCTTCAAGACTTCAAGTGTTTAGGGTATTTGTACTGCAGGAAAGGCATAAGTCACATGATCTACATACTCCACAGCTAGGGTTATTAAAAGAATTAATTATTGTAATATGAGTAATATATTTCTGTTTTATGTCAGTACCATGTGCAGTGTTTGCATTTCAAAAATAAATTACATCATCTAGCCACATTTCGTCACCACTGTAGGGGTGGTGACTCCAGTAGGATTAAAGTCCAGCATAATAAACAGCATAACTCCTTGTTGACCTTGTGGATCAATGAGGTGGTAGAAGTATTATGGGTTCAATATTAATGCTGCAGATAGGTAAGTAATTCATTGATTAATTTAATTTTAGGATTTCCCTCTGGAGGCACTGACCACCTTGTTTTTTTTTCTTACATGGCAGGCTAAAATGCCTGGTTTTGCAACTATTGTGCATGTTGCGATAATTTTATGTTTAATATGGCATGGTTTCACAGAATTCATGGGGGATACATTGAATTAATTGTTGCCATTGACATTTTCTAGAGGGACTAGGTTGTCTATAAAATATTACAAAATATTAAAAATGGATTACTCAGTTTCCATTTTTTTTAATTTGCTGATGTTGTTCAAGGTCCACAATCTTACATATTAAATGTACTAATTTTACAAATCTTAACAACAATTAGTCTTAATTTTTTTTAAATGTTGCGAGAAATTGTTTGCATTCTTGCTTACAAAATATATGCATTGATAAATGAATTACCACCAGAGCTGATTATTCCGAACCAGTAAATTTATCAACCCATCACTAAAATTTCATTACTGCTTCTAGGCATTTTATTATTGATCCTGGTGTGTATATGGCTGTTTTGGTTGCACATTATTTGAATCATTACCCTGAACCTTTATTTGGATGACCTGTAGGCCTCGATTCTTTCCACCAGGCTTTCATTGTAATCAGCCAGTGTTCATTTTCTTGTCTATATGCACACTAGGAGGCTTACAAACAAAGTTGCTAAAGCGTGAGCTGCAGGGATAATGTGAAAAGACCTGCAAATGCAGTCATAGACCTTGCAACGTCTCTTCTTCCACTAACATAACCACTTGTTTGTTTTTTGCTTTTTATTGCTCTGACCATTTTTAGATGAACTTTGTGTTACAATTTCAATTATATTAAATGTTATAAAAATATTAGTCTGCAATCTGGATTAGTTTGTTCATCTGTCACCCACTGTGTGAGATGTTTCTTCATTCCAAACTGTATGGTAGAGAGATTTAAAAATATATTCCCACAAAATTGCTGAACCATAATTCCACTGGTAATCTGATGCACACACAGAGTTGACTGGATTACTTCAAGTCACTGTACAAATTTATGGCTATTCAGACCATTTACGGTATGATGACATATAAAAATATATGTATATCTTGACCAAGCATTTTGGAATAAAAAAATCGTGTCACCCAGTGCGGGATAGTAAGAAAATGGATGCAACTTCCTTTTAAGCAGCATGAAGAAGTATTTATCAAATTTGTGGGAGATGATTTTGTAGTCATCATCAAAACAAAACTCATGAAAAGTAGTTTTCTCTGTACAGGTATGTGATTCAGCGTTTAGGCACAGATGACCCCGCACGATGTGTCTCCTCTGAGGACCTGGGAGGAAGGCCAGATGAGCAGCAGGACCCACAAATCAAGGAAGTGGTGCGACACCTGCTCAAGATCTCAGATGAGTTGAACAAGAACGTTGAGCTCCAACGGTAAACTTGTTCATCATGTACAAATATAACTGGTGAAACTCACCAGTAGGCATATCTTTTGGGTAATTGCTTTGCACTGTTCATTGGTCACCAGCTGTTTATCTCCATCTACCAGTAAGCTCATATTCATACAGGACGCAAGAACAGAAACAAGCCTTCCAAGAAAAATAAACCAGAGATTTCTACAGACAATGGAAAGTATTGGGGCGGCTGTAGCTCAGTTGGTAATGGCAGACGGACCACAGTGGTTCGATCCCGGCCCTGGCTATATGCCGAAGTGTCCCTGGGCAAGACACTGAACCCCTAACAGCCCATTCCCCTTCCCAGCTGTGCAGTGCCGGTCCAAGCCCGGTAGAAATTGGGGAGGGTTGCGTCAGGAAGGGCATCCGGCGTAAAAACTGTGCCATTGTCAACATGCGGATCATTGTCCGCATGTTGACAATGACCCTGAACTCATGGGATAAGCCAAAAGGATAAAAAAAAATGGCTGAAAGTATTATCATTATGTATTTACATCAGTTCTTCAACCTTGACTCAGTCTAGTGTTTTACACACTGACCTCCTCAATGTTTGTCCCGTATCTGCATAAACTGTCACCTGCTCTCACTATTTTGCTAAATAAGAATAAAAAATAATAAAAATGTAGATTGAGAACGGAGCCATTTTTCAGTGGCAGCATAACCGATGTTCATAACTTTGCAGCTACAATCTGAAATTAGATTACACTGAAAATTCTTGTTGTAAGGGTTACTTTACTTTAATGTAAAAAATGCCCATTATACATTGAATGAATCATAAATTACTGTATACTTAGCAGCAGGATGCACTCTATTAGATTTTGATTAAAGGTATTTACACACTTAACTTACACAACTCGCACAAACTTAAAGTGGTGAAGCAGATGTTAGATCAGCTTCGAAGATGTTTTTTAGAGAAAATCTCTCACCAAGGTTGCTACTACAGAAAGACTCAGTCCACTCTGGCCTTTCCATCAGTATAGCAGCATACAAACAAAAACAAATGTCACACAGATCTGACTATACAGTCAAATCAAATCGTTGTTAGAGTACATTTTGAATGTTTCTCTTTCCTCTTGTCAGGCTAATTAGTCAGGTTCAGGCAGACTGTGCTTATGAAGTCTTCATGAAGGTCGTCAGAAGCTTGTTTGCTGAAGGCATCAACTTTGGTCGAGTGGTGGCTCTCTTCCACCTCGCTTACAAGCTCATATACAAGGTAACACACTGTAACTTCCTTCCACCATGGGTATCTTTTGATCTGAGTCAGATAAAATGCATATTTAGCTACAGTAAATTGTGCTTTATATATCACATGAAATGATCTAAGTCCAGGTTCAAAATGATTAAGTTTAGGAAAGGAAAGTAGCAAGATGTAACAAGGTAAATGTTATGTGTATTTTATCAGCTTTTTTGTAATAAAAGGCATTGACTGCTATGTTAATTTTTGGAGGTACAATTGTAACTTCAACGGTAAATCAAAGCATACATGTCTAGTCCAGATTTGTTCAACTAACTTTCAAAGACAGATGGGGTTATGTATGTAATGGTAAAAGCTATTGTTAGTGATTCTAACAAAGGGAAGCATCTCAGTAAAACTCCATCATTCAGACCTTCTTGAAGGAGTGCTTTGACAGAAGCCTTGGCGTGTTCATTTAATCATTTAAATACAGAGTCACCATGGAAGAGGACCTGAGATCAGGGTAATGGTTCACCTTCAAGGCCAAGGCTGCATTGGAGGGGCTCTTTATATTAAATTTACAATTCAATCATTTCAGCAAAACGCGATGTGAGTTCTTTCCTAAGCAAAATGTATGTATTTAAACATCACAGTTCTGTGTCGTAACATAGGCATCCTGTCAAACAGTTGACAGACAAGTTGACTTTAGGTGTGTAAGAAGATTACTCTGGTGATGTTGTGACAGAAGGTTTGTTTTATGTGTTAAAGGCACTGACCTCCAACCATCTGGATACTATCAGAATGATCTTCAGCTGGTTTCTTCAGGTCATCAGAGAGCAGCTTTACACTTGGCTCGTTCAGCAAGGAGGCTGGGTGAGTGATGCATCACCAGTAGAGCACTGGTTTTAGGCTTTATGTCTGTAATGATCAGTATGACACAACTCTTCATTTTGTTATCTTGATTTTCCCAGGTGGGGGTGATCCGTGGCTTTCCTCGGTGGAGGACTGTAGCCATAGTAGCATCAGTAGTATTGGTGACAGCCTTTGTTTACTACAGGAAGACACGCTGAGACCATCCGAGTTCACAACATTTTGGATAGATGTATTTTGTTTGTTTCTGGATATGAATTAAAACCACTCCTCAGCTTCTGGCACATTAAGCTGAGGAACTCTACTCTCTGCTTAGGGGGGGGGACACCTCCTTTTTCCCTCAGGTTTCCAAGAAAAAGTGCTTTTACAGCCCACTGTTCACTGGGCAACCCCATCATCCTTCTCCAGAAGCTGCTGCAACACACCCTCCAGCACCCATGTTGAAGGTTCTCAGGTCTTGTGCAGCAGTGAATGTCAGCAGATGGGGGTATTTATGAACACTGGCATTAGTTGCAGGTGACCTAAAGACCTTACCTTACCTGGTCATCTTGAGTCTTTATATTCCTTTTCAGATCTGGATGGAATTTAGATTACATTTCTCTAGGTCTGAGCAAGGACCCGCTGCACCATCATTCAGCCAATCAAACTCAAACTCTTAAATTACCTCGATCTGTATTGTAGCTTCATAGTGTTGGCTTGTGCCTTAATTTTTAATGATTTTCTTGTTTGATAAAGAGCACCATCTTCACACCATCTTAAAGCACACTTATGTGAACCACTTTTTCTAGACTGCTCTTTCAGAACTGTATCAACACAGTTTAAAAGCATTGCAAAGTGGGAGAATGGCTGGTTAGAGTATATCAGTTGCTACTCAGAGGCTTTTTGTAACAATATCAAACTTTAACTCACTCATGTTTTTATGGACACAGGCCTGTAACTATAATTTTTTTCTAAGCTACTTGCTAATTTTTGTACTAATATTCAGCCATGGTGGAATAAATAACAAGACGGACAAAGGCTGCAGAACTATATTCACCTATAGTTACTGTTTGGTTAAATTCTCTGTGGTACTGTAACACTCCTATTGTATGATGGTAATTGCAGCTATTAGCTTACTTTTAAAGGACAAATATACCTTTTCTTTAAAAATAGGTCTTAAAATAGATCAGTTGCCCACATAAAAACTGGAAGAGGTCTTGCTGTAATCCCTCCTCTTCATACTGACCATGAAGCGATTGTGTCCTAAAACTCTTTTATTGGAAGTGGTAGGAGCCAAAATCTTGTTCTGTGCAAAAATATATTCAAATTCAATACTTCAGGGTAAAAAATAAATCCCTCTTTGTGTTTCCCTGCTGGGGCATAATGGTGAGGAGTGCCAAGTGCTGTTGCGTCACAGCTGGAAGGTCCTCAGTTTAAATCCACCAACCAACTGCGGCCTTTCTGTGTGGAGTTTGCATGTTCTATCCATGCTTCCGTGGGTTTCCTCTGGGTACTCCGGTTTCCTCCCACAGCCCAAAGATGTGGATGTTAGGTTAAATGGTGTCTCTAATTTGCCCATTTCAAACTCAAAACACTGCATCACTGATTTCCACTTAATGTGACCAATTTGAATGGTTGCAGCCTCACACTACAGAAAGCATTAAAAAATATATTTGCACTGTATGACTGTGACTTTTGGCCCCCATTACTTGCATAAGAAGCATATCTTGAGGAATCTCCTTCTACTAACAGGTTAAATGGTTACCGCAAGTAAAACCTATTTCAGTGTTCATGTCAGAACCTGGTTGTTAATTTGCGGGGGAATTGTGTACTGTTTTTTTTTTTTTTTTTTTTTAGTTCACTTGTAATGTTTTCAAATGTTTCCTCATTACTGTAGCCTGAGCTGACTTTTTATTTTTAGATGGTTAAGTGTGTCATATTACTCTGTATACTGTATATACATATACTATGTTGCCTCTAAAATCACATCCTACTTATCTTTTTCCAACTTGATTACTATGTACAGTATTTCACCTCATTTCTCACACCTTTTCTACATTGAATTGTTCTGATGAACAGATGATGGATTTTACACCTGTGAAACCTCTGCAAAGCTTTTTATGACATTTTTAGTTTGAAAGTATTTTGATAAACTCTATTTAGACTCTTAAACAAGAATATAAAAATATATATACTGTTGATGTGAACAAATTTAACTGTACAATCATCTTGGAGGTTGTAGTGTTTGATGTTGTTGTGTTCTAATTATTTTATATCTCTATTGATGAAGCTAGAATAAGTACAGAAACATCTGTTTGTGTAACACAGTACAGTTCAATAGCAGCATATTTCACAATGATCATATACAGCTAAATCACCTCCTGTGAAACTGTTTCATACCAAACTGAACATTTTCACTTTCAGACAAAAAGGAACAACTGCAGCCACACCACAACTATATGTTGAGGGCTGTGTATCTTACCCACTGCTATATTCAATGCCAATAAATTGCATCCAATAATTTTGCACACTAATTTTCAGTCGCATACTTCCATGAGACATTGGCTTGAGCACAGACATTAGTTGATGCAGATTAATAAAAAATTTCAAAAATGGGCCTGATAAACCAGCTGGTCAGTTGACCAATAGTAGTGTACACATGAGGTAAGGCAACAAACTTATAAATTAAAACACATTTTCTGTAGCTCTCTGAGAATAGTGCTTAATAGGTAATTATTTAAATGGGTGTTTGTTTTTGTTTTTTTTACTTATTTCTGTGTCTCAGGGACTGCTGATTTTATGGAAACTATATTATATGTGTGGGAATAGTGTGAAGTGTGAACACATATCTAGTGCCACGTGAGCTTTATCAAGTATTTTTGATATAAACACTTTGTGCACTTTGAGAGGGAAATCACACTATCTGCTGTTGTCTAGTGATGTGTGTGAAATGTGAACTAATGACAATTTTATTATCAAAAGAGCAATGTGATCTAACTCCATTTCTGTGAATAAACATATCTTATACCACTCAAATTTTGCTGTGTGACTTTTTTAGAGTCATTTACATCATGGGACCACATATAGCCGCACAAAACTGAGGATAGGTGTTCCCAGGTGAAGATGTTTAGTTCAATTTTAGTTGGTTAAGAGTTTGATTAAAGATACTGGAGGACTCATATGTAACCATTATCAACAGACCCTTCAGTTTTGGTAATTCCTAAATCTTTGTTCAGCTTTGTTACTCCGTCTTTATCAGTTCCTCAGTTAGTTTACAAGTAGGCAGATTAAAGATTTAGAGTTGCAAGTGCAAGTTGCATTTAAATTTAAATTAAAAAAATCAAATACAGAAATGACAAAAGGATAAAAAAAATGAAATCAACTGTGATTCCTTCTTTCAAAACAAGCACACTGGTGAACCCAAAAACCTACAAGTGAAACACCAGAGAAAATAACTGGTGGATGACTGCAGAAGTAAAGGCCTGGCAGAGCATTACCAGGACCTGAACCTACTCCGCACTGCAGGAACTTCCACCAACACTGAAAAAGTCTGACAGCATCTATTAAATTAGCTCTTAACGGCAATGGTTCCCATACTGAGGGCCACGACCCTACAAATGCACATAAGCTAAAATTTAAGGGTTGCCAGATGATAGAGAGTTTTGAGTTTTAACTGATTTATAACTTGCATTGAAGCTACACAATGATTTATTAATAGTTACTGAAGGGACCATTGGTCTTTCATTCATTCATGTAACATGTTACTTGTAATGTTTAGAAAGCCAGTTTTTCTTTTTCATTATAAGTTAGAGTGTGGAGGTTGATTGCAAATGATTGTATTTCTTTCTATTTTAAGATAAAAGGTGTAACGGTATTTTGTTTCCCTGTCAGACGCTGCAGATATCCCTTGCTGTCCTTCCATTAGCTAATCTTTTCCTTCATCTTTTTATTAATCTAAGGCAGGTTCTCATATTTATGAGATTCCCAAGATTAAGTCCCGGATCTCATAATTACTAGGTAAGACCTCAAATTTGTTGTTTTTTGGTGAATTCAATGGATCAACAATTTGAACTACAAACTGAACTATGTTCATGTGTAAAAGTTAGTACCTCTTATATTTATTAATTTGTTTTTTGGGGGGGGATTAAAAACATAATAAAATACCCCTCATGATTCAGTAGTTTGTACATTCAATTCAGCTTTATTTATATAACACCAATTCACAACAAATTAATCTAAAGGCCCTTTACAGAATAAAGTCAACACTATAAACATGTATAGAGAGAATCCAACAATTCCCCCTTGAACAATCCCTAGGCAACAGTGGAGAGGAAAAACTCTGTTTAACGGAAGAAACCTCCAGCAGAACCAGGCTCAGGGTGGGCAGCCATCTGCCTTGACCGGTTGGGGTGAGTGGAAAGTGAAGAGAGAAAAAACAAAAAAAAACAAAAGCAACAACAAAAACTGGGCTGGTTGGTAGGACCAGTAGCTGCACACTGGAAAACACACAGCTCCAAGGCTGGGAAGGGACAGAGAGAGGGAGACATAAAACGAGAAAGAAAACTACGGGAGAAAACACACATAGTTAATGTCATGTCACAGTGGTGAAAATTGTGAGGTGAGAGGAGAGGAGAGAGGGACAAGAGGAGGAAAGGAGCTCAGTGCATTGGGGGGTGGTCCCCCAGCCTATAGCAGCATAACTATAACTAAGTATAAGCTTTATCAAAGAGGAAGGTTTTAAGCCTAGACTTAAAGGTAGAGAGGGTGTCTACTTCCCGAATCTGAACTGGGAGCTAGTTCCACAGGAGAGGAGCTTGAAGGCTCTGCCTCCCATTCTACCTTTTGGAAATTATGGAAACCAAAAGTAGGCCTGCATTCTGAGATCGAAGTGGTCTACTGGGATGATATGGTGCTATGAGGTCTTCTATATATGATGGAGCCTGACCGTTCAGAGCTTTATATGTAAGGAGCAGGGTTTGAAATTCTATTCTAAATTTAATGGGAAGCCAAAGGAAAGAAGCTAGTGAACGTGAAATATGATCTCTTGCTAATTCCAGTCAGCACTCTTGCTGCAGCATTTTGGACTAATTGCAGGCTTTTTAGGGAGTTACTGGGACATCCCAAAAGTAGGGAATTACAGTAGTCCAACCTAGAAGTAACAAATGCACGGACTAGTTTTTCAGCATCACTTTGAGACAGGTGGAAGAAGGCTGTTCATGAGATTTGTTGAATATGTTAGGTAAAGGACAAATCCTCGTCAAACATAATAACTTATAATAATAATTGTCTGAGTTGAGAAGTAAACAACTGTGGGACATCCAGATCTTAATGTCTTGTAGGCATGCTTGAAGCTTGATTAACTTTTATCTGGTTCCATAGATAGATATAGCTGGGTATCATCAGCATAGCAATGGAAATTTATGGAGTTTTTCTCATAATGTTGCCCAAAGGAGACATAAGTGAAAAGCACATGGAGGATTCATCATTAACATGAACAAATTGAAGTCTATCAGATAGATAAGATTTAAACCAACCTAGTACAGTTCCTTTGATCTCAATTTCATGTTCCAGTCTCTGTAATAAAGTGTTGTGATCAATGGTATCGAATGCAACAAAAACCAGGGGTTGTTCTTGTTTTCTTCTATTAATGATGAATAATATGTTGTTCTGGCATCACAGAGAGCTTTTTTGTAAATTTTTACACTGTTTTTCCAGGCTAAATGAGATTTTTCCAAATTTCTGGAACACCACTTCCTTTCTAACTTTCGTGTTGCCTGTTATAAGTTGCGTGTTTGCGAACTATACCATGGAGACCACCTCTTCTGGTTTACTGCCTACTTTTTCAGAGAGGCAACCCTTTCAATATTTTTCGTAGTGAGGCTGCAGAATTATCAACAATATACTGAACTTGTGCAGGAGTAACATTAAGGTGGCTACTTTCCATTGTATTGATATATGGTGAAGCAAATGATGAAAGAATAATTTCTTTAAATTTGTTTACAGCTTTTTCACATAAGCACCTGCTGTAGTGGAATTTTTCCCTAACCGCTGTATAATCCGTTATTGTAAATTCAATGTTATTATTAAAAATGGTCAGACAGAAGAGAGTTGGGAGGAAATTTTGTTAAATTATCCTCTTCAATTCCATACGTAAGGACAAGGTCTAAGGTGTGACTAAAACAGTGAGTGGGTTTGTTTACATTTTGGGAAAACCAATTGAATCTAATAATGAATTAAACGCAGTGTGAGGCAGTTACTGTCAGCATATACATGAATGTTAAAGTCACCCACTATAATGACGTTATCTGTATTAAGCACTAAATCAGATAGAAATTCAATCAAAAACTCCGAATAAGGGACTGGAGGCCAGTACACAATAACAAATAATAGTGGTTTTTGAGTTTTCCAGTTTGGGTGTAAAAGGCTAAGAGTAAGGCTCTCAAATGAGTTATAACTATGTTTAGGTCTAGGGTTTATTGGTAAGCTAGAGTGGAAGATTGCTGCTACTCCTCTACCTCGGCCTGTGCTTCTACGAACATTATAATTAATATGACTTTGGGGGGTTGACTCATTTAGACTGACATATTCTTCCTGTTGCAAACAAGTTTCAGTAAGACAAATTAAATCGAATTGATGATCGCTTATTAAGTCATTTACTAACAGAGATTTAGAAGAGAGAGATCTGATATTTAATAATCAACATTTAATATATTTGGAGTTTTGTTCTAGAAGGGAATTAGTCTTAACTTTTATTAGGTTATCATGATTAACTCCTCTTATTGTCGTTTTTGGTTTATGTAATTTACAGACAGTTTCTATAGGTATTTGGGAGTTGTGGGGGGGAGCCGGTTGTAAGGACACTGCAGAGAGGCGTGTAGGACTGAACTCTGCATCCTAGGCTCAACTCTGGATAGTCCTACTTTTGGTTGTCAATAAAACCAGACATATTTCTGGATAAGAAAGCTGCACCATCTAAAGTAGGATGGATGCCATCTCTCCTAATCAGCCTAGGTTTTCCCCAAAATAGTTTCCAGTTGTCTAT
This sequence comes from Channa maculata, assembly GCA_020496755.1. Lineage (NCBI taxonomy): Eukaryota > Metazoa > Chordata > Actinopteri > Anabantiformes > Channidae > Channa > Channa maculata. The sequence goes on from CM035602.1 coordinate 28,720,961, forward strand.
GTAGCCCACATCCTTTGCTGGACACCACCTAGACAGCCAGCGGTTGAATGACGACATGCGGCTGTACATGTCGTCACTGGTCAGATTTGGCAGGGGTCCAGAGAAAGTTTGACAAAGTTACACACCGATTCAACATTCATTTTAGTGACCTCCGATTTGCGTAATCGGGTGTCATTAACTCCCGTGTGAATACTAATCTTACTGTAGATCCACCTTTGCTTTCCTCTCTCTACAGAGAAATGCTGGAGCCCTTTCAGAGTAACCACTGGGTTCTTCTTCACCTCCCAGACTAAGGCCCTTCTGTATCGATCGCTCAGCCAACCAGCTTTAGGAATTGTCCTGGTGCTTCCAAACTTGTTCCAGTTATGGATGATGAAGGCCACTATTCTCACTGGGATCTTCAATGCTGCAAAAATGTTTCTGTATCCTTTCCCAGATCTGTGCCTCGATATAATCCTGTCTCGGAGGTCCACAGACAATTCCTTGGACTTCATGGCTTGGTTTGTGCTCTGACATGCACTATTAACTGTGGCACCTTAAATAGACAGGTGCATGCTTTTACAAATCATGTCCAGTTAACTGAATTTCCCACAGGTGGACTCCAATCAAGTTGTAGAAACATCTTAAGGATGATCAGTGGAAAGAGGATGCACCAGAGCTTAATTTTGAGTATCATGGCAAAGGTTGACTGTAGGTATGAGGTGTTTCTGCTGAAATGCTGTGATTGTTCTTTTTACAAACATGGTATTAAGGCCAAACTTTGTCCTTAAGTCCACTTTGGACTCATCTCTTCCTAGGACATTGTTACGGAAGTCTTGTAGTTCGTTGAGATGTTGAGACTGTACAACCCCAATTCCAAAGAAGTTGGGACGATGTGTAAAATGTAAATAAAAACAGAATAAAATGTTTTGCAATTCTAATCAACCCATATTTTATTCAGAATAGAACATAAACAACATATAAGATATTGAAACTCTTCTTTGCATGCTTTAACTAACATTAGTGGATTGCACAGAGAACTGTGTTCAAAGATAGTGATTTCTGGAAGTGTTCCTGAGACCATACAGTGATGTCTGTATTTGAGTATCATGCCTGTTTTTAATGCAGCACCGCCTGAAAACCCAAAGATCACACACATCCAGTTTTGACCTTCGGCCTTGTCCCTTCTGCACAGAGTTTCCTCCTGATTCTCTGAATCTTTTGAAGATATTATATACTATAGATAGTGGGATCTTCAATGTCTTCGCAATTTTGCATTGCGGAACATTTTTCTGAAATTGTTCTACAATTTTTAGACGCAGTTTGTCTCAGATTGGTGAACCTCTGCCCATCTTTACATTCGAGAGGCTCTGCCTCTCTGAAATGCTCCTTTTATACCATGTTACTGACCTGTTGCAATTAACCTAATTAGTAATCAAATGCTCCTCCGTTTGTTTTTGATTTGTGGAAAATACTTTTTCAGCCTTTTGTCCCCTTTATTACAGCTTTTATGAGATGTATTACAGCCATCAAATTTCCCCCAAAGTGTCCCAGCTATGGGACCAATAAAGGTTTATCTTATCTATATTATCTTATTATCGGCACCTTCTCGACTGGAGTGTGGAGCATGAGCTTGGCAGGGAAAAAAAGGAAAACTAGATTCTTTCTATTAGCACTGTCTCTTTTAGATACTCGATTAGGTAACTATATATTTGCCAGGATGTTTGCCTGAGAAGACTAATGTAAAAATTATGCTTTGCTTCTTTTAGCGCAGATCTGAGTTTCTCTTTGAGTTTCCCTTCTATTACCAACATGCTTTTGGATCTGATAAAGATGGCTATCTGTGTCATTAACGTCCCAGTATTCTTGCCACGCTCTATGCTTATAATGTCATCCACTCCTCTTTGGGCAGGAACACAAAGAAGGCCAATCTGCAAACCCATATGATGCAGCCTGTAAATTGCATAGTATATTTCAAGTGTAATATCTTCAAACCAGCAAATTGCCCAAACTTCTATTATAGAAGTTTGCATGTGCTGATAAGATTATGTGCTGTAGATTAATCTGCTTTTAAGCACAAAATTGCTTTGTCAAGCTCTTCCAACTTAAGTTATGTAAATTCTTCCTCACACTCCTCCCTAAAGTCAATTTAAGATTTTTAATACTAATCAATATGCACCACACGAAAGAAAAAAATAAAATGACTGCTTTCTGAAGAGCAATTAAATAGAACGGAAACACCTGCAGGTCTAGATGCAGTAGATAAGTTGACTAAAATGTTTAAAAGAAATTTGGTTGACTTACATGTTGTGTTTGAATTTGTTCTCACAGCCCAGAAACATACACCAGCTTGTTATCTCTTAGGTCATTTGCATTTGAGAACAAATGTTCCACTGGGCTCTGTAGGGAGGAAATGATGGCATGGAACAGAATATTTCGATGTGCAAAATTCCCCGGACGACATAGACGTGAGGACTAGTGCAGCAGTATCACAGCGCCTACCGCTAGTGACGTGTGTAAATGTTTGAGCACTTGTTTCTTGTTTAAAGTTATTTAACAGAAGTTTGCGGTGTAGACTGACACACAATGTCTGAAGCTACTTTAGATGAAGTTTCCGTCTTATCGTCCATTTACTGTGGACCAGGAGAGTTTCAGCTCCTACACGGTCAGTAGAGCCTATTAATTTCTTACTGGCGCTGCTAACATAAGCTAAGCGTAGCTTTACATGACATGCCCTCATTCTGCTATTTGACATGTAGCTCAGGATGGGATCCTGGTTCAAATCAACAGCACTATTGGAGGAGAGCGAGGACTGAACCTGAGTCTTTCGTTCCATCTCCATGACCGCTACCCTTCCTGCCCCCCCGACATCTCTGTGTCCTCCACCAGTCTGTTTCGGTCTCAATGTCACAACATCAGGCAGAAGCTGTTGGAAAAAGCTGCATCTTTACCACCAGAACCCATGGTTCATCAGCTGGTAGAGTGCGCACAGGTGAACTAGAGAAATAAACTCGAATGAGATGAAATTTGGAATTGAGCTGGTAAATGATAATTGAAAAGTGTTTTCAGAAAATAAATAGGTTAATTTAGAAACAAGTTCTGAAATGTGCTTCTAAAGTTTGTCCCTGTTGCTTGTTGTGAGCAAAAAAGGAAATTTAATAAAGAAAATATGAGTAGAATATCATATAATCTATAACAAATGATGTTTACATTGTGTACTCTGCTGTCCATAGCAGCAGTTTGTGGAGGTGACTAAGGCCTACAGAGGAGGGAGGGAGGAGGTGGAAGAGAGGAATAAACAGGGGGAGTGGACTGTAGTGCTGCTGCTGGACCACATCCGAGCTAGAAATCGTTACGTTGGACTGCTGGAGCGCTGGACCCAGCAGCTGCAGCTAACTGGCAGAATGTTTCTTGGACCATGTATACTGGTTGCGCTACAGGGAGCCAGAGCAGATATCAAGGTACCAGCTCACATGTTTCACCGTGCCTCACGCAGTCATATAGACAGTAACGTTTTTCTAATATACAGAACATGTACTATGTAATGTTTCAAGTTTGATTAAGTAGTGGAAAACCTACTTCAATTTTTTTGAGGTTCTGTACACCCATTATCCCAAGATCACTAATAAATCTTTAGTGCATTCTTGTGATACTAAGGCAGATTATGCAGGAAAAGAAGGAGATTGATAAAAGGTTACCTTCACTTCCCTCCTCAATGAAAATGCTTCTTTCTTCATTGATGGCTCCTATGAAACCAGAGCTAGTGAAAGAATTGGCTATTGTCTCTGCAGGAGTTTTGTCGCTTGCTGAAGACCGTAAAGGTGGATGTGGATTCTTCAGGCAAGAAATGCAAAGAGAGGATGATGAAAGTTCTCATTGAAACCCCTCTATCTTCCACTTGTGGACATAGGTATGGATCAAGGATGTGTGACTTTAATGTTGCAGACGCATGGAAAAAGGGCAGGGCTGTGGAATGATTACTGCAGCTCTTATAATTTGTCTCTCTGTATCTTCTCATCAGCCTGCAGGATTTTGTGGTGAAGCACTACGAGTCATTATCAGAGCTGACTACAGCCTTTCAGGAACTCCACCTGACTGAGATTTTCCAGCAGATACTGCCATCTTTAAGCAACTGGCAGCAAACAGGTTTCCATGGAGAAGGGAGTCTAAATCCTAAAGACTCTTAAACTACTTTATGATAATGGATTAATATAATACTATTTTTATCAATGGGGACTTCTATCATTGTGTCAAACATTGTACTGTGTTAATTACATGTGTTAATTACTATTGAAACTGCTGATGGTGTCGTGAGGGATTGGTCACAGCAACTGTTACCGTTCAGTACAGGAGAAACTTGACACTATAATGTGTAACCAGTACAATTAATAATGTTCTGTGACAGCGTGAGACTAGATGAGTTATTTTTTAATCTCTCTACTCTACTACTTTGTTACTGCAGGGTTTTGTGGTATATAAAACTGTGGAAAATACTGTGTGCTGTAAGAATCCATACTGAAGACTAAAGGTCCAGTGGCTACTGTTGTTTTTTCTGTTTAATTCAAATACATGCAATCAATTTTGTGTTTTTATGCCACAAATGTTATTGTGTAACATTAACTGAATCTAAGTCTGCAGTTTAGTTACAGGAAAAAGCTAAACAGCAAGTCTTCACTGAAGCATTCATTGAGCCCTCATGGTCTTTATGGAAACATGGGGTTTTTATATTTTTTATTTATTCAGGGTTTTTATTTGCCATCTTGTCTGCAGAGGGCAGTAGTGTTTGTACAGATGTCAGTATAACCTATTCTGTATAAAGAGACTGATGAAGTGTATCATTGTTTGTATTCAATTACTATGTTTCATATATTGGTTATTGAATTTTAATTTGGTTTGTTGATCGCATGATGCCTGTACTTAACTGTGCTACTGCATCTTTGCATTTAGCACCACAGTGGAAATTGAATATTTAATACAATTGAATATTTAATTAACTGTGGCATTGTTGATTTGTATCCATTATTAACTGATTTGATGTCCTCCTCCTTCTGCTTGATGTTTCATTGTAAACTATCTCAGACAGTGATTTTTATCTGAGACAAAATAGTGCCACGTCATCAGAAAAGTAGGTCATGTAGGTCATGTCTTAAAATTGAGCCAATAATTTGTCCTTAAACTGTTCAGTCTGGATTCAGGAATGTCTGAGTCCCTTGCTAAATCCAGAACCTATGAGGATTATTTTCATATGTGGAATAGATGTTAGTGTTAGTAAAGGCACACAGCCGTATATGTTGGACGTAGCATTTTTACTGCTCAAAAATAATACATAACCAGCAACTGAATTACATATTCTGCTAAGAATCTGTTGTTAACAGAATCTCTTGTCTATGTTTACTTACTGACTAAAATGTCCCAGAACACTGGGAAGTTAATTGGTACCAGTTGACAAAAACAGGAGGGACTGATAGAAAACAGACCAAGCCCTTCTGTTCTATATTGAGAAAATCATCAGCACACACAGACTGCGTCTGTGATGAGGGAGTTTCAAGTTATACACAAAGAGGATGTGAAAAACTCCAGCTGAATCCTCTCAAGATTTTAAACCTAAGGCCATTCACCATTGTGTTTTTTCCCCAAATCACTTCAGACCATATGGGTCTGCCTGTTAAAGGGACTAACTCAGGCTGTCATGTTACCATGGATAACTGGTTTGATATATTCATATTATTTACAGTATTTATAAATGTAGATACATTTTTATTTTTATAATATTTAATAAGAGAGAGAGAGACTACAATGCATTGTAGCTGAGAGTGCCATTTGTTATACAGACTGTAAAACCCCTTGAGCCAAATTGGGCTGTAGCCCAATACCACATTGAGTTCTGGTACTGTGGTAATAATGTTGACTATCATTATTGCTGTTGGTTGATGGATGATGTCAGTAGTGTTTCAGCAGCTTTTCATCCTAAAAAATCAAGACAAACTTTTTAATTTACACTGAAGGCTTGAGAAGGTTGCAAATAAACATTCAGCAAATGCTCATACTGTTCCAAAGCAACTTTTATCGGTATTAGTAGAATAAAGTTATCTCATTGAGTAGTTGAGGTAACTGAAACTGTACAAGTTTCTTAAAATATGTCTTTTTCTTAGCTCTTCACAAAGTTTTGTTTTCTGATACGCAATTCAGCTCAAAAGTTTACCCTTACAAATAAAGCTAATGAAGGAAAACCCTGAATGAATGCATTTGTGTGTGGTGCTGAGAAAAGGAAAGTAATTTGGATGGAAAACTGGTCATCATGGTTAAAGGAATATTCTTAAATTTATTTGTAATTGTAGTGTAAATGTAGCTAAATGTGGCTCACATTTTGTTGTGTCAAAGCAATGAAATGTGGAACACTGTTAACAAATTAAAATATATATATATATCATAACCTCAAATACAGGTCATGACAAAAATGAAAAAGAACATGGAAATTGCAAACAAATTAATTATCATTAAGCACTGTAATAAAGTTTTTTCTTTTTAAGGTTTATAAAAACTAGCCATGCACATTTCACTTTTTCACAGGTCTTCACAAAGTTCACTTTTCTGATATGCTGCTCAGCTCAGCTGACAGTTTACCTCACATTCAAATCCAATGAAGGAAAACACTTGATTCACATCTGAGGATCAGCTCTCGTACCGCTGCACTGATCACTTTTTTCTCCAAACAAGAAAATTCAAAAAATCACTCAGGCAAACAACACTAAAAACATGTGGTATAAGAAAGTGTATAATTGTTCTGGTCATTGGCTTTATTAATTTAGCATGCAAAGACTATCATAGCAGAAAGAAAAGCCTCCCTCTATATCATAGACTTTGCTGCCTAAAAGTATTTGTAACAGAATTTTAAACCCAGCTTTTTGAATCTTACTGCTCATCAGTGTTGACATCCTGTGGTTTTCTGCTCATTGAATGGGGGATTGTGTTATTTTTACTCCCGCTCTGTGGAAGTTGTTGGTGATGTAATTGACTTTTGCTTTGGGGGTTGTCCTTGGCCTTGGCCAAAAGCAAGAATAGTCGTAGCTATTTATTGTTTGAAAATCAATTTTACTGGACACACGTGTGTAACAAGAAACACCTAATGAGGAGTTCCGTTCAAATACTTTTGGAAAAAATAAAATCTGGGTCATCTGATACAAAATGTGCTATGGTTTATGCTGTTTGATGTATTGATTTGCAAATATGATTAAATTAAAGCTGACATTCTGAACTTTTATCAGATTTTCATCTATTGATCATATACTACAATACTTTGGGAGGCGACTGTATGTTGGGTCATCCAGCATTCATCACATGCCAGAGACTACCTAATCATGTTGCTTCCACAAACCTTTAACCTGAGTCAGAAATGAATTTCTGTGTGGTGCTGGGAAATGGAGAGTAATTTGGATGGAAAAGGAGTCATGGAAAAAAAGGAATATTTTTAAATTGTATTTTAAAATTACTGTTGCGCAGAAAGGTAGTCCAATCTCGCAGTTGTTGATTCGATCCTCGGCTCCTCTGGTCACGTGTCAAAGTGTCCTTCAGCACGACACTGAACCCCAATTTAGTTGCTTCCAGTGAGTGTTGGCCAGCTGCATAGCAGCTCCCCCATCAGTGTGTGAGTGTGAGCGTGAATGGGTGAATAAGAAGCAGTGTAATGTGCTTTGAGTGCCAATAGGTAGAAAAGCGCTATAAAAAGGGGGCGGCTGCAGCTCAGTTGGAAAGGCAGTCATCCACAGACCACAGGGTCAGTGGTTCAATCCCCACTCCCGGCTATATGTCGAACTGTCTCTGGGACACAAGACACAACCCCATCCCAACCTGTCAAAGTGTCCTTCAGCAAGACACTGAACCCCAAGTTAGTTGCTTCCAGTGAGTATTGGCCAGCTGCATAGCAGCTCCCCCATCAGTGTGTGTGAGATTGTGTGTGAATGGTTGAATAAGAAGCAGTGTAATGCACTTTGAGTGCTCATAGATAGAAAAGTGCTATATAAGTGCAGACCATAAATGTAGCTGAATGTGGTTCACATTTAATTGTGTCAAAGCAATGAAATGTGAAACACTGTTAACACTTTAAATTTTATTATGGCAAAATTATCATAACCTCACATACAGCCCAAATATTTAAAGCATAAGATGTGTTAGTCAGATCTGTAGTGTGTGTGTGTGTGTGTGAGTAGATGGCATGATGGGGTTTCAGTGTTCAGAGTTTCAGGAGCCAGGACCAAATAGAATTTTACACTGGATACTCAATCTTTCACAGCTTAATGGAGCACTGGGCCTACATGTTTCAAATCAGCAGGCCTACCAACCATCCCCAGCTTTTACCTAAAAATAAAGCACAGGTTCCCACAGAAACAGACTGGCCAGAAGCTGTCACTAATACAGTTACCGGTTTCCACATCAAGCAGACACAGAGTAACAGTCCAATATTGACTTATTAAGCCCTGGTTTGGGTCTCCCAAATCTTGATATTCTTGTATATTTTGGCTCTTTAGCTGCTAAAAGCTCCACTAAACAGTTGCCACTTTTGTCTATCTGCTCTTTGGTATTATTTCTAAGTGTAACAACGATCATACATGAACCTTGCACAGCAGAATTTAAAAGAAATTGTGCAGACACAAAAAGAATGAGTATCCTACTTTCCCTTATCATTGACATATTAATGATTACAAGCTCAAAAGCAGTGTAGGAGGTGTCATGTATGTAGAGCTACTGCTCTACATACATGTTGCCCCTATTCCTGAGAAGATGTTTAAAAAGAGCTATTTATTCTGAATCAGTACAAAAACATCAGGGCACATAAGAGCATACATGACTACATGAATGTGTATATGTGTTGTTACATGACTAAACACATATAAGAGTGATAGTGTGTGTGGAACATCAAACATCACATTTAAGATTTAAAAGAAAGCAGAAACAGCTGGCATTGACATCCACGGAGTAGTTTATTATATACATTTTATACGAGTTATAATAATAAAATAAAATAAATACCTCAATGAAACACAGAGGGAAAGTGGTCAGCAGTTCAGAACTGAAAACTAAAATCATGAAATAGTAGAAAAAGTCAAACTCAAATGGCAAAATAAGGCCACTGTATAGAGAGGACCAGCTCAATTTCTCCATATATCTGAGTATTGTCAGTGATGATATAGAACAGATGTTTAAATATTTCTACACACATTACAGGTTATGAAAAAAAGATGTGTGAAAATGACAACCATGGTGCCCCTGAGAGCTCATGGCACTGCAAATTGAGAAAACACATGCAAAAAGACAAAACACATCAAATTAAAAAACTTTACCAATTTGACATAACCAAATTGAGAAATGTGCTGCAAAAGCCACCTCTCTTTGTCTTGTCTTGAGAGTGGTAAAATATTCAAGGCTGTTACATATAGGTGGTTAATTATTATAGTTCTTTATAAATGATTATAACTTTTTTAGACTTAATCAAATGATAACACTTCACTTTTAGCTCCCTGCTTTTTTTTAACACTGACTACAAGTAATGAATAAGGAGGTGTTGGGAAGTGCTGAAACCTCATCCATTCATCAGACAGGTACGGCAGCAGAACTGGTGGTAAAGCTTCTTCTCACAGAGACGGTTGGTCTTCACCATGTCACAGAACATCTCATTAGCTTACAGAGCAGAGCAGAACACAGCAGTTTTATAAATGAGTTTTCCTGTTAGCGCACCTAACCAAGTCAGACTGGCATGGTGGCTTTGTATTTACAGCTGGTATTACTAAGGATGTTCATTCTATCTGCACTGTATTAACATGCAACATAAAATTATGTATACTGCTGTAGTGTGTGGGGCTCGAAATATTTTAACAGAGGAAATGCTTAACTGTAGCTTAGAGGAAAAGGTCTTTTTACGAGATCTTCCACCAGACATGCACTAAATCACACAAAAACCAGTGGAGAATTAGGCAGGTGTAGGTTATAATTTCAAACTCACCATTTTTACACGAGGCATTTACAATACAAGTTCTGCTGACAAGACTGTAACCCTCTTTGCATTTGGTGCAGGTTGTTCCAGGATCACTACAGCTCAAACAATTGCCCTCACACCTGGAGACACAGTGTTAAATAAATGCAAGTCAACTTTATTTATATAGCATGCTGACATATACAGTACATGGAGTAAGCGAGGGGCTCAATGAAATATAGGGGGTGGGGCCCCCTAGCAGTCTAATTCTATAGCAGCATAACTAGGAGGTGATCCAGAGTAACTAAGCCATATTTAAATATACGTTTGACCAAAAAGTAAGGTTTTAAGCCTCCTGAATCTGAACTAGGAGTTGGTTCCACATGAATGGAACTTGATAACTACAGGTTCTGCCTCCCATTCTTCTTTTGTACATTCTAGGGACCACAAGTAGTCCTTCACTCTGAAAGTAAGGTGATTTATTGGGATAATACAGTACTATGAGGTCTTTCAGATATAATGGAGCTTGACCATTGAGAGGTTTGTATGTAAGAAGAAGGGTTTTAAATTGAATTCTACATTATATGGGAAGTCAATGGAAAGAAGCTAATGAAGAAATATTATTTCACAGCCCCATACACAGCAACATGTGACACACTGTGTACAGAAGTGGTAGAAGTACACAAACTCAATACTCAAGTAAAATTGCAAGTATTGGCCTAAAAGAAATCTCCACTGCAAGTACCACTTCAAATAATTTACTCAAGTAAAATCATATACATTTTACAAGTACAAAAGTAAAAATGCCCCCCTAAGACTGACACTGTTTAATAAAATGTCACTGTTTGTGAAGATGGAGCTGATTTTAACTACTTTATGTGCTTACATGTGATTAATGTATGGTTTATAGCATATTTCTTTCTGTTTTTTCAGGCCATCAGGACATTAAGGCCTCTATGTCTCTTAGTGCTTGTAGTTTCACTAACTGATTTATCTCACATATAAAACAAAGACCAGCCTTCTTAAACCTGCGGAACATTGCCAAAATTAGGAGCATTCTGTCTCAAAGTGATGCCAAAAAACTAGTCCATGCATTTGTTACTTCTAGGTTGGACTACTGTAATTCCCTACTTTCAGAATGCCCCAGTAACTCCCTGAAGATTTCAACTTCACTAGATTCTCTCCATTGGCTTCCCATTAAATCTAGAATAGAATTTAAAACCCTGCTTCTTACATATAAAGCTCTGAATGGTCAGGCTCCATCATATATAGAAGACCTCATAATACCATATCATCCCAGTAGATCACTTCGATCTCAGAATGCAGGCCTACTTGTGGTTCCCAGAATTTCCAAACGTAGAATGGGAGCCTTTAGCTATCAAGCTCTTCTCCAGTGGAACCAGCGCCCAGTTCAGATTCAGGAAGCAGACACCCTCTTTACTTTTAAGTCTAGGCTTAAAACCTTCCGCTTTGATAAAGCTTATAGTTAGTTATAGTCATGACGCTATAGGCTTAGACTGCTGGGGGACCACTCCCCGATGCACTGAACTCCTTTCCTCCCCTTGACCCTCTCTCCTGCCCTCTCACCCCACAATTGTCACCCCTGTATGACATTAACTATGTGTGTTTTCTCCTGTAGTCGTCTTTGTCCTTCTCTGTTTCCCTCTCTCTGTCCCTTTTTGCAGGTGTCCCCAGCCTTGGAGCTGTGTGTTTCCAGTGTGCAGCTACTGGTCCTACCAACCTGCCTAATGTTTTGTTGTTGCTTTTGTTGCTCTTTTTCTTTTCTCTCTTCTCTTTCCACTCACCCCAACCGGTCAAGGCAGACAGCTGCCCACCCTGAGCCTGGTTATGCTGGAGGTAGTTTTTCCTCTCCACTGTTGCCTAGGGCTTGCTTCAGGGGGTAATTGTTTGGTTCAGTCTATACATCTTTAAATTGCCTTGAGATTATTTTATATATATATATAATATATTCAGTTCAACTATATATATATAGTTGAATTGAATTGAAAAAGTAAATGTAGTAGTAGTAAATGTACGAGTACAGAACCCTTTGGATACCTATCTTTTGTTTGCAGGGAGAATTCCTCATTAGCATTAACCATAAAGGCAAAACACAAAGTATCACAAAGCTGATACTGTATAACTTAAAACTGTTTTTTGTGGGTTTCAGTATTGTTGCACTCACCTGTGACACATCTTATGTGGAACTCCTGCTGCCTCAGCAGAGTAGTAGCCAGGTGCACAGGCCTGCACACACTGCCACTCTTGCTGCAGGTAACCTTCAGCACACTGAATACACTCCTCTTTACTCGGACCTGGGAAACACAGATAGCAATGCAAGATAAAAACCTGTAGGACACATTATCAGGAGTATACAATACTTTTCGAGAGAGGTGATCAAAATATGTTCACAGTCATACTTAAATCTCTTTAAAGGAATGGTTCAGGTTTTTTAACTGGTCTTACTTCAATTTTCACTTAAATTTCACTGCAAGCGAACATCTATTCAATTCAACTTTATTTATATAGTATCAACTATTAACATCAAAAATAAACCTAAGGCACTTTACAAAGTTGGATGAAGACCATACAGATTTACAGAGACAGCAAAACAAACCCATTAGAACAAAACTCCCTTTAACTGGAGAAACCTCTGACAGAAATAGGCTCAGGGTGGGTGGCCATCTGTCTCTACTGGTTGGGGTGAGCGGACAGAGAGGAAAGAAAAGGAGAGCAAAAAGAAGCAATAAATAAAATGCTGGACAGGTTGGTGGGGACTGCAGACTGAAAACACACAGCTCCAAATTTCCTTGCAGCAAATCTTGTCATCTGTCATAACTATCTCTTTGAACAGGTTGCATTTGTGTCCATTTTTACCACTGTAAGCCGAAACTTGCCTTCTTTTGGGGCTCTTTCAGGAGGATATTGCCAGAACAGCTTCACCAATTGCGTTGTCCTTTCAAAACATGGATTAATGCAAACTATGTTCTAAGCCGTATTTAGCAGAAACAAACCCAATGAGTATAGATTATGGCAAGTGACATGTGGAGCAACTCTGACAACAAACATGGGAAAAGTCATTAGTGTTGACTCTGTTGTGAACAGTAAACTTAAACAGCTAGTACAAAGTATTCCTACACTACAGGGTTCAAGGAGGAACTATAAAAAGAGTATTTTTTTTAAATAGGCTGTAAAAAAAACTGTTTAAAAAACACTATTGTTATAAGACCAGCTTAAAAAAACTACAAATCCTTTAAATCTATCTAATATTTACTGTAGAAACTGCAAATACCTGTACAGGTTCTACAAGATGAGTGGCACTGGCTGCACGTCATCTCTTCCAGATGGAAAAAAGTTCCATTGATGCACTCTGGAACACAAGTCATCCCTGCCAGACTACAAACAATAAACCCAAATTACATTACAAGTTTTACAACTAAGTTATAAATCTGTAGAAGGTTTGACATGTTGTATAACGCATAATGTACCTGTAGCCTTCACGGCAGGCACTGCATCTGTCTGCAAATGTCAGGCATCTCGTACAGGTGTGATGACACTTCAGACACCGTTTCTGACCTTACACAGAAAGTACAGTCAGTCAGTGGTGGAAGAAATCTAACATTTACTAGATTTGCAAACAAACTTTTACAGTTTATGATTTTCATGGCTTTAAACAATTTAATTGAACTTTTTGTACACCTTATCAATTTAATAAATAAAACTGCAGGAATTATGTGTACAATTAATTTGTTTTCATTACCATTGGCTCAAAACTATACATGCAGTGTGAAAACTACATTTAGACACACTTAGATTATTAATTCTATAGTACTGACATTTCCAAAATGTCTTAATTTACTAACTCCAAGGCCTCTTAACTTCCTGTTCGTGATCATGACTGACTACAGCTTGTGGTTTCTCTGTGCCAACATTAAAAGGGTTTGTTTGACAGCACTCATTGGATTAACCAACAAACAGTGCAATGGGAAAGTCCAAAGAGCATAGTGCAAATCCAGGAAAAAGTTAGATTTACAAAAGCCAGAAATGTCTCTTGTAGCCATGTCTAAAAACAACTGCACTCACATTCTAAGATCATCAGCTCAAACATCAGATATTTTTACAAAAAAATCTGTGGATGTGATGACTTACTCTCATCACCAAAGTAACCTGGGGGGCAGGTGTTGACACAGCTGGAGTTAAGTGTGTTGAGGTAAAGGCCTCTTCTGCAGGAGAGACACTCTCTGGCTGATTGGGCAACACATTTCTCACATCCTTTAAAGCAGCGTCTACATCTGTGAGATCCTGTGTCCTCATAGTGCCCCAGTGGACAGTGGCTCACACAGTTTCTATACACATATACAGAATAGTGCAAACAGAGTTAGCCTGCAACAGTATGTAGATAAGCATAAGATAACAATCAGAACTGCTCGGGGTAAAATGTGATTTACTCTTTTGACTAAAGATTAGACTGAAACCAATCACAATAAAATGGCAAGGAAAGAAAATGTTACACAATCAATATTTTGGTAAGTAAAAATGATTTAATGCCATTAAATCACATATGTTCGTGTTTGGGTTAAGCTTCTGGTAAATACGGACCAACTAGACTATTTATTTTAACTTTTTGGCCACTTAAAATATACAGTTCCAATGTTCACTCCCTTCTAGAATTCTTTTTGGTCTTATTTGGTGGGCCTGCTGCAAAGGAGCATCCCCAGTCTGCAGCTTAAATTAACCAGTTGACTTCTGAATCCCCCACCTACCTTCTGACAAATCAAGAGTTCATATAAGATTTGTCTTTGCCACTCTACCATCAAACGTCGACTGGTGAGGAACCCAGGTACAGTCTCTTCCATCTTGCCGCTAAAGCTTTTAACCCCTGCAGGAGCTATAGATGTCTTGGTTGGCTCAGTTTTTGAAGAGGGTCTGCCCCAGACAGATTTATACCTGTGCCATGTTCCATCCATTTGTTAATAATGAATTTAACTGTAGTCTGAGAGATATTCAACGATTTGAAAAAGTTCTTGTGTTATTCATTGACTTCTGCTTTTCAACAATCTTTGCACTTTACCTAGTAGAGGTCTGTTTTCACTTTGGAAACATACTTTTTGTACAATTTTTTCAAAAAAGCCAAATTAAATCAACTACAATTCAAAGTTAAAAGGATATTAAAAGAGGCTAACTTCCAAGGGGAAATAATATTTTTTATAGGTACTGTATCCCTGTAACTTCTAAATGCTCTGTAACTTTCTGTTGTTTGTTGTTGAGCAGTTAGTGGATAAAAAACTTTTAGACTTTTCAGAAAAATTGCAATTGATGAATGCAGGATTATGAGTCTGGAAAAAAGAAAACTGGAAACAAACGTCTTTGCGTTTGTAACTGAGTAACATGACTGAGCCATTATTGTTATAACATGATTGATTAGTGCAGTCTCATTGGCCACCCCAGTACTTTTCAGAAGTAAGTCTGCCTATTGGAAAGTATTTAATTAGTCTACAACTAACTTTTTACTTTTTACCTTTACATCTGGTTCCATTTCCTTCTATCAGCGTTTACCTGCCACTTTTCAAGCTACCCAAGCTGAAATGAACACAGTTGAGGCAGTGGTCAGCATCTGGTCCATCGCAGCCCTGGTCTCCACACTCATTGTGGCATTGTCCTGGGTAAAGGACACTGATTATCATCATTTATTATTCTATCATATAGGATGAGAAGATAGCAATTCATGTCCACGTCTGCCTGTTTTATAAGACATACATTTTTTTTCTTCTTTTTTTCAGATCACTTTAGAATAATCTATAAAACTATTTTTTTCTGAATTTGACTGTTAAGTGCATTACTGATTTCAGTTTATTGAAGGTAAGGGGGTATTTTATGTTTTGGATTCTCTCACCATTGTACTCATCATCCACCTCTTCCTCCAGGAGCTCCTCTGGTGCTGGGAACTCCAACATTCTTGATTGGGAATGCTGAGCACTGTTTAGTGTGTAAGGGTCCTGAGATGTACCATAAAGGATCAGTGTCCATTCTTTTAGGTTGCCTGTACAAAGTAACAATATTATACAGAAATATAAAAGGTAATAAACCTTTTTAAATGTACCAGCTTTAAATCTGAATGTAACTTTTGAATCTGACTGTGCATGTGTGTTGGACCATACCCAACACGTCAGGGTTGCGTGGCTTAGATGGTGAGTCAATAATTTCCAGAGTCCACGTGCCTACTGCCCTCTCACCCCAAAAATGAACACTCATAAACTCCCAATTCCTAAAGCCTTCCTTGGAACTATCAAACAACCTGCAAAAACAGCAACATGAAATATAGCGTGGTAAAGGTGATCTTAAGCAGATAAATGTTCCATATTGATCGGCTTACATACCCCTTTAAAACCCCCAAAAAAGAACTGATTTATAATTAATCATGCTTTTAGGGCAAAAATTTGGAATATTAATAACTGGCAGAAGCAAATACATGATCTCAGTCAGAATCGCTGCATTCCTCTTACATTCGTATTTAGAGAGAATAATTTATTTTTCAAGTGCACTTATGATAGATGAGACTTTCGCCCAAACCTGGAATTTTGATGGTAGTGAAAAAGGGGCCTATTAACACAAACTCACAAGGTATTTTCTTTATCGCAAAAGGTTTGACAAAGTCTTTCTGTAATTCACAAGCTATAGTACAGGTGTCTGTATAGTAATTCACAAGTGAATGCTTGGTCTCAGAAGAACTAGCAAAAACCTTCTCAAAAAAATAAACAGGCCAGCAAATATATTGACCAGCCACACTATCAAAATGAAAAAAATATTTCAGTTAGGCCAACATGAGATTAAAGGTCGAAGGCATGGAAATCGTAAAACAGTTACCAAAAAAGGGGGACCAGATTAAACAGCAACATACAAGGAGAAGAGATGAGAATTCTGAGCCTGGAGCTTGGACAACAATCAGGTGACAAGTGGCAGTGGGAAGGGGGCTTAAATACTAAAGGGAAAAGGGGAACAAGATGCAGGTGGTGAGGGCAGATGGCGACAGAGCACACAAAGGGAGCTGTAATAAAAACAGGAGGTGCCTGAAACAGAGGACTGGATTGAATGGTTTGATCTTAGAGACATGAGAAACTTAGGATAAATACAAAGCTCTCTGGGGAGCTTGAGGGTCACCACCACAGGGTTAACCACCTTGGCATTGAGGAAGGGTCCAATGTTTGATTTTGGTTAGGGTGCAAGAAAGGTGAGTAGGATGTTGCCTGTGGTCTCCCTCTCCTGGCCTATAAAATTGATGGGACAGGATGTCCGACTAGATTGCGGGAAACAGGACAATAAGGGCCCACCTGGCATGCTGAAAGTTGAATATAAATTTAGTCCAGGTTCTTATGGTTGGTCCAGGCCTCTAGGACCCATTAGCTAAGGGTTGTTATGTAACAATAGCAAGCAATCAATCACTCTGACTTTATCTCCAAAACATCTAACATGAGTTGTCCCTCTGATGTACTCATTCCTGATCCTGTCCATCCTCGTCACTCCCAAAGAGAACCTTAACATCTTAAGCTCTGCTACCTCCTGCTCTGCCTAATGTTTTTCTTCAGTGCCAGTGTCTCTAAGCCGAACAACATCGCTGGTCTCATTGCCGTCTTTAACACCTTTCCTTTCATTCTCGCTGATACTCTTATCACACAACACACCTGATACTTTTCTCCAACCGTTCCAACCTGCTTGCACTCGCCTCTTCACCTATTTTCCACACTCTCCGTTGCTCTGAACAGTATACCCTAAGTACTTAAAGTCCTGCACCTTCTTCACCTCTGCCTTCTGTAACCTCACAGTTCCACCTGGCTCCCTCTCATTCACACACGTATTCTGTCTTGTCGGCTAAGCTTCATTCCTCTGTTTTCCAGAGCAGACCTCCATCTCTCTAGATTTTCCTCCACCTGCTCCCTGCTCTCACTACAAATCACAATGTCATCTGCAAACATCATAGTCCATGGAGATTTCTGTTCAGCCTCATCTATCAGTTTGTCCATAACCAGAGTAAACAAGAAGGGGCTCAGAGCCAATCCTTGATGCAGACCCACCTCCACCTTGAACTCCTCTGTCACACCTACAGCACACCTCACCACGGTCTTACAGCTCTCATACATGTCCTGCACCACTCTAACATACTTCTCTACCACTCCAGACTTCCTCATACAATACCACAGCTCCTCTCTCGGCACCATGTCATACGCTTTATCTAAATCTATGAAGACACAATGCAACTCCCTCTGACCTTCACTGTACTTCTCCATCAGCCTCCTCAAAGCAAATACTGCATCTGTTGTACTCTTTCTAGGCCTGAAACCATGTTGCTGTTCACAAATGTTCACCTCTGCCCTTAGCCTAGCTTCCACTACTCTTTCCCACAACTTCATTGTTTGGCTCATCAGCTTTATTCCTCTGTATTTGCCACAGTTCTGCACATCTCCCTTGTTCTTAAAAATTGGCACCAGTCCTCGGGCATCCTCTCACTTTCCAAGATCTTGTTAAACAAACTAGTCAGAAACTCTACTGTCACCTCTCCTAGACACTTCTATACCTCCACAGGTATGTCATCAGGACCAACTGCCTTTTCACTCTTCATCCTCTTCAACGTCCTCCTCAGTTCACTCTTACTAATCTTTGCTACTTCCTGCTTCACACCAGTCACCTCTTCTACTCTTAGCTTCCTTTTATTTTCCTCATTCATCAACTCTTCAAAGATCCCCTTCCACAAACCACAAATACAAGGTGCCATCACACTCCTGGCACCTGTCAATAAATTTACATCCTTATCTTTAATCACGCTAACCTGCTGCACATCCTTCCCATCTCTATCTCTTTGTCTGTCCAACCTGTACAAATCCACCTCTCCCTCTTTAGTGTCCAACCTAGCATACAAGTCCTCATATGCACTTTGTTTGGCCTTTGCCACCTCTACCTTCACCTTACACTGCATCTCCCTGTACTCCTGTCTACTCTCTTCAGTTCTCTCAGTGTCCCACTTAGCTAACCTCTTTCCCTGTATACACTCCTGAACTTCCTCGTTACACCACCAAGTCTCCTTGTCCACTTTCCTCTTTCCAGATGACACACCGAGTACCCTCATATCTGTCTCCCTGATCAAATTAGCTTTAGTGGTCCAGTCATCTGGAAGCACCTCCAAACCACTCAGAGTCTGCCTCAGCTCCTCCCTGAAAACTACACGACATTCTTCCTTTTTCAACTTCCACCACTTCATCCTCTGCTCTGTCTTTGTCCTTCTTCATCTTCCTCACCATCCTGTGTTGTCTGGCTACACTCTCCCCTACCAATACTTTACAGTCACTGATCTCTTTCAGATTACAATGTCTACACAAGATGTAGTGCACCTGAGTGCTTCTACCTCCGCTTTTATATGTCACCCTATGTTCCTGCCTCTTCTGGAAGAAAGTGTTCACTACAGCCATTTCCATTCTCTTTGCAAAGTCTACCACCATCTGTCCTTCTGCGTTCCTGTCCTGAAGACCAAACCTGCCCATCACATTCTCATCACCTCTGTTCCCTTTACCTACATGCCCATTGAAAGCCCATTTCAACCACTCTCTCACCTCTGGGGATGCTCTGCATTACTTCATCTAACTCACTCCAGAATTTCTCCTTCTCTTCTAACTCACATCCTACCTGTGGGGCATAACCACTCACAACATTGAACATCACTCCTTCAATTTCCAATTTGACCCATCGTAGAACAACTTGAACCCTGCTCCTTATAGCCTAGCTACCTTTCCACCTGGTCTCCTGGACACACAGTATATCCACCTTCCTTCTCTGCATTATGTCAACCAACTCTCTAGCCTTCCCTGTCATAGTCCCAACATTCAAAGTCCCTACTGTCAGTCCTACATTCTTAGCTTTCCTCTTCTCTCTCTGCCTACGAACACACCTTCCCTGTAGACAAATACAATCTTTAAGTATTTAAAAAAGTAACTAATCATTATATTATTTGAAATTATTTTTTATAAGCAGTGTCCTATTATGTGTCCCCTACTTTTTCATGATTAAGGAAGCTCTAACACTCAACCTTCTCTAGATAAAAAATACTTTCTCTTTTTTTTTTACATGTGGGTTAATGGTACATGTTAAATATCTGTACGTACCAATGTTAGAAATTTCATAAAACCTGAATAATAAGTGCCCATTCTTGATTTCATGATGTTTTAGTTAGATCACAATCTAAGGGAAAATCATGGGCAGGTATTCTATCAGATTGTATGTGAGAAATGTGTTAAATGTGTGGTGAAACCACAGCACAAACAAAAGGTTTATATATTCATAATATCACTGTGCAAACTAAGTTTGGGTCTGTGTGAGAGAGAAAGACTGAATAATGAATAATTACATAGATTATGTTTATGTCTAAATACATACTTACATACATATATATTTTTATATGAATTATGCTAATGTAATTACATGAAGTGGTTGTGTTATATTTTATTACCAATTTAACATTCCTGAGCATATGGTGATTAGAAAATAATATACATAATGCACATTCAAAACAGCTCTCCTTTAGAAAAGAGGAGTAAGTGTTTCTTATGATGGCATGAAACCTATTACATACTCTCTGCTTTAAAATAATAGAGAAGTCTTGTGAACAATTCAGGCTAAATTCTGACTCAATCCTTTTGTTTTTGTTTCGGTCTAATTATTTAGTTTTGCGAGCTAAGTTTCCTTAGCTCACTGGATACATTTTTCTCTGCTTGTTAATTATTAAATTTTTAGCTTTTACAACAAGCCAAGTTTAATTGTTTTTAAAGTGACCAAAGTGACTTTTAGAGATTAGATCCCTCAGTTTTTGTATTTTTGTAAGATCAAATGATTCTGCTGCCTTATACTAGTCATCTGTGCTAAAGTTACATTGTTACCAAATATTAAATGTAGTTACAGCGTCATCTGGACATCATGCCAAACGAAAACTGGTGCCCAACAGAGGGGATAAATTATTGATTAAAGTGCATTTTTGGCACAGATCTGATTCTGTAGCATGTGGTAGTGTGTATAGTAAAACTCTCACCTCTTAGCCAGTAGCTGTGACCTTGTCCCAGAAGGAGAGATCAGGTTGATCTCCAGGTCTCCTCGCCTTGGGTGGACAATCAGAACCTTGACCACCACATGCTCCAGGTAATCCACATGCTGCTCAGGTTCTTCTAAACACCCAGAAGTGGTTATGCTGCTGTTCAGTCTTTGGCCAGCTTGGATGTGCCTAGAACAGCCATAAGCCTTTATATAAATGTAGTAATGTTTCAGCAAGACACAAGTATAGCCTAAGCCAAAACATCTGTCATCCATCTATGCACATGTCTCTCTCTCTCTCTCTCTCTCTCTCTCACACACACACACACACACACACACACACACACAAATGCAATTTTGCAAAAGAAATATTTTCCATTCCTCAGTTGGGCATACAGGTGTTGTCAAAAGTCTACAACGGGTCACATATCTGAGGTATAATTAGATTAGCTTTAAAAAGACCTTATAAATGCTGCCTTACTCCCTTATTCAGTGACCCCAGTCATATTATTGCCACCCAAGACTAAACTCAATAGACACCAAAATGAAAATCTGCTGTGCATTTAAATTTGGACTCCTGTAAATGTTTGTCTCTAGGCCAGACTTCTAATAAAGGGTATTCTAGCCTAGAGTCTTACTGGCTGTCAGCAGATTATATCATTACCATTATAAAGTAGTGTACCAACAGTGTACTGAGGTGTATGCAAAGTACAAAAGTAGAGCTAGACTGAAATTACAGCTACTGTAAAATGTCAGCATGTATCGCTGCAAAGAAAATGTCTTAATAGTAGCAGTTGTGCTTGCAGTCATTTGCTCTGGAGGTCAGATTCACACTGTGCCTCTCTGCAGTTCTCCTCACCTGGAGTGACGCTTAGCCATCTGACTGCACATGTGCTGAGAAGGAACAGTTCTCCACTTTATAGCCTCAAGCACCATGGCCTCTGCATCCACCAGCCCAAAACCATACAAATGGCTGACTGTGAGGGAAGACATGCACTGATTACAACACAAAGACACTCATAATTTATTCCATAAATATGTGTTAAATATATGTTGGGATGACCTGCATGATGTACAAAATGATATTTTCCAATTACAAAACAGTAAATGTACTATGTTAGTATTAGAAGTATATTGCAGTATGCCTCTATGTCCAGCAGCATTAGTCTTCCAGTCATTAGCTTTCAGGTGGACTGGTCTGGATGTCTTCACCAGAAGATGTTGTACATCCCTCCATGTAAGCAAAAGACTGCAGAAGAGATAAGCCGATTTGAAGAAATGCACCATGTGTTTGCTAAAAAGTCCTTTTAATCTTTAATGTGCATTCACACATGTAGACATAAAAGATACAGAAAGAGGCAGGGCATAATCCACTGTTAGAGGTAAAGGTTTAGACTGGTAATAGTTTATATTATTCATACAGTCAACATAAAAAAGGTACTGTCTGTGTATCAAAACTCAAAACCCTGATACATTTTAATCTTCTTTTTAAACAGCTTCTTGCTGTTATTATAACACATATTACCAAATATCTATTAATCCACAGCTCAAATTAGCCCCTAAAAATGAACATTTCCTTGTTTCAATAATGTGTCCAGCTTGATAGATTGTTGTGTCGGAGTCCCATTTATGATGCAATTGGTTATAGTGTTGTAAAGACTCAAATGTAGGTATGAACTAGGGCTGCACCTAATGCTTTTTTAAATGAATCTATCAATTATTCTTTTGATTAATTTATTAATCTATAGATTATTTTCAACATAACATACAAATTTTTATTCATCAATCATTTATAAAGTAATTACAAAGTAATATTTCAAAAGATGCATTGCAGGGCATTATTCCTATCCCCAAAATAGGCCAGTCTTAACTATTCAATTCAATGCAATTCAACTTTACTTATAGCGCCAATTCACAACAAAGTCATCTCAGGGCACTTTACAGAATAAAGTCAAGATTATAAAGATGTATAGAGAGAACCCAACAATCCCCTCTTGAGCAAGCCCTAGGCAACAGTGGAGAGGAAAAATTCCCTTTAACGGAAGAAACCTTCAGCAGAACCAGGCCTAGGGTGGGCAGCCATCTGCGTTGACCGGTTGGGGTGAGTGGAAAGTGAAGAGAGAAAAAGCTCTGCTAGATTGTAGAAAAAAATCTAATCGATTGTTGAAAAAAAAGCTCTGCTGTAACTGGTGGTCTGTGTTTTACAGACTAATTTAAAGTCTCTCCACAATATAGTTGAAGCAAGAGCTTGTTCCATTCAACTTCAAAGGAATGTGGTGTAATCTACATTTCCTCAGTAAACAGTTTAGTTTACTTTAGTCTAAATACTATAACAGCAAAAATATCAGTATTTTTAAAACTTTATAAAAAATTCACAATTATATTATCAGCTAATTTCTAGCCCACTTCCAACTTTAACCTGTTTCTGTGTCTATGTCTGCAGAGCTGGAAGGAAGTAATCAAGAGCATATCTAACAGCAAAGTCACCACCTAGAATCAATGATATCTCCTTAATCAGATTGAAACTGGGTGAAGCTTAAGAAGAATGAACATGAAATCAGTCCTTATTACTGATCCCTGTCCTCTGTCTGCTGCTGATAGGGACTCTCTATCAGCTGCTACAGGGTCCTGCATGGTTTGGGAGTGTGTCCACAAGAACCTGTGGCACATTGGGTTAAAAAATGAATGCATTAAGTGCAGCACATACAGCTTTTTATAATTTCCAGCCTTAGGTCTATGTAAACTAATGTGTAACAGCTAGCAATTAACCAACAAGCTTGTTGTGGTGAACACGTGATGGTGGATGAGGAACTTTGGGCACAAGCCATCAGCTTACAGTTCTCTCCTCCAGATAATGACGTCCTGCAAACTTCCTACAACACTACATTGCTCTCCTGATTTTCAACTCTGACTGAGGACGATGTATCCACCCTCCTCTTCCCTAACCATTCAGTGTCACGGTTTTACATCCAGATTTAAGGATCACATCTCCTCAGTCTCTAGAGCATGCAGATTTGGTCTCTACAACATCAGAAAGGTCAGACGCTACCTCACAGAATTTACAACCCAACCCATTGTACAGGCGCTGGTCATATCTCGTCTTGATTACTGCAATGCCCTGTTAATGGGGTTACCGGTATGCACAATCAAACCCTTGCAGATGATCCAAATTGCCTGATGCTTTAGGAGAGTCCGGACGTGACATCCTGAGAAGTGGAATAGACCAGTAAATGACTCATCTGTGCTTTGACAGTGGGAAATGTACATTTTTAGAAATATCCTTCAGTCATCCAGCAAAGGCAGCCGAAGGAAAACTCTATGGCAGAGAGACCGAGGAATGGACCAAAAGACCACATGGAAGTAGCATGGCAACCAAACCAAGCTTAAGGCCAGGTGTCAGGAGTCCAGTATAGTCCTCAATCACAAGGAATGACAGACCTGGTCATTGGAGGTGAATTAATGGCCTCATTAATTCAGTCCTGAGGTTGAAAATTGGTTTAATGTTTTAGAATCTTCATTATGAAAATAAATTGGTTTAGAAAAGAAGAAAGAGGTTTTGTAAAAAAAAAAAATTAAAAACAAGTTGTTTTTGTTTTGGCAGTGCAACTACATATGCACTATGTAATCAACAATGTCTCACCACAACATCTACAAGTTGAATGTAAAGAAGGACAAGGAGAGAACAAAATAATGTATTATCAGCTACAAAGTCGGACTCCGTAGTTTTCTCTGGACCCCTGCCAAATTTGACCAGTGACGACATGTACAGCCGCATGTCATCATACAATTGTGGCTGTCTAGGTTGTGTCCAGCAAACAATGTGGACTACATAGAAAATCTAGGTTGATTCGGAGAGATGGCATCCATCCTACTTTACATTTACATTTACATTTACATTTAGTCATTTAGCGGACGCTTTTATCCAAAGCGACTTACAAGTGAGGTACAAGGCAAGCAAAAATCTAAGTCAAGGAGAAAACATCAAAGCAAAGTCCTATCAGAAAAGTGTTCACAGTTCACGAGATACAAGTGCAAGAGAGCAGAAAGTTTTTTTTTTGTTGTTGTTTTTTTTTTTAAGATTTAAGTGCATAGGAAGATGCGGAAGAGTTCAGTTTTCAGCAGTTTTTTGAATATTGGGAGAGAATCAGCTGAGCGTGCAGCGTTTGGTAGCTCGTTCCACCATCGTGGGATCATTGCGCTGAACAGTTTTGCTTGGTGTTCTATGCGGTGCTGGGACCACCAGACGTCGTTCGTTGGCAGACCACAGCGGGCGAGAAGGACTGTCGACTTGAATGAGTGAGTTGAGGTAAGCGGGAGCTGTCGAGTTAACAACCCTGTAAGCAAGAGACAGAGCTTTGAACCTGATGCGAGCAGTGGTGTGACATGGGTCTTTTTTGGCTGATTAAAAATTAGGTGAGCTGCCGCATTTTGGATCATCTGCAAGGGTTTGATTGTGGATATCGGTAACCCCATCAACAAAGCGTTGCAGTAATCAAGACGAGATGTGACCAGCGCCTGTACAATGAGTTGGGTTGTATATTCCGTGATGTAGGGTCTGATCTTCCTGATGTTGTAAAGAGCAAATCTGCAAGCCCTAGAGACTGAGGAGATGTGGTCCTTAAAGCTCAGTTGGTCGTCGATGATGACCCCCAGATTTTTGGCCGAATTAGTGGGGACAATCACTGTAGATCCAATGTTGATGCTGATGTTGTGTTGCATCAAAGGTCTGGCTGGGAAGACAAGGACTTCGGTCTTAGAGAGGTTGAGTTGAAGGTGTCTCTCACTCATCCAGGCTGAGATGTCTGAGAGACAGGCAGAAATGCGCGATGAGACAGTGGAGTCGTCTGGTGGAAAGGACAGGAAGAGCTGTGTGTCATCAGCGTAGCAGTGATAGGAAAGACCATGTGAGTGAATGATGGCACCTAGGGATGAAGTATAGATAGAAAGAGGAGAGGACCAAGAACTGAGCCCTGCGGCACACCGGTAGAGAGGCTATGAGAGTGAGAAAGATGCCCCCGCCAGGATACCTTGAAGCTTCGTCCTGATAGGTAAGAATAAAGCCAGTCTAGAGCTGATCCAGAGATGCCCAAGTCAGAGAGTGTGGACAAGAGTATCTGATGGTTCACAGTGTCAAAGGCTGATGATAGATCAAGTAGAATTAAGACAGATGATTGACCTGTGGCTTTTGCAGCTCGAAGATATTCCACAACAGTCAGGAGTGCCGTTTCCGTGGAATGACCCCTCTTGAAGCCAGACTGGTTGACATCGAGGAGGTTATTCTTGGAAAGGAAGTCTGAGAGTTGGTTGAAGACTGCTCGTTCCATAGTCTTGGCCAGAAAAGGAAGGAGGGAGACAGGTCTGTAGTTCTCCACTACAGAGGGATCAAGAGAAGGTTTCTTGAGCAGTGGGGTAATCAAGGCCTGCTTGAAAGAGGTTGGAAAAGTCCCTGTTTTGAGAGATGTGTTGATGACTTGTGTAATAGCTGGCATTAGTGCAGGTGCAACTGCTTGAAGAAGAGTGGAAGGGATTGGATCCAGAGTGCAGGTGGTCGGATGATTAGACTTTAGATGGTGCAGCTGTCTTATCCAGAAATATGGCTGATTTTATTAGACAACCAAAATTATGACAATCCAGAGTTGAGCATAGGATGCAGAGATCCAGTCCTACATACAGTCCCACAACTTCCACATACCTATAGAGACTGTGTCTGTTCCCCGACCAACTAAATTACATAAACCAAAAATGACGAGTTAAAAAAGAAGAGTTAATCATGATAACAAAAGTTAAGACTACTCCTCTTACAGAACAAAACCAAAAAAACTATTTAATGTGTATTATTATTATCTCTCTCTTCTGTTTGTAAATGACTTAATAAGCGATTATCAATTTGATTTATTTTGTCTTTCGGAAACTTGGTTGCAGCAGGAAGAATGTCATTCTAAATGAGTCAAATGGATTTTCACAAAATGTAAATAAACCCACTCACTGTTTTAGTCACACCTTAGACCTTGTCCTTACATATGGCATTTAAACAGATAATGTAACAATATTTCATCATAACTGTTCTGGTTGATCATTTTCAAAAACATTTGAATCTACAATAATGGACTTATACAGCATTTAGAAAAAAATTCCACTAGAATAGTTGCTTAAGTGAAAAGCTGTAAACAAATTTAAGGAAACAATTTTTTCATCATTTGCTTCACCATATGCCAATATAATGGGAAGAAGCCACCTTAACGTTACTCCTGCACAAGCTAATTGTCTTATCAATTTCTCTAGCCTAAAAAACGGTTTAAAAATGTACAAAAAAGCCCTCCGTGATGCCAGAACAGCATATTATTCATCATTAATAGAAGAAAACAAGAACAACCCCAGTTTCTTTTCAGCACTGTAGCCAGGCTGACTAAGTTCTGTTGAGCCTAGTATTCTCTTTACTCTAATGACAATGACTTCATGACTTTCTTTTTGAATAAAATTGTAGCTATTAGATAAAGAATTGACCAGATCCTCCTCCCAAGTATTACAGCTAGATATCCATGTACAACAGTGCTAGAATCATCAATAAGGCCCCAATCTTTCTTAGACTGCTTTTTACCCACAGATCTCACCGAGCTAACATCAATTATTACCAAACTAACAACCTGCCTGCTAGACCCTATTTCGAATTTGCTTTACCCTTAATAGTTCATATTAGATATGATTAATCTATCTTTAGAAACAGACTATGTACCACAGGCCTATAAGGTAGCTGTAATTAAACCACTACTTTAAAAAAACCCTGTCTTGACCCAGGTGTTTTACTCAATTAAAGACGAATATCCAATCTCTCCTTTATTTCTAAAATCCTTACAAAAGTAGTTGCAAAACAATTATGTGACCACCTGTACAGGAATAATTTGCATGAAAACTTCCAGTCAGGATTTAGAGTTGATCACAGTACAAAAACAGCACTGGTAAAAGTCACTAATGATCTTCTCTTGGCCTCAGATAATGGGGTAGTCTCGAAACTAGTTCTGTTAGATCTTAGTGCTGCATTCGATACCATTGACCAGAACATTTTATTACAGAGACTGGAACATGACATTGGGATTAAAGGAACTGCACTAGGTTGGTTTAAATTTTATCTAACTGATAGACAATTTGTTCATGTTAATGATAAATCCCCCATGTACACAAAGGTTATCTATGGAGTTCCACAAGGCTCTGTGTTAGGACCAATACTTTTTAATTTATATACGTGTCTTTTAGGCAACATTATTAGAAAACACTTCAGCATATCAATTTCCATTGATATGCTGATTATACTCAGCTATATCTATCTTTGGAACCAGATGAAAAAAGTTAATTTAACTTTTAATTTATTTAAAAAGTTAATCAGTTAATCAAGCTTCAAGCATGCCTATAAGACATAAAGGCCTGGATGTCCCACAATGTTTTTCTTCTAAACTCAGACAAAACTGAAGTCACAGTATCTGGGCCTAAAAATCTCAGAAATATGCTGTCCAAGTTTTGTTATTTCTAGGTTGGACTACTGTAATTTCCTACTTTCAGGATGCCCCAGTAACTCCCTAAAAAGCCTGCAATTAATCCAAAATGCTGCAGCAAGAGTGCTGACTGGAATTAGCAAGAGAGATCACCTTCACTAGCTTCACTAGCTCCATTGGCTTCCCATTAAATATATAATATAATTTAAACCCTGCTTCTTACATATAAAGCTCTAAATGGTCAAGCTCCATCATATATAAAAGACCTCATAGTCCCATATCATCTGAGTAGACCACTTTGATCTCAGAATGCAGGTCTGCTTGTGGTTCACAGAATTTGCTAACCAACCTGCCAGATAATTGGTAGCTGTGTTGTAGCTGTGTGAACAAATTACAGGGGTAATTTGTTGTTGCTTTTTGTTGATCTTGTCTCTTCTCTCTCCACTTTCCACTCACCCAAACCGGGCAAGGCATGATGGCCGCCCACCCTGAGCCTGGTTCTGCTGGCGATTTCTTCTGTTAAAGGGAGTTTTTCCTCTCCACTGTTGCCTAGAGCTTGCTCAAGGGGGAATTGTTAGGTTTTCTCTGTACATCTTTATAGTCTTGACTTTATTCTGTAAAGTGACTTGAGATGACTTTGTTGTGAATTGGCGCTATATAAATTAAGTTGAATTGAATTGAATTGAATTGAACTGAATTGAATAAAATATGTGGACTGACTTAGCCTCCAGGGCAAGAGCTATGATTCCAGACACAATGGGAGCAGAGACAGAAGTGCCAGTATGACCATCAGTGCAACGTTGCTGGAGGTCTGTGGTCACCTGCAACAGAACACAAACCCAGTTTAGGTCCCATCTGATGAACAGTTTAGAGACTTTAATTTCCTATATTTTTTATTTCGCTGCATTGGTTCTATACAGAAAGTCAACATTTTGGTAAATTTTTTGTACTACTTTGTCATGTTTGCTCTGCTGTGGGACTCACAGCTCCTCACTCCTCCTGCCCTCCTAAAATACTCCTTTTGTATAGGACTGTTTCCTATGCAATTTAGGGGGGCTAAAGGGTTTATATTTTTGTGACATTTAACTTAATAATAAGATTAATATGCCATATGGTATATTAGTGTATATATATATATATATATATATATATATATATATATATATATATATATATATATATATATATATATATATATATCACTGCATTATTCAGTTTTCAATCATAGTCATTTTTGCCTGGTTTTCTAGCAGGTAATCAGTAGCCAGTTGCTACAAGCAGTTAATGCATGCATGGTGATAATAGAAATGAATTAAGAGTTTCTATATTAATTTACCACAACTGGAATGTCTGGGTTGACCTCAGCCATGCTTGTTGCCATTCATGTGACAATTTTTTTGTTTACCAGGCTCTATTACAGAAAGATAGCCTCCAGTTTTTTCTTCCCTATTTCACATTGTTGTTTTCTCAACTTGAGAAAAAACTACAGGACCTTGAAAATTTTATGAAAATGTATTAAATCTGTGGAGGGTTGTAACCAACCAACATCAGACTCACCTAGAAGCAAAACTTGCCTAAGTCTGTACACCTGTTTTACATCTTTGTGTAATGACTTAATTTGCCTGGATCTCTTTATTGTTCAAGAGCCACAATTTGAAGCAAAACAGAGATTGACAGGAAGTAATTAAGATGACCTGACTGTTTGGCTGGCCTCCACCTAACTTTTAAACAAATGAAAGCATAATATTTACACTGGGGAAGACAGTGTGGGAACAGGATACAAGATACATGGATGGGAGCAAGAGCCAAAAGTGAACCCAGCTCAAGATTTTTACTGCTAGTTGTGAACTGCATTAATACCCTCCTGTCTAATAGCCTGGTTTGAACACATATCACTGTGTCTTAATCTGATCATCTCTCTTTGTTCTATCCACTGTCTACATGGTGAGGGAAGTACACAACAGTATGAGCAAACACAACCTATGCTTTTAGGTCACACACACATATGGACATACATACAACTGAATGTGAAACAACTCTATAAAGCACTTTGGATAAACATTCTTTTGAAAAGTTCATGCTCTTCTGTTTTCAGTAGACCCTGTATTCCCTATAAGTTATTATTTGCAATAAAATTGAGTTAATTGGATTCGATTTATTTTAAAAGGTTCAATGTTTGGTGTTTATTTTCTTGTTGTTTCTAGGATCAGGGCCTGTTGGAAAGAATTCTCCCTGTGTTTCTTTTGTATGTTGTTTATGCTGTAAATGTAGAGTGGATCGGCAGTTTAATCATTGAGAGTGGAGACAGGTATGCATCATTAGACCATCTCAGCAGTGAGAGACTGGGTGCTACCAACTTCTATTAAAGAGTGTATATAAAGAGGTGCAAACCAAGCATAGGCGCCTTGTGATGTTTGAAATAGATGAGATATGTAGTCTTTAAATTTTGAGGTCACGTGTGTTTTGGTGTGATTGACCTCACCCCATGCTTACATGTACAGGTGGTAGGTTCCAGTTAGGTGCGAACATACAGGTGCTGGTCAAATAATTAGAATATCTTCACAAAGTTGATGTATTTCACTAATTCCATTCAAGAAGTGAAACTTGTATGTATACAGTCATTCCACACAGACTGATATATTTCAAGTGTTTATTTCTTTTAATTTTGATGATTATAACTGACAACTAATGAAAACCCCAAATTCAGTATCTCAGAAAATTTGAATATTACTTAAGACCAATACAAAGTGTCTTGCCCACCTTGTGCAAGGTGTCAATGGTCCTCTTTTGGACAACTGTCAAATCAGCAGTCTTCCCCATGATTGTGTAGCCTACAGAACTAGACTGAGAGACCATTTAAAGGCCTTTGCAAGTGTTTTGAGTTAATTAGCTGATTAGAGTGTGGAAAAATCCTTTCTTTGTATTGGTAATACTTGGTAATACTTAATACAAAGTGAGACTAATATTCCAATATTCCAATATTGGTATAATATACCAATATTCTAGTAATATTCTAGTTTTCTGAGATACTGAATTTAGGGTTTTCATTAGTTGTCAGTTATAATCATCAAAATTAAAAGAAATAAACACTTGAACTATATTAGTCTGTATGGAATGAATGTATACATTATACAAGTTTCACTTCTTGAATGGAATTAGTGAAATACATCAACTTTGTGAAGATATTCTAATTCTTCTAATTCTAATTCTAATATTTTACCATCACCTGTAATGTTCCTTTGCTGTTCTAGTTTAAGCTTTGGTTGTGTTAATCTGACCTAACAAAATATTACCTCTTAGAGAAGCTAATTAGCTATGATTGCTATGAAAATGAAGACTTTCTTATCCTTCACCTCTCAAACAGCAGCATTATTAATCAGTCTAGATCCAAAACCCATAACTTTATGACTTATGACATAACTTATGGGCCATTCATGCACAGACTTAACTGAAACGTAAGCCATGTGTGAATCATAAAATGGTTTCTGTGACAAGTTAATCTCCTCAGTTGTTTAGTTTCAATATGTTCATTACAGTCTGAGTTGAAGCTTCTCCATAAATGCCAAACAAATGTGAACCTTTCTTGTGTCTCCATTGGTGCACATCTGCATTGTTTCTCCTCCATTTTTGAAAACAAGCACTACATATAAAGTTGTGTGTGTGTGTGTGCGTGTTTGTTTGTTTGTTTCAGTTAAAAAAAAATAAGACACTTCAGCTGTAATGGGAACATAGCTTGAATCGTGTCTGTACTAATACTATAATACTATAAAGTAGCTATTTATTTAGTACTCACAATCCTTCTCTCGTACAACTCTCCACTGCTGTAGGTCGTAGCTATGATGGAGCTGCAGACCTCAAGGTACCATGGCATGTTTCCATTCTCTGTTGTGCTGGAGATGGAGATGGTGTAGATACTGCTAGTGTAACCATCACATGAACAGTGATCACCCTGCCGACCACCATTACCGGAAGCCCAGACAAAAATGGACCCCAGGCCTTTGCGGCCCTGTGGAACATAAATGCATTGTTCTGTGATGCCATGCATCATGCATGCAGTAAATAAATAAATCTGCTCAAAGTTAGTTTCTTTATAACTGATCAAACCTTCTTGATGCCTTCCTCAAATGCCTGCTTGGTCAACGGCCCTGGGCCATCAACTGTCTTGCCATCATCTTTTGGCCCCCAGCTGGCACTATAGATATCAATGTAGTCAGGTCGGATTCCAAGGGACTTTGCCTCTACAATATCTGTTACATCACCATCCAGCATCCGAATCCCTGTTTTGAAGACATGAAACTTATTTCAGTTACCAATGTAAACAGCCCTGCCTGTCCGGCATCTTTACCACATTACATATATTGCAAATAAAAGCAACATCTACACAAAATCACAATACAATTTAGCTTCATAGAGTAGCAGTGTTTTATTGCTTCCTGAAGCAACCCTCTCTAATTTCTACCGGGCTTGGACCGGCACTACACAGCTTGGGATGGGGTTGTGTCTTGTGTCCCAGAGACAGTTCGACATATGGATGGGACTGGGGATTGAACCAATGACCCTGTGGTCTGTGGATGACTGCCTTACCAACTGAGCTGCAGCCACCCCTTTTTTATAGCGCTTTTCTACCTATTGGCACTCAAAGCACTTTACACTGCTTCTTATTCATCCATTCACACTCACACCAATGGGGGAAGCTGGTATGCAGCTGGCCAACGCTCACCAGGAGCAACTAAGTTGGGGTTCAGTGTTTTACTCAAGGACACTTCGACATGTGACCGGAGGAGCCGAGGATTGAACCAACAACTGCAAGATTGGTGGACAACTGCTCAACCTTCCTGTGCCACAGTCGCTGCTCTGTTTCACTGGTTCCTTTTTTAGCACAGCTGAAATTTCATCTGGAAAATTCTTCCGCTGGCAGTTACACATTATTTCGACCTCAGCTTCCTGGAGCTCACCCACAGTTAAGTTATTCTTTCTTGTTTTGAAGTTCAGCATTTTTCTTTGTAGCTGAATATCTTGGACAATATTAACAGCTTATTTATCCTTCTGGACGAAGTTAGAAGTAGGTCTTTCAATCTTAGGAGCCACAGTACGGCCCGCTTCAAGCGTGTCCATGATGAGTAATACTCTATCAACCTTTGCACTATATCAGTGCTTTCTTCAACTACGAGAACATTCACTGTTTCTTTTCACCTCGGGATCAGCTACAGTCTGGATTACTTGGCCACTTCTTGACTGCCTGTGTAAGGAAGTCAGGTCAAGATACCCATAGCTTGTTTCACAGAAAGGCTTTCACGTTCTGTCTGCTTGATGCACCCGCTGCCGGATTAAGCTGAGAGTTTACGTAGTGCCACTGTGAGACTATTGAGGTCTGCTGAAACACTGACACATTAGCTATAAATGTGCAAAACCTTGATGTCTCGTTGCTGATGTACTTTAATACCGCTGTACTGTCAGTCCAATACACAGAGACCTCCAGTTGTAGCTCCAACTCCTTCCTTAGCATTTTGTCCATACGAACTGCTAAGGTTGCTGACATAAGCTCCAAACGAGGTAAGGTCATGGACTTTAGAGGGGCAGTCACGGTCTGACCCAAAGCCTTTTGGTTTGAAACATCTCTCAATTCCAAAGTCATTTAACTTCCTCTAGAGTTTGCACCCAATGGGACCAGTTATTAGATTCCAGGTGGCTTACCTCGAACACTGTTACCACGTTACTGGTCACAACTTTGTTTTCCCCCATGGTTGTCAATAGAAGGTTACCCTTTTTCCCATGTAGATTCAGCTTTTCTGTTTATCTGTGCAAAATGTAGCTGTGCAGCCAGAATCCAAGAATGCATACGAAGTATTTACCCTGTTTTCCTGTTTTGCCTTCACTCGGACAGGAACTATGGCAATAATGCCATAATACAAAAGTCCTTAAACGTAGCGCTACGCGCCACCTTCCTCCACTCCTCTCTCAACTTACATGGAAGCTTGATAACAATCAGCCGCATACTAAATGTGCTCCTCCATACATTCCATATCTACCATTGCGTTTACACAACTGGTTATGAAAAGAGCGAACGAATGGAGCACTTCACCATCTTCAGCCTTAATTGCTTGCCAATATATGGGCTTATCCATGTAGGCTTCTGATATCGTATATTCATTGCCAAAATACTCCTTTAAAAGCTCCCTGGCCCTTTGATATCCTTGGTTTGGGTCCATGTGAAAGCAGCTTCGCTCCACCTCCTTACAGATTTTCCACTTGTGTACTGTCTAAAAGTTAGAGCCGATCACTATGATCCCCCATTTTTTCTCCACCTTGTGTTTGAATGCTTTGATAAAGAGTCTATAGCAGGGGTGGCTAATGCATCGATCGCGATCGACCGGTCGATCGCAAAGGTAGTGTGGGAAGATAGTCAGCCCATCATCCGTCCTCACTTTGAAATTTGTCACTTAATTGACGTACAGGGCAGCCAGTCTGACATCTGACCTTTTGTGACACATGGGACACTGCGCATGCCTACATCGGTGCCAGGTGCTGCAAAACTCTAGCAAGCTAGCAAGATAGCCTCCAATTTATTTCTTTTAACTTTTTTTTCTTTTAACTTTTAACTTAAGAAAGGGTATAAAAATGAGTGGGGGAGCTGGACACTTCCATACGGAGTGGGAGGTGGACTTTGTTTCACTATCTCATTTTCAAAGTGCATTTGCCTCATCTGTCAGTCAGTCATCGCTATACTGAAGAAGGGAAATGTGGAGCAGCTTTTTCGGACTGTTCATAAAAACTACGACACTGACTTCCCTCCGAAAAGTGAACTGAGAAGAAGATGGGTGAAGGAACTAAAATCTCAGCTTGAGGCTGGCTATCAGCAGCTACTGTCTGGACTATGCATCCCTAGTTGATTCTACTAAGTGCAAGTAATCAGAGTAAGGTAATGGAAAAAAATTTACAGAGTTGCATTGCGCCATATGGGTTCATGTAGTTATGCAAGCTACACCAACATATATTGTGCAAATAAAGAATTCTCAATATATTCATAAATAAATATATGTTTTGTAAATGGTAAATAGTCACTTTTATCCAAAGCGCTTTACAATGTAGCTTCCCATTCACCCATTCACACACACCGATGGCGGTGGCTGCCATGCAAGGTGCTCACCTGACCCACCAGGAGCAACTTGGGGCTCAAGTGCCCAAGGACACTTTGACTTGTAGCCAGGAGCGGGGATTGAACCACTGACCCTGTGGTCCATGGTCAACTGCCTTACCAACTGAGCTACAGCTGCCCCAGTCAGTTTTGTATTATTATAGTAGGTAGATCATTTTGACTTGGTCATTTTTATAAGTAGCTCACAAGCCAAAAACATGTGGGCACCCCTGGTGTATAGCCTAGAGGATCTCTACTAAAGGTAGGAACCATTTGTGGAGAATGACCATAAAACCTGTGGTGTTTATCCGGAATGTTGGTGAAAACTGAGTATCCCAAATAAACATATCACAACACACAATACAGTACAGTTCACAATACATAATACAAAAAAAGGAGGAAACCCTGGTTGGCTCATACAATAACCTTTACAGGGAAACTTAATTTGACCTTATCTAAACTTTACAATGCACATTCCAACAATGTTTCAGTACTTATTGCATAACAATCTTTTCTCCAACAAGGGGATTAATTGGAAAAATCACAACGTGATTTACAACGTGAATTAGTAAATATTCTGGTTCAAACATTTTTTTGGTTGAATGTTTGTATTTAAACAGTTCTCCATCGTGCTGTTCATATTTTGACTTTATAAAACTAAGACAACACCTTAAAATTGGCAAATTATTGAGAAATTGACTTTTTTTAAAAAATGCCCTACTTTCATGATATATCCCTGTAACGTGAACATTTAACGTGAACATTTAACATTAATAAATTTTACCTGAAAGTCTAATATCTGTAACTTTTTGTGAGTAGTGTAAATATTTTGTCTTGCGTTTTGTGCCTAAATAAGGCTTAAACATTTTAAAAAAGGCATATTGTCCTAATCAATTTTAGGTAGTTAGCTGATATTTGCTGGCTAACACTTGCTTTTGCGTTGACAATGTCTTGTCCTTCACTTCCCAAACCAAAGCATTAATGACCCCTCTACTTCCAAAATACATATAGCAGTCTGTAAATTTTTAAGCTTTCATCAAGGTGGCAGTGTAGGGATTCAGATGTATGGGCATTACTAAAGTAGTGCTCTCAGAGGGAGTTCACTGACTCAAATACTTCTGCATAGGTTCTGTATAGGGATTGCAAGTGCATAAAACTAGTTCTCATTTCAAAATCACATTCAGATCATCAAAAGAATACCAATCACTGGTTTGAACATATGTGCCGCAGGCCTATGGAGTTGTTTTTCTTTCTTTGGAGTCAGGAATTTGCACAAGTTATATGACTGACAGATATGAAGTTATATTTGATCATCCTCAGATTTAGTGGCACATTTTAGTGTGAATTAAGGTTCTACTCTTTATCCCTAAACACACTGGGCGCTAGTTATCCTCCATTACTGTTGTGTTTAATAAAGCAATGGAGAAACCACACAAACATACATTGCCTCCTGCTTGAGCTAAATGTAAAAGTTGATACAGTTGAATTATGCCATTCAATGGTAATTGTTTTTTTCATGCCCATAGTTATGATCTGGAGTACACCTAGTTATTATGACCGAGATGTGAGGAAAACAACTATGGTTATAGTAAACATGACATGGAACAGAGTTCCATTTAGTAACTTAATTTAGAATTAATAAAATTTTGTAGGGATGGGGTTGATCAGAGATTGACAGAACACAGCATTTTGACATAAAGTTGGTGCTTTAATCAATGTTGATTCTGAATCTTAACCATTATCCCAACCATTATCTTTTCCTAACTGGCCTATTGCTATTGTGCTGATAACATCAGATAGCAGCAACTGAATGTGTGTGACAACATCCAAAGCAAGTGGCCTATCATCAGAGCCATAGGGAACTATCATATGTGGACTAAGATTAAACCCAGATCAGAGTCTTTCAAGTATTCAGAAAAAGATGGAGAACATACCTCCAATGTGAGCATTGTAGGCTACCCCTATGATGCAATGGGAATTATTGGCCACTGCAGCAACTTCACCTGCACATCGAGTTCCATGTCTACATGTAAACAGAAAGCAGACACAGAAATTAAAATGTGACAAACAGCTGTGATCTGTTAAGTAACACATTTCCAGAATAAATAACTTGACAGTGAGTACTGTTGTGGATAATTATTTTATAAACCACATCACCACCGAGTCCATTTTATTTATCATTTAAAGAGATGTCATCGGATCATATGGTGAGAGTTTAATGTTCCCCCTTCTGAGCCTGGGAAGAGAGGAAGGTCATAAAAGTATGGCACTATCCTTTCTTACCAGACCTTGTTTTGTAGAAAGTTGCCCACAGATAATGTACATCTAAAAAGCAACAACAACAAAAAAATTTGACTGCCTTATTTTCTAAAGCCATCCTCCTCTTACAATAATCAGGGAACACGTTTATGAACTTGAAACACTCTGTATGTGCCTTTTTTAAATTATATCAATTCAGATTTTTTTAAGTTTTGAACAAAATATTGTATTGTGCTATAACATGTTTTTGAAGCTGTTAAGACAAAGCCAAACTAGCAGACTCCCCTTACTGCCTTCACCCAACTTGCCTTTAGACTGCACCCTATTTCAAGAACATAAAGCCCTGTACTGTATGTGCATGCTACTTTGTGTGTAGCTTCAAGTATGTGATTGGTTCCTCAGATTATATTTACATTACTGGCTCATCTGTGATGACCACACAGCACAGGGGGACAAGGCTCTTCTCCCTCATTTTCCAAAACAGACACAGACAGTGTCTAATTCACAGTGTAATCTTACTGTGCTGATGGTAGGATCTAATTTTAACAAGGATAAACTGCCACCCTTTTTTGTTTTAGGTTAGTTTATGGTAACTTCCTAGCTAGATTTAATTTTGTTACTTGCTTAGCATTGCACATTTGTGTTCTTTTTGCCACATTGTTAACAAACACAGTGATTGTGACAATTAGAAGTGTGACTGTGGTAGCCCTCAACCAGCAACATTGACTCTGGTGTCTTGATAGCTTCTTTGTAAAATCATGAGCTCAAGTAATAAACTAATTAAATGAATTAAATCAGCAACTTGAGACATTTAATGCATATCTATTGGCTTTAAGTACATAAGTGACTCTGTCCTTCTTGTGAATGGTGATAACTACAGTGCCTTGCAAAAGTATGGATACGTTTACAACCACAAGTGTAAATGTGGATTTTATGTGATAGACCAACACAAATTGGTACATAATTGTACCAAAGTGAAAGGAAAATGACAAATATTCAATATATTTACAAATAAATATCTGAAAGGTGTGGCGTGCATTTGTATTCAGCCCCCAGACTCTGATATCACTAACTAGTCCAGTGGACCCAATTGCCTTCAAAAATTACCTAATTAGTAAATAGAGTCCACCTGTTCTGAGACACTCTTGTTGGAGAACATTATTAAACAAAATGAAGTCCAGGGAACACACCAGATATGTCAGGGATAAAGGTGTGGAGAAGTTCAAATCACAGTTAGGTTATAAAAAAAATATCCCAAGCTTTGAACATCTCATGAAGCACTGTCCAAATCTACCATTTGAAAATGGAAAGAGTGTGGCACGACTGCAAATCTACCAAGACATGGCAGTCTTGTAACCCATGGTAGAAAAGCTAAAAACTAAATGTGAATAAGTAGAAAATGCAATTAATATGTAAATTTATATTGTTGTAACTTTACATGTCACTGTAATTTTAGGTGCAGCAATATCAGAACTGAAATAAACCTCAGTAACTCAAACTCTCTCACTTTCTAAATGTGTTTTCTGTGTGTATTGTATGTATGTGATCTGAGCAAATCAGGTGAGCTATTGTAAAAGTAGCCAGTCAGTAATAAGCTTCTTGTTAAATGTACCGGAAGTTTACTTCTCATGCTGAGACTACGTATTGCTCTGCTAACACTTTGTAACTCATTGAAAGTGCGTTGTGTTGCACAAAGTTCTGACTGGGCTTGAATACAAATGCGTGCCACACTTTTCAGATATTTAATTGTAAGAATTTTTGAAAACAATTTATCATTTTCCTTTCACTTCACAATTATGTACCACTCTTATTATTATTGTTCTTATTTGTTCGCTCTTATTTTTTTATTTTTTTTTATTTTATTTGTATTTTATTTTATTTCTATTTTTTGTAAATTCTCATTTTACTTACTGTGTGACATTTAGAGTGGAGGGCAAAGTAAGAATTTCATTGTACAGGGAAACATGCGTTCTATCTGTGCATATGACAATAAACACTTTGAATCTCTTGAATCTTTGAATCTCACTTATAAATAATAAACATAATAGATAATAAAAATAAACATATTTTATATAATGAAGGGATGGCAGTGGCCAAGGAAATCCATGACACTACCCACAACTAAAGATGCTATATAGCACCTAAAATATCCATACACTAACAATGGTTTCAGTGTGTCATGGGGAAAACCCCAGTGGCAGACTGACATAAAGACAAACTAGCTTAACGTTAGCTAGCTATGAGCTAAAGATCCTGGACTGTCTAAAATCACCCCCTACTCCCTATATAATGTACATTAAGTAGTTCACTCAATAGTAAGCAGTCATTTGACATTTCAGACACTTACCTATCTTGTCACCTTGCCTCATCACTAACAGCTATTTTAGTCAAGCAACAGTAATTTTCTTATTTCTAAAAAATGGAAATAAATAAAAGTGTCCCTGGGCAAGACACTGAACCCCTAACAGCCCATTCCCCTCCCCAGCTGTGCAGTGCCGGTCCAAGCCCGGTAGAAATTGGGGAGGGTTGCGTCAGGAAGGGCATCCGGCGTAAAAACTGTGCCAAATCAACATGCGGACAATGATCCGCTGTGGCGACCCCCTGAACTCAAGGGATAAGCCGAAAGGACAAAAAAAAATAAAAAATCTAAAAAGTAATTTTTTTAAAAATATGGAGCATTGCAATGTGGGATAGTTAAAATCATATACTGTACAGACAGACACACAATGTACATACTCTGACACCACTTTCTTTGTCTACACTATGTCTATACACAATGTGTCTCCTAATGGCAACTCTTGCCCCTGTTGTGCTTCAGACTCTCTTTGGGACTAGTGAGTTTTGGGTTACACAGTTTCCTGTGTTGTTTTGTCTTGCTTTGCTTTAATCTTTTTATGCCACTTAATTCCTTCCTTCTGCCACTTAGAATTGTGTTTACTCAGGTTGTTTCACTTCATACACTGTAAAACCTGAAACTGGCGTAAAGTAATATTTAACAAAAACTATCACCTTTGAATAATTGTGTTTTTTTGTTGATCCATATTCCAATTATACTGAGTAGAGTTTTAGTAACAAAAAATAAAGACACAAAACTTCAACTCTCTTTAGTTTTAACTGACTTTCACTTCCACCTGATCTATGGCACATGACCACATGTAACCACACTGGATCTTGCCTGTATGAAAGAGCTCAAGTTTATTTGTTCCAGAAATATTTAAAGCTGGGCTGTGATGGGCTGTCCACAAAATTGTGTTCATAAGTTTCTATCAGAACTATCTAACCGTAATATGCACAAATACACATCTATAAACATGATTTTTATCTTGTATTAGCTGTTTATTTATTTATTAGCTGCTGCAGTTAGTTAACTGTTTGAGCTCTTGTTTGATCTTGTTTGGGGGCGTGGTCATAAAAGCTAACTGAAGACAGTTTAACAATTATCTAGGTCCTGAGAAAACATACTCAGCTGGCAACATTGTTTTTGCAATATAGTCAACAATGCCTATTGCAACAAATACATTATTAACAAAATTGCACATAATGCATTCTGGCATGTATAAAAAACTGTAACAAAAAACCCCAAAAACTCAATTACTACTTGATGTAGTAAATGAAAAGTTTAGATTTAGTATATATTGAATAACTATATCCATATACTTCATGAATAAATTTAACTTTAATCTGTATAACACATATACAATGTATAGAGGTTTGTTAAATTTAGTTATATTTACTAAATATATTGATTAAATCAACTCATAATTGTCTATACTATTACTAAACCCATCAAATTTTAGTTATTGATTTACTTAGTATTGCCTTATGTTTTTTAAAAATAAATTTCAATAAGTTATTTAATAGAATTTACTTAAACTTTTATTATTTGAAATCTACTCAATTATAGTATGTTTCTTTCTTGCAACAATTTGTTTCAGTAAATATTGGTCACATTTTTTAGTTTATCTCTACCCATGTTGATTTTACATTATCTGTAAACACTTAGCTGGGATAGGCTAAAGCCCCTAAATGATGTAATTGAGTAGGTAGCTAAGCAAAGAGAAGAGAACCAAATTCAACCACTGCATGAATTGGGTTTAATATTTGGAGTGTTTCAAAAACTTGTTGGTCACATGTTAGACAATCCAACAGGCACTTTGAGGCACTGTAAGGTTTTTTGAGTGAAAATCATCTGGAATTATTACTTTCATAGTGTAGGCATTCAGCTTTATCCTTAATGAATACACACTTCTGACTGACAAGGTGACAACATTAATGATTTATTTCTTACATATTTTCATTGCGGGCATCATAACGTGGTGTGGGGTCATGGTCATTCCCATTGACATCATAACTTGCTAGATGGTCCTACAGAAATAAATGTGAAATGCAAAGAAGTGAATGAGTCATAGAAAACATTTCAGTGTTTCTTTCACCATCTGATATTTTTATAACAGTTCTTTTTGTGTGATATTGAAGTGATGAATAGAAGTCAAAAGCAAATAATTTTACTTTTTTACTGTACATAAAAATGTAATTCTTAAGAACATATATGTACCCATATGTGGAGAAATTGGATGGACAACACATACATAGTTCTGAGCCAAATCAGGGTGGTTCCTCTCAATGCCATCATCCAATATAGTGACCACCACATTTTTTCCAGTGTAACCCCTCTGCCAGGCTGATATAATGTTCATCTCTGAGTGACAGGGGCTTTTCTTATCATTGCAGTGCTGAGGACAAACGGAGAAAGCAAACATCAAACATCTTATCTCTTCTAAGGCACAATGGAGATGGAAGGGTGAATGACAGTGTACTGTACTCACTATGTACCACATGTTGGACCAATTAGGGTCATTGAAATTCATGATGTTTAGGTCACTCTGGGCATGCCTCTTCACTCTCTCTTTTACTACCTGCTGCTGGGCCCAGTCCACCTAAAAATGTAAATGTAAATGCCAGAAACACTACAGTACATCTAACTGTAAGACAGCAATGAGCTGTCTGAGGACACATCATCCCACTCAGACATAAATACACTAGATTTATGAAAATTCAAGTTCACTGTCATTACAGTGTCTCTCTTTATTGGCATTGTTTTGGAGGAAAGAGCCACATAGAAAGTCAGCGCAAGAGAAGCGAACCTGTTGTCTTGGTAATTGGTAACTTGGTAACCAGTTAAAACTGTTGCAATTTAAAAGTAAGAGAAAATACTGGTCAATTATTTTTAATGATAAGAAATGAGCAGCATTTTCACACTACTGCTGTACTAATGAAATAGGAAAAATAGAGAAATATGTGAAGTGCTGCCAGTGTGGTACACTAAACAATGCCTGTTGTTGGCAGGTCTGCTTGCAACGATTTAAATGAGAGAAAGTGCTCACATGCTCACATCTCCTCTGTTGACTCCACTTGAAAGAAATTGATCCAACTCTTACCATGGGATCCATGTGGATGAAGCTGTGGGGGCCCTTCAAAGAGTACACAGCTCTGCGAACCACTCTGCTGTGGTGGAAATGGTAATGATCCTCCAGACTTCCAATCTGATAAACAAACACAACATCAACAAGATAATATTAACATTTACTCTAA
Source organism: Channa maculata (assembly GCA_020496755.1). Classification (NCBI taxonomy): domain Eukaryota; kingdom Metazoa; phylum Chordata; class Actinopteri; order Anabantiformes; family Channidae; genus Channa; species Channa maculata. Next base: position 28,764,447 of record CM035602.1, read on the forward strand.
AACATTATATTTAACATTTAGCAATCTGTTGATTTATGTGAGCTGCTGTTACCAAAACAATTTTGACATTGTTGGTACAAAGTCAAGAGAACAAGGCAGACCTTTGAGCACAAGTCTCACCACATGTGCACTGCTGGCACACTCCAAACTCAAACCATTCCTCCAATTATATACATCTGTCTTCATCCTCTCTTCTAACCACAAACATCTTGTCTTTTTATAGACTGTCCACTTAAAAGAAGAGATTTAAGGTAGCACTATTGTAAAGGGTTACAGTTGTAAGTGTAATTTAAATTTGTAGTTAATAAATTTATTGTTTTATACAAGCAGTGGGCTGCACATGTACCTATAAAGATGATCTCTTATGTCATGAGGGCAAACATTCATGTAAATGAAAATCACCCTGGATAATACTGAAATGAGAGTGCAAGCATGTGCTTAAAATGTACAACACTCCACGTCAAAGTACTACATACGCTACCTTGATGCTGCTCATAACATGAATATAGTCAAGATTTGTTCCACATGTGCATCATAAAGGCTTTTTCAGACATCTCGAATGCTCAGGTGTTTAGGTTGATCTCATGTACACATTCAAGAGAACAACTTAAAAAAAACCTGATTTCTGACCATTGACTTTGAGAAATCATCGATATTCATCACTTTTACAATGTAGAACTAAAAGCAGTAGCTGATAAAGGTGAAGCTGATTTCACTCTATACACTGACACATGCTTCATCTATGACAATACATCATCTTTTATTAAATGGTCTGGACTTATATAGCGCTTTTCAACCTATTGGCACCGTAAGTGGCTTACACTGCTTCTCATTCAGCTGGCCAACACTCACTGGAAGCAACTAAGTTGGGGTTCAGTCTCTTGCTCAAGGACACTGACATTTGACCAGAGAAGCCAGGGATCGAACCAACAACTGTGGGATTGATAGATGGTAAATGATAAATGGTCTGCACTTATATAGTGCTTTACTACCTATTGGCACTCAAAGCGCTTTACGCTGCTTATTATTCACCCATTCACTATCACAACCACACACACACACTCATACTACACCAATGGGGGAGCTGCTATGCAGCTGGCCACCGTTCACCGGGACCAACTAAGTTGGGGTACAGTGTCTTACTCAAGGACACTTCAACATGTGACTGGAGGACCCAGGGATTGAACCACCAACTGCGAGCTTGGTGGACAACCGCTCTACCTTCCTGCACCACAGTCATTACATTTTCTGTATTAAGAATCTATAAACAGTTCAAATAAAATGTAAAGCCTGAATAAATCATTTATAGATGCAAAATATAAGAACAATATATCAAATGCAGATGCTGCTACACATTATGGATGTAGAGATTTTGGATTAGCCAGCGTGACCTTTCTCTTACATAGTGCCAGACAGAATCTAATGAGTATCAACCTGCAATGACAACAACACACCCTACAAGCTTAAATCTTGTAGGGTAGCTCTTCTTTTCATGCACCACTGGCATATGTACCAACACTGTCACATGCACACATCTAAATTTATGGCACAAACCCCTGCAATTTATAGCAGAAGCTTTAGACATGCAAAGATTATGTTTGGGCTGTATTGGGCTGAACTTGGAATGCACAGCATGAGGAAGGAATTAGCAGAGATGGTCGGGAAACTTCCATCCATCCATCTGTGTTTTCTTTCTCCCATGGTTGTCTTTGTCCTTCTCTGTCTCCCTCTCTCTGTCCCCTTCTGCAGATGTTCCCAGCTTTGGAGATGTATGTTTTCCAGTGTACAGCTACTGGTCCCACCAACCTGCCCAATGTTTTATTATTGCTTTTTGTTGCTCTTTTTTTCCTCTCTCCACTTACTCCAACCGATCAAGGTGGATGGCCAGCCACCATAAGCGTGGTTCTGCTGGAGGTTTCTTTTGTTAAAGGGGATTTTTTCCTTTCCACTGTTGCCTAGGGCTTGCTCAAGGGGATTTGTTGGGTTTTCTCTATATCTTCTCTATCTTTATAGATAGATTTAAAGTGCCCTGAGATTGCTTTGTGAATTGGTGCTATATGAATAAAGTTTAATTGAATTGAAAAGTCAGTCTGCTTTCAGCAGGTCACTTAAGATATTTTGACAGCTGTGGAGGAAATAAAAGGAAATCCAGAAAGTATTCACTGCACTTAACTTCTTCCACATTTTATGTTACATCCTTATTCCAAAATAAATCAAATTCATTATTTTCCTCAAATCTATAAACAATACCCCATAATGTCAACATTGTTTGAAATCCTTAAGATCTTTATACGACTTGATTGGAGTCTACCTGTGGGAAATTCAGGTAATTGGACATGATGTGGAAAAGCATGCACCTGTCTATATAAGGTGCCACAGTTAACAGTGCGTGTCAGAGCACAAACCAAGCCATGAAGTCCAAGGAATTGTATGTGGACCTCCGAGACAGAATTTTATCGAGGCACAGATCTAGGGAAGCGTACAGAAACATTTTTGCATCACTGAAGGTCCCAATGACCATAGTGGGCTCCATCATCTGTAAATGGAAGAAGTTTGGAACCACCAGGTCTCTTCTTAGAGTGGGCCGGCCGGCAAAACTGAGCAATCGAGAGAGAAGGACCTTAGTCAGGGAGATGCCTAATATATCCCATTAAATTAATTAAATTTTTATTTTGAACGTTAAGTGGGTATTTGCCAGAATTGGGACATTTTTATTATATTTCAATAGGGGTAATAGCTGGTTCACTCAAACAGTGATCATCATATCAATGCATTAACACTGCATTTTCGCAAACTGAAATCGTGTGTTTACCTGTCCCATGTTGACATATCCATATTTAGCTGCGATCCTATCTGCTTGTTCCGGACCACCTGTGATCCGTACAGCCCAGTGGTTTGTATAAACGTCCCCGCGTCCTGACACCACGGATTGACTGATTCCAACACTTAACAAAGAGAAAAGCACAAATAAAGTCATCCTGGCTTTTCGAAAGTTGGAAAAAATTAAGCATGTCTAGGTCCGTGAGCAGCGCAGCTGATGATCTGTCATAAGTCCGTCACGCTGTGTTCTAGTCCCGGTCCAAAGGTCGGGTCCGTACCGTGGAGGAGCTGCTGTTATACACCACCCAGCGACACAGGCGCAGGTCAGCTGTTCATTGGATGCTTCTGCCTTCACGTGCCCTCATCTATGTTCCAACCACGCTATGCTCCACAACAACCACTAATATACATAAATATTTAAATGTATTGTCATGTCATAAGAAAAAAGGTATCCAAAAAGTTACAAACATCAGACACATAAAAAGACAAACATCTGTGCAATAAAGTATGTCTGAGAGTCTTTAAACAAAATGTTTAACTACAGGCATTATTTCGTACAGTAAAGCTCATGGTGCAAATGAGTAAGGAGAAAGAATTTTTTTATACAATCTTCAAGTTTTTTTACACGTTAAGCTATGAAACTACACTGATCGGCCATTTAATGTCTTAATGTCACGGTGGACAAAAGTGTGTACTTCTATCACCTCTGCACAAATTCAAAATTCAAGTAAAAGTACTGATCATAGACATTCTCCACTACATCTAGAAATATTTTACTCAAGTAAAAGTACTAAGGAGATTGTCTACATTTCACCTAAAGTATCAGGATTAGTTTTTAAAGAACACCTAAGAGCAACAAGGCGAGAGAGGTTTGGTGAAAAGAATAAGCTTTATTTAAGATTAAGAAAAAACACAGGGAAAAACCACTAACAAAAACTCGCTCCTATAACGGAGGACAAAACGGGAACAAACTCGAACGGAATACTACAAACACTACAAAACAAGGAATAAACTCAGACTAGGAGTTTTACGAGGGATGAGTAGACAAACTAGAATCACAATTGGAGAACAAAAGCATTAAAACCGACAAGGGGGAAGCAAACAAACCAAGGAGGGAGAAAGTGATCTAAACGGGGGTTAAAACGACTCCGTGAAATAACAAAAACACTGGAAAGGCTAGATATTCACGTAAACCAATGGAACTAATTATACTCGCAAAAACAGGATCAGGATTCGTGAGTGAGGTAAACTAGAAGACATGGAGGGAAGTGGCAAACAAAGACGATGATCCGACGGGGAACCAAGGGGAGAGCTGGGTTTGAAAGGGCAGGGGAACAGGTGAAAACAATTGAGAGCGGTGATGACTGGTAAACTGGAGAGATTGCCGGGGACAAGAAGTGGAGAAAAGGAGGTACAAAATAAAAGTCCAGTGCAGCAAGTGATGTGAGGGCCAGATCATGACATAAAGTAAAAAAGTAAAATTTCGAAAAAAAGAAAACAACACATTGTAAACATTACCTATTTTGGACAAAAAACCTCTAAGGCACTTGATATGTTGAGGGCTACAGGCTTACATTCATTACTTTAGGGGCACTGTTACAGTATTTAAACACAGACATGCCAACATATTTGAAGTTTAGTATCCGTCATTCACAAAAGTCAAGCATTTTACAAGCTAAAAAGCAAAATGCATTGAGTAGCCTAAAAGGTTTAAATAGAGCTTAAATTCCCAGAATTATATTCCAGTTGCAACTTTTGTTTTCTCATTGTGTCTTAAATATGAATGAGAAACCTCAAGGTTTTTGAATCAAATCACAAATGATGTAATTCTCTCTGTCTTGTACTAGGACCTGGCATCTCTGTGCCATCATTTAAGTATGCGTGTTTTTGCATTTGGGTATAAACTCATCCACAGTTAGTTGGATAAAAGAGAAGTTCTATTCAGTGAAATATTTTTCATGGCGTGTGTGTGTTTGTGTGTATATAATCTGTGCTGTTAAATTGGCAGAGTTGTGTTTTGAAGTTCAATTTATCACCCAGTTCTAAGAACAGACTGAGGTTTTAAAAAGCGACATCAGTGATTCATATTTTGCTTGTTATAGTTGTAATTTGAAAAGTACACATACTGTGTATGAATTATGTCAAACTTTACTCTGCCTTCCCTGTGTTAAAATACTGTATCTCTGTACTTGTATATGATAAACTCATCCAAATGACATCATCTGGAGGGCTATTCAGTTAAGATGATGTCATTTGAATCACTAGAACTTTATTAGCACAAAGCTAAGTAATATTTTAATATTTGGAAGGCATAGAGTTGTTTTATATACATACACTCCACCAATGAGTACATAGGATACAAATTGAAAATAGGTGAAGTCACCCTTTAAAGACCTTTTGGACCACTGGGAAACAATGATTTTATAAATGCTATTCCTATAAGTTTATTTTCTATTTTTTATTTTTCTGTTGTCTTTTATTGGGTATGTATTACAAGACCTCTAACATCCTGTCCACTACTGTAGCTATGCATATGGAAACATCCAGCTCTCAGCTTCCAGGACTCTGAAACCCAGGAAAGCCACTGGTAATATATTGACACTGCTGCCATCTAGTGAAGAATGTATTCCAAGAAAGAGCTATGCACCTCACAGGAAGCAGTGTTTATGAAAAAGTTGGATGATACCAAATACTGACAACCTGACTAATGTCCCAGCTCCAGTTGTGACATATTAACATGTAGGAATCTACTGGAGCTTGACATGCTCATACAAGCACTTATGAATACAGTGTCAAATAAAAAATGGTTGTGTGTACATGTATATTAAATATGGAATATTAAATAGTTCTCAGAATTGCGGTTAAAGCAGGAAAAGGTGGAAATGTCCTCTCACAAACAGAAAACCAAGGTGAACAACATACTTCTGAATTTTAGTATAGTAAGGGATGACCCAAGAGGCACAGCATCTCAACTCTCCCACAGGCTTGCACTGCACTCTTCACAGAATTTAGATATGTTCATCTTAAAATCAGCAACTCCAACTCCAGACTAAGACCTAATTCAGTCATGGAGACATCTTGTTGCAGAGGGTTTAAGCTGTTATTGCTAACTACTATAGACAGACATGTAACAGATGTTGACAGATGTTGGTGAAATTCTTAGTAGCCAAACCAAAAAAAAAAAAAAAAAAAAAGAGAGCCACAATAAAAACCTTTTTTTAAATGTGTAAATAACAGATGCTTTAACCTTTTCCACTACTCTTTCTGCACAGTAGATGATGTTCTTGCTTCTTGACTTTAGACAGACACTGACTTTGAAACAAAGGAGCCAAGACCAACCCTAAGTATAAGATACTAGCCAAAGCGAATCTGTTTACTTACCTAGATTTACAGTATGCAGGAGAGGGACATTGCTGACTGCATTCTGTAACCAAAATTCTCGTTGGGCTTTTTACCTCAGTTTATACTCACTGCTTTTCAAATAAAAGTCATACCATCACCTGGAAATAAAGAATTCAATTTTGCTGCTCATGAGGGTATGCAAATGAAAGTAGAATCATGGTCAGGGACTTTGCCAACCTCCATAGAGCACTAGAAGACCTAGAGGTGTATGAGCTGGCTGTGGGGGCATGAGTCAGCAGAATGAAATTCTGCCTGATGCCTGTGCCCAGGTCTTGTCTGAAAGGGGAGGGAGGGATCTAGGTTTTCAGTGTTCCAATGACATGTGTCAGCGCTTGGCATTTACATCAACCCTAGCCTTTGGGGCAGCTGTAGCTCAGTTGGTAAGGCAGTTGTCCACGAACCACAGGTTCAGTGGTTCAATCACTGTTCGCAGGTACATGTCAAAGTGTCCTTGAGCAAGGCACTGAACCCTAAGTTGCTCCCAGTCGGTCAGGTGAGCACCTTGCATGGAAACCAACGCCATCAGTGTGTGAGTGTGTGTTTAAAGGTGAATGGAAATCAACATTGTAAAGCGCTTTGAATAAAAGCACTATATAAGTGGCTATTTACCATTTAAGAAATGTCCATTTATTTTGGACAGCACTCACAAAACCTGGGAAGAAAAGCCTGCATGGTGTAAATTCAGGATCAACTTTATGGTCTTTATAAGTCTTAAAAGAAATGTGTTCATTGTTATCACAATGCCATGCAGGTATGCCACCTTGTGGGAGATGTACTGATTCCCCTGAGCAACACCATAGGTGGCTTTTATTGGAAAGGCAAAACTACATCTATTGATTGGGCCATACAGGTAGGGGGGACTTAAAAACAACAACTTTGTCTTCGAGTCACACAGTTTAAGAACAAACTATTTTATAACTTACTGCGTGGGAGACCATATTTAAAAAGACTACATGCATGATGACATTTGAAAAAGGGGGAAATGTGGTTTTTATAATTTGTGTAGTGTGGCGCTCGCAGGCCTGTTCTTGGCATGACCACCAAGGCATTATACCCAAGTTGGAATGTATGACACACTTAAGAACAGATAATCTAAACCAGCCCAATTTTGGGAACCCTGGCACTGCTGGCTGGGCCGGGACTCACCCAGGTTGACCAGATGTTGTAGATGGGGAGGGGGTTATTAGCCCCCTGGGAATTTTTACAGTGTAAAAGAAAAAGTAATCCAAGAGTGGTGATGCAAGAGAAAAGATCACAAAAGGGTATCGTCTATCCCTGGCCTGTTTCTTGCCTTACCCTTTCCCTCCTGCCCCACCTATTCTTGATTTCTCTTATTGTCCTCTTTTTCTCATCTACCTTACTTGCAGAAAGTCTATCTCTGCCTCTGATTCCCCACCACCAGCCTGAGGAGCTAATACAGCAGTTTTCTAGAGCAATAATTGCAGGTAATGGCTCCCCTTGAATTGGCAGTCTAGCTGGAGGAGCCTGAGGCACGCCCAGCCCACCTTTCAAGGCGACTAACCACTCCTCCGCTCCACCAACACTAGATCCAAGCTTGAACCAATCTCATTCACATCGCTTTACTTTTTATTCTCTGATGCGGGCAGCTTCAACACCATTACACTCCTCCTCCCCATATTCACCTGCTCCTTCACTATAAAAGTCAAGTTCCAACTCCTCCACGGGTCTGACTGCCTCAACATCCTCATCTGAGATGGATTCTCTGTATCCCTCTGTGTAGGGATACAGAGAATCTACTCATCCTGTAGATAATTACATGAGTTACACCTAACCTCCCAGGCATCACACTCCCTGGCATAATGGCCCTGCCTGTTACACTTGAAACAAGTGCAATCCGGACAATCTCTCACTATATGCCCCAGCTGTCGACACATTCTACATACCTTGACTTGTTTTTTATGAATTACCCTGATATACTCTGGGCCAGTTGCTGTCATGAACTTTACATAGTAGGGCAGCGATTGCACAGTCTGACTGAACTTCACTTTTAAATATCTGGTTCCATCAGCCACATCAGTTCCCGGCCACAGTCTCTTCTTTATTGTGGAGATGGCTCTTACTCCCCACACATTAAGCTTCCCTAGTATCTCCTCATTTAATGCTAAAGACTTAATCATTACTACTGCTCTTCCCACTTTTAATCCTTCCAACAGTCTTTTCTCCGCAGCTTTATTCTTCACCTTCACTTCATATTTATTTGGTCCTTTAGCCTCAATTCCCCCACTCACATCCATTATACCTTGTAACAGTTCCATAGTTTTCAGCCCGTCTTCCGCTATTACTTCTGCCAAAAAAGTCAGCTCATACCTCCCCATTTCTTTCCGCATTCTCAACACCTCTTCCGGTTGATTATCAACTGCCTAATCATCTGCCTCAATGAAATTGGGCACTTTCAGAGTGGTGTAAGCCGTACTTTACTCTACCAACAACTCTTAAATACATTGGAGCAGCAGAATGAATCACACTTGCTAAGAAGAAGATAAATGTAGTAGAATACAAGGTACTATAGTTGTGCTTGTCTAGTAATAATGCAATAAGGTGGTTGACAAACCAACAAAGTAGCAAAACAGCAATGAATAAATATAGAACAATTTCTATAAAGTAGGCAGGAACACCAGCTTGTGATGCCCATAAGGACAAGCAAAAAAGCTTATGGCAGCTGGTATTCCCAGGCGGTCTTCCTACCAAAGAATTGCAAATAAATCTGTACCAGAATTTGTCCATAGGTCTGCGAGTTTTCTATTCTTAATATCACATACAAGAGAAAACTCAACTCTGCCGTCCACCACCTGCACACCCTGTGCCCCTTGCAGTGTCACCTTCCAGCTCTGTGGCATGCTTCATCACAGAAAGTTTTTATTTTCCCTCTTCTAATGTTAAACCCTATTGATTTGACCTTAGGAAAAACATTATCAGAGCATTATCAATTATCAAAGCATCTGACTCCGATACAACCCCACATTCTAGCTGGGGGGAAATTGTAACCCATGCCTACGCAGCCTCCTGGATTAATGGGGACGCCACAATAGGACGGGCCAGCAAGATGCTGCACAGAATATTGATCCTACACAGACCAATTCCTGCTTTTAAGCGCATCTTATTGCACAGGACTTGCATTGATGAACTGTGGCTTAATAAAACCTGCTGGAATGATATTTCCATGGTGAACTGAGTTGCTCTGGGCCAAGTATGAAGGCAAAGACACTTGTCCTTCAGGATTTAGATGGAACTGTCAAAAACATGCACATCTTCCAAATAATTTCCATTCGCCCTGAAACTGCTTTTAGGCGCTTAACATTGTAGAATACTTGCATTGATGAACTGTGGCTAAATAAAACTTGCTGGAATGATATTTCTATGCTCAACTGAGTTGCTCTGAGTTGGAAAGTAACTTTTCCTTTGGGGTTTAGCTGCAATTGTCAAGAACAAGCACATCTTTCAAATCAGCTCCATTCGCCTTAAAACTGCTTTTAGGCACATATTTTATGGGACTTGCATTGATGAAATGTGGCTATATAAAATTAAATTTTCAATTCAATTCAACTTTATTTATATAGCACCAATTCAAAACAAAGTCATCTCAAGGCACTTTACAGAATAAAATCAAGATTATAAAGATGCATAGAGAGAACCCAACAATTCCCCCTGGAGCAAGCCATAGGCAACAGTGGAGAGGAAAAACTCCCTTTAACCGAAGAAACCTCCAGCAGAACCACGCTCAGTGTGGGCGGCCATCTGCCTTGACCGGTTGGGGTGAGAGAAAAGAACAGAGCAACAAAAAGCAACAACAAAACATCGGGCAGATTGGTAGGACCAGTAGCTGCACGCTGGAAGACACACAGCTTCAAAGCCGGGGACACCTGCAGAAAGGGACAGAGAGAAGGGGACAGAGAAGGACAAAGACAACTACGGGAGAGAACACACAGAGTTAATGACATACAGTGGTGACAATTGCGGGGTGAGAGGAGAGGAGAGATGGTCAGGAGGAGGAAAGGAGTTTAGTGCATCGGGGGGTGGGTCCCCCAGCAGTCTAAGCCTATGGCAGCATAACTATAACTAACTATATGCTTTATTAAAGAGGAAGGTTTTAAGCCTAGACTTAAAAGTAGAGAGGGTGTCTGCTTCCCGAATTTGAACTGGGAGCTGGTTCCACAGGAGAGGACCTTGATAGCTAAAGGCTCTACTTCCCATTCTACCTTTGGAAATTCTGGGAACCACAAGTAGGCCTGCATTCTGAGAACGAAGTGGTCTACTGGGATGATATGGTGCTATGAGATCTTCTATATATGATGGAGCCTGACCATTCAGAGCTTTATATGGGTTTTAAATTCTATCCCAGATTTAATGGGAAGCCAATGGGGAGAAGCTAGTGAAGGTGAAATATGATCTCTCTTGCTAGTTCCAGTCAGCACTCTTGCTGCAGCATTTTGGATTAATTGCAGGCTCTTTAGGGAGTTACTGGGGCATCCTGAAAGTAGGGAATTACAGTAGTCCAACCTAGAGGTAACAAATGCATGGACCAGTTTTTCGGCATCACTTTGAGAAGGGATGCTCCTAATTTTGGCAATGTTCCGTAGGTGGAAGAAGGCTGTTCTAGAGATTTGTTTTATATGTGAGGTAAAGGACAAATCCTGGTCAAAAATAACTCCAAGGTTCCTTGCAGTAGTACTGGAGGCCAGACTTATGCCATCTAGAGTAACAATATGGTTGGACATCATATCTCTGAGATTTTTGGGCCCAAATACTATGACTTCAGTTTTGTCTGAGTTTAGAAGTAAAAAATTGTGGGACATCCAGGCCTTTATGTCTTGTAGGCATGCTTGAAGCTTTATTAACTGATTATTTTCATCTGGTTCCATAGATAAATATAGCTGGGTATCATCAGCATAGCAGTGGAAATTTATGGAGTGCTTTCTAATAATGTTGCCTAAAGGAGACATATATATATAAAGTAAAAAGTATTGGTCATAACACAGAGCCTTGTGAAACTCCATAGCTAACCTTTGTGTGCATGAAGGATTCATCATTAACATAAACAAATTGAAATCTATCAGATAGATAAGATTTAAACCAACCTAGTGCAGTTCCTTTAATCCCAATTTCATGTTCTAGTCTCTGTAATAAAATGTCATGATCAACGGTATCAAATGCAGAACTAAGATCTAACAGAACAAATATAGAGATGAGTCCATTATCTGAGGCCATGAGAAGATTGTTGGTGACTTTTACTAGTGCTGTTTCTGTACTATGATGAACTCTAAATCCTGACTGAAAGTCTTCATACAAATTATTCCTATGAAGGTGATCACATAAGTGTTTTGAAACTACTTTTTCAATTATTTTAGAAATAAAGGGGAGATTAGATATTGGTCTGTAATTGGCTAAGACACCTGGGTCAAGACAGGGTTTTTTTAAGTAGTGGTTTAATTACAGCTACCTTGGGGTGACTGTGGCGCAGGAAGGTAGAGCGGTTGTCCACCAATCACAGTTGTTGGTTCAATCCCTGGCTCCTCCGGTCACATGTCAAAGTGTCCTTGAGCAAGACACTGAACCCCAACTTAGTTGCTCCCGGTGAGTGTTGGCCAGCTGCATAGCAGCTCCCCCATCGGTGTATGAATGTGTGTGTGATTGTGAGTGTGAATGGGTAAATAAGAAGCAGTGTAAAGTGCTTTGAGTGCCAATAGGTAGAAAAGCACTATATAAGTGCAGACCATTTTACCTTATAGGCATGTGGTACATAGCCTGTTTCTAATGATAGATTGATGATATCTAATATGAATGTATCTATTAAGGGTAAAGCTTCCTTGAGCAGCTTAGTTGGAATAGGTTCTAGCAGACAGGTTGTTGGTTTAGATGAGGTAATAAAAAGCCGTCTAACAGGGACTGGGGCCCCACCAATGATTCTAGCAATGTTGTACGTGAAGATCTATCTGTAATATTTGGGGGGAGGATCTGGTGAAGTCTTTCTCTAATAGCTAAAATTTTATTCATAAAGAAAGTCATGAAGTCATTGCTGCTCAGAGTTAAGGGAATAGTAGGCTCAACAGAACTATGGCTCTTAGTCAGCCTGGCAACAGTGCTGAACAGAAACCGGGGGTTATTCTTGTTTTCTTCTATTAATGATGAATAATATGCTGTTCTGGCATCACGGAGAGCTTTTTTGTACATTTTTAAACTATTTTTCCAGGCTAAATTAGATTTTTCTAAATTTCTGGAATGTCACTTCCTTTCTAACTTTCGTGTTGCCTGTTTTTTCAGAGCGGCAACACTATCGAGTATTGTACGTAGTGAGGCTGCAGAATTGTCAACAAGATAATCTACTTGTGCAGGAGTAACATTAAGGAGACTACTTTCCATTGTATTAACATATGGTGAAGCAAATGATGAAGAAATAATTTCTTTAAATTTGTTGACAGCTTTTTCACTTAAGCATCTGCTATAGTGAAATTTTTCCCTAACTGCTGTATAGTCCGTTATTGTAAATTCAAATGTTATTTAAAAATGGTTCAGACAGAAGAGAGTTGTGAGGAAATATTGTTAAATTATTTGCTTCAATTCCATACGTAAGGACAAGGTCTAACGTGTGACTAAAACAGTGAGTGGGTTTATTTACATTATGGGAAAAACTAATTGAATCTAATGAATTAAACACAGTGCTCAGACAGTTACTGTCAGCATCTACATGAATGTTAAAGTCACCCACTATAATGACTTTATCTGTACTAAGCACTAAATCAGATAGAAAATCAGAAAATTCAATCAAAAACTCTGAATAAGGGACTGGAGGACGGTACACAATAAATAGTGGTTTTTGAGTTTTCCAGTTTGGGTGTGAAAGGCTAAGAGTAAGTCTCTCAAATGAGTTATAGCTATGTTTAGGTCTAGGGTTTATTGATAAGCTAGAATGGAAGATTGCTGCAACTCCTCCACCTCGGCCTGTGCTTCTAGGAACATAATTATTATGACTTGGGGGGGTTGACTCATTTAAACTGACATATTCTTCCTGCAGCAACCAAGTTTCAGTGAAACAAAATAAATTGAATTGATGATCGCTTATTAAGTCATTTACTAACAGAGATTCAGAAGAGAGAGATCTGATATTTAATAATCCACATTTAATAGTTATTGGGTTTTGTTCTGTAAGAGGAGTAGTCTTAACTTTTATTAGATTATCATGATTAATTCCTCTTGTGGTTTTTAGTTTATGTAATTTAGTTGGTCGGGGAACACAGTCTCTATAGGTATGTGGGAGTTGTGGGGGGGTGACGGTTGTAAGGAGACTGCAGAGAAGCACGCAGGACTGGATCTCTGCATCCTAGGCTCAACTCTGGATTGTCATTAAATGATATTTCCATGCTGAACTGTGTTGCTCTGGGGCAAGAATGAAGGCAAAGACAGTTTTACTTCAGCATTTTGCTGAAACCGTCAGAACAAACCACATCTTTCAAATAAGCTCCATTTACCCTGCTTTTAAGTGCAAAATATTATACAGGACTTGCATTGATGAACTGTGGCTAAATAAAACTTGCTGAAGTGATATTTGGCCTAGAGCAGCTCACTTTAGCATGGAATAATCATTGCATCAGCTTTTATTTAGCCACATTTCATTGCTGTAAGTCTCATACAATATTATGCATTTAATAGCATTTTCACTCCAAACGGATCTGATTTTGAAGATATGCTTGTTTCTTATAATTGCAGCCAAATACTGAAGGGAAACTGTTTGCCTTCATATTTGGCCAAGAGCAACTCAGTTCAGCTTGGAAATTTCATTGCAACAGCTTTTATTTAGCCACAGTTCATCAGTTTAAGTCTCATACAATATTATGGGTTTCTGACAATTGCAGCACAATACTGAAGGGAAACTGTGTTTGTAAACCTCCCCAACAGAATTCTCGCATGGCATTGTCAGATCTTATTGAGTATCGGTTGTACCCATGGTTTCTACCTTTGCAGATACTGGGACTCTTTGAGATTTACTATCATGACCAGTCCACAAACTCAAGTGACTTATTGATGAGGGAGGATCCAAAAAATATACTTCTTCTTCTCTTCCTTTCTGCTGTTCCCTTTCAGGGGTCACCACAGTGAATTTACAGGCCTCCATCTTACCCCGTCTTCTGCATCCTCTTCTCTCACACCAACTAACTTCCTGTCCTCCCTCATTACATCCATAAATCTCCTCTTTGGTCTTCCTCTAGACCTCCTGCCTGGTAATTCTCAACTCTCTCCTCTGAACATGTCCAAACCACCTCAATCTGGCCTCTCTAACTTTATCTCCGAAACCATCTAACATGAGCTGTCCCTCTGATGTCCTCATTCCTGATCCTGTCCATCCTCATCACTCACAGAGAGAACCTCAAATTCTTAAGCTCTGCTACCTCCAGCTCTGCCTCCTGTCTTTTCTTCAGTGCCACTGTCTCTAAGCCGAACAACATCGCTGGTTGTTCGGCTTAGAGACCCTTTCCTTTCATTCTTGCTGATACTCTTTTGTCACACAAACACACCTGACACTTTTCTCCACCCATTCCAACCTGCCTGCACTCGCCTCTTCACCTCTTTTCCACACTCTCCGTTGCTCTGAACCGTTGACCCTAAGTATTTAAAGTCCTGCACCTTCTTGACCTCTGCTCCCTGTAACCTCACCATTCCACCTGGGTCCCTCTCATTGACACACATGTATTGGTAAATGGTCTGCACTTATATAGCACTTTTCTACCTATTGGCACTCAAAGCGCTTTACACTGCTTCCTATTCACCCATTCACACTCACAATCACACACACACTCATACACCGGTGGGGGAGCTGCTATGCTGGCCAACACTCACCGGGAGCAACTAAGTTGGGGTTAAGTGTCTTGCTCAAGGACACTTCGACATGTGACCAGAGGAGCCGGGGATTGAACCAACAACTGTGAGATTGGTGGACAACCGCTCTACCTTCCTGCGCCACAGTCGCCCACAGTCTTACTGTGGCTAAGCTTCATTCCTCTGTTTTCCAGAGCAGACCTCCACCTCTCTAGATTTTCCTCCACCTGCTCCCTGCTCTCACTACAAATCACAATGTCATCTGCAAACATCATAGGCCATGGAGATTCCTGTCTAACCTCACCTGTCAGCCTGTCCTTCACCAGAGCAAACAAGAAGGGGCTCAGAGTCGATCCTTGATGCAGACCCACCTCCACCTTGAAATCCTCTGTCACACCTACAGCACACCTCACCATGGTCTTACAGCTCTCATACATGTCCTGCACCACTCTAACATACTTCTCTGCCACTCCAGACTTCCTCATACAATACCACAGCTCCTCTCTTGGCACCCTGTCATACGCTTTCTCTAAATCTACGAAGACACAATGCAACTCCCTATGACCTTCACTGTACTTCTCCATCAAAGCAAATACTGCATCTGTTGTACTCTTTCTAGGCATGAAACCATATTGCTGTTCACACATGTTCACCTCTGCCCTTAACCTAGTTTCCACTACTCTTTCTCACAACTTCACTGTTTGGTTCATCAGCTTTATTCCTCTGTAGTTGCCACAGCTCTGCACATCTCCCTTGTTCTTAAAAATTGGCACCAGTACACTTCTCCAGTCCTCGGGCATCCTCTCACTCTCCAAGATCTTGTTAAACAAACTAGTCAGAAACTCTACTGCCACCTCTCCTAGACACTTCCATATCTCCACAGGTATGTCAGGTATGCCTTTCCACTCTTCATCCTCTTCAACGTCCTCCTCACTTCACTCTTACTAATCTTTGCTACTTCCTGCTCCACACCAGTCACCTCTTCTACTCTTCGTTCCCTTCAATTTCCTCATTCATCAACTCTTCAAAGTTCTCCTTCCATCTTCCCATCACACTCCTGGCACCTGTCAATACATTTCCATCCTTATCTTTAATCACCCTAACCTGCTGCACATCCTTCCCATCTCTATCTCTTTGTCTGGCCAACCTGTACAAATCCACCTCTCCCTCCTTAGTGTCCAACCTAGCATACAAGTCCTCATGTTCTTTGTTTGGCCTTTGCTACCTCTACCTTCACCTTACGCTGTATCTCCCTGTACTCCTGTCTACTCTCTTCAGTTCTCTCAGTGTCCCACTTCTTCTTATCTAACCTTTTTCCCTGTATATACTCCTGAACTTCCTCGTTCCACCACCAAGTCTCCTTGTCCACTTTCCTCTTTCCAGATGACACACCGAGTACCCTCCTACCTGTCTCCCTGATCAAATTAGCTGTAGTAGTCCAGTCATCTGGAAGCACCTCCAAACCACCCAGAGTCTGTCTCAGCTCCTCTCTGAAAACTACTCGACATTCTTCCTTTTTCAACTTCCACCACTTCGTCCTCTGATCTGCCTTTGTCGTCCTCATTTTTCTGACCACCAGCGTCATTTTACACACCACCATCCTGTGTTGTCTGGCCAAACTCTCCCCTACAAATGCTTTACAGTCACTGATCTCTTTCAGATTACAATGTCTACACAAGATGTAGTCCACCTGAGTCCACCATCTGTCCTTCTGCGCTCCTGTCCTGAAGACCAAACCTGCCTAATCACATTCTCATCACCTCTGTTCCCTTCACATACATGCCCATTGAGATCTGCCCCAATCACCACTCTCTCACCTCTGGGGATGCTCTGCATCACTTCATCTAACTCACTTCAGAATTTCTCCTTCTCTTCTAACTCACATCCTACTTGTGGGGCATAACCACTCAAAACACTGAACATCACCCCTTCAATTTCCAGCTTCAGACTCATCAACCTGTCTGATACTCTTTTCACTTCTAGAACATTCCTCACAAACTCCTCTTTCAGGATAAGTCCTACTCCATTTCTCTTCCTATCTGACCCATGGTAGAACAACTTCAATCCTGCTCCTAAGCTTCTAGCCTAGCTACCTTTCCAACTGGTCTCCTGGACACATAGTATATCCACCTTCCTTCTCTGCATCAGGTCAATCAACTCTCTAGCCTTACCTGTCATAGTCCCAACATTCAAAGTCCCTACTGTCAGTCCTACATTCTTAGCTTTCCTCTTCTCTCTCTGCCTACGAATACAGCTTCCTCCTCTCCTTCATCTTTGACCCACAGTAGTCCAATTTCCAATTTTTGGGACTGGCACAAGAAGACACTGGCTTGTGCCCCCTTGCGATTGCATTTTTAAAAAGCCTAAGGTATTATGCACATAAAAGCATTTTCATGACGAATGGAGCTGCTTCGAAGATATGCTTGCTTCTGTAAATTGCAGCACAATACTGAAGGGAAAGTGGGTTTGTCTTCATATTTTACCCAGAACAACTCAGTTCTGCATGGAAATATCATTGCAACAGCTTTTATTTAGCCAGAAATCAAGAGTGTAAGTTTTTATGCGCTTAAAAGCATTTTCAGGCCGAATGAGCTGATATGCTTGTTTGTGCCAATTGCAGCAAAATACTGAAAGGGAAAGTGGGTTTGCCTTCATATTTGACCCAGAACAACTCAGATCAGCATGGAAATATCATTGCAACAGCTTTTATTTAGCCAGAAATCAAGAGTGTAAGTTTTTATGCGCTTAAAAGCATTTTCAGGCCGAATGAGCTAATTTCTGCCAATTGCAGCAAAATACTGAAGGGAAAGTGGGTTTGCCTTCATATGTGACCCAGAACAACTCAGTTCTGCATGGAAATATCATTGCAACAGCTTTTATTTAGCCAGAAATCAAGACTGAACGTTTTTATGCGCTTAAAAGTATTTTCAGGCCAAGTGAGGTGATTTCTGCCAATTGCAGCAAAATACTGAAAGGAAAGTGGGTTTGCCTTCATATTTGACCCAGAACAACTCCGTTCAGCATGGAAATATCATTGCAACAGCTTTTATTTAGCCAGAAATCAAGAGTGTAAGTTTTTATGCGCTTAAAAGCATTTTCAGGCCGAATGAGCTGATATGCTTGTTTGTGCCAATTGCAGCAAAATACTGAAAGGGAAAGTGGGTTTGCCTTCAAATTTGACCCAGAACAACTCAGATCAGCATGGAAATATCATTGCAACAGCTTTTATTTAGCCAGAAATCAAGAGTGTACGTTTTATTCGCTTAAAAGCATTTTCAGGCCGAATAAGCTGATTTCTGCCAATTGCAGCAAAATACTGAAAGGAAAGTGGGTTTGCCTTCATATTTGACCAAAAACAACTCAGTTCAGCATGGAAATATCATTGCAACAGCTTTTATTTAGCCAAAAATCAAGAGTGTAAGTTTTTATGCGCTTAAAAGCATTTTCAGGCCGAATGAGCAAATCTGCTTGTTTCTGCCAATTGCAGCAAAATACTGAAAGGAAAGTGGGTTTGCCTTCATATTTGACCCAGAACAACTCAGTTCAGCATGGAAATATCATTGCAACAGCTTTTATTTAGCCAGAAATCAAGAGTGTAAGTTTTTATGCGCTTAAAAGCATTTTCAGGCCGAATGAGCAAATATGCTTGTTTCTGCCAATTGCAGCAAAATACTGAAAGGAAAGTGGGTTTGCCTTCATATTTGACCCAGAACAACTCAGTTCAGCATGGAAATATCATTGCAACAGCTTTTATTTAGCCAGAAATCAAGAGTGTAAGTTTTTATGCGCTTCAAAGCATTTTCAGGCCGAATAAGCTGATTTCTGCCAATTGCAGCAAAATACTGAAAGGAAAGTGGGTTTGCCTTCATATTTGACCCAGAACAACTCAGTTCAGCATGGAAATATCATTGCAACAGCTTTTATTTAGCCAGAAATCAAGAGTGTAAGTTTTTATGCGCTTAAAAGCATTTTCAGGCCGAATGAGCAAATATGCTTGTTTCTGCCAATTGCAGCAAAATACTGAAAGGAAAGTGGGTTTGCCTTCATATTTGACCCAGAACAACTCAGTTCAGCATGGAAATATCATTGCAACAGCTTTTATTTAGCCAGAAATCAAGAGTGTAAGTTTTTATGCGCTTAAAAGCATTTTCAGGCCGAATGAGCAAATATGCTTGTTTCTGC